>JAABNX020000008.1:889565-900214 GCA_015163995.2 Mormyrus lacerda
ATAACCTGAAGGAGGGAGACAGAGGAGGAGGCTCCCAAACACCCATAACCTGAAGGAGGGAGACAGAGGAGGAGGCTTCCAAACACCCATAACCTGAAGGAGGGAGACAGAGGAGGAGGCTCCCAAACACCCATAACCTGAAGGAGGGAGACAGAGGAGGAGGCTTCCAAACACCCATAACCTGAAGGAGGGAGGAAGAGGAGCCGGCTCCCAAACACCCATAACCTGAAGGAGGGAGGAATAGTAGCCGGCTCCCAAACCTCCTTAATTTGAAAGCAGGCAGAGGAGGAGGCTCCCGAATGCCTCTGAAGGAGGGAGGAAGAGGAGCTGGCTCCTCAATGCCTCTGAAGGAGAGCTATGCAAGCTATTCCAGTATCAACAGATGGACCTGCTCCTGGATTTATTGCACCTGTTTCTGCTTTAGCCATTGGAGGAAACTGATTATATATATTACTGGGCAAGCCAAGGTCCCCAGAACCCTGTCCAGAAGCAGCTGGAAAATGGATGAACAGAATAAGCCAAGGAAAAGGCAGTGAAGATACCAATGGCCAAGTGTAAATGTGCTGCCCCAATGTTACTGGATTTTAGGCTCATTTTAAGGTCTACTTCATACCCTAACAAATGAATTCTGTGTTATGCATCCTGTTAATACGAATGAAACCATGCTTATCCCAAATCTCAGAAGAGCTTCATATTCAGGCTGCCCTGGCTTTAGAAGTGCAAAACTGCTGATTACTTTTTCGACTGTTACTGCGCTTTATAAGCCAAAAAATGAATATTGTGTAGCTAATTGTTCATCACAAACAGGAAGCTGACGGGCAACGCGCTTATTGTTGCTGCAGAGAGCCCATCCCTGGGAATGAGCCAGGAAGCCCAGCCTCTCTTCTAGAGGATTTCTGCCAGAGATTAATTCCTAGAGATCAGAGGTCTTGCCAAGTTCCATTAAGTCTTTTGTAATGAGTCAAACCATTAACACTAAGGACACTTTAATAGTCGCCTTTGAGGCATCCAGCTAATGGTGGCATGGATTTCAAGTCCAGTCCTCAATTTAATGTCTGACAATCACTCTTTGATGAAAAATGACTGAAATCGTTATTAAAGAGCCACGTTGGGCCACCTGGTGTGACTGAACGCTCACCACAGGATGGTCCTGTGACCGACACTGAAGAGACATCTATGATCTACAGCAGCAAAATGATCATGAACACCGAACGCTAACCACAGGATGGTCCTGCGACTCCCACTGGAGAGACGTCTGTGAACTACAGGAGTAGAACGATCATGAACACCGAACGCTCACCACAGGACAGTCCTGTGACTCCCACTGAAGAGACGTCTGTGATCTACAGCAGCATAATGATCATGAACACAGAGTCCTTCTCAAGCGCCTCAAAAATTAACAATAGCAAGAGCACAAGCCACAGATCAGTGGAGGGGAAAAAGACTGAATTATACATTATTCAGCTAATGCTGCTACAAAGGAGCATGTACAGTCATTTTTGGACATAAAACCGACCCTGCAGCTCCAGTCAATTCATCACCTAAGTAAATGGATTCTTAGAGTCTGTAAGGTAGCAGTAATATTGAGGGCTCTCCTTAATAAACCCTGACAATGTGTTTAAATAGCTAATTTACACAATGGTCTGTGAATCCATTCTATTTCCCCATTTAACTGTTCATCTGTCACTATGGTTACCTCAAATAAATGCATCACTTCTTGGTTTGTTTCTCAAATCCCCGTTACCGAGCAACTCACCCAAGGCATCCACAGGTAAGACACCTCGTGGTTTTCCTGTGTGCGAGCAGAAGCGTGGGGTAAGCTCTGCATCGCTGGGATGCAGACATACAGGCCGCTTAAGTGACAGCTCCACACTCCCACGTGCCGAGTCCCCTGTCAGACAGCAGCGACTGCGCAACGAAGCGAGCAGGGTGACAGCCAGCCGGGGGCCTCATCACACTGTCTCGCCAGCTACAGGTTTCACAGAGCCCTCGGTGCCGGGTGCCGGCTCACGCCCCGCTTAGCAGCAGCACCCCCCAAGCCCCCACCCCCAGCTAAGCATCTGTCCTCGCATTTTTCCACCGATACGACCGCAAAGCTTCATGTTTCCATTCCGGCTCGTTCTTAGCCTCCGTCCCAGGAGCTCACTCTGCTGATCTTGGGACTTCGTACTGATACAAGAAAACACTTTCATATTTTCATCTGTTTATCTGCCAGACTGTCATGAATGGCAGCATCCTCCCTTCACAATGACCTAAAGGGGGCGCAGTTTGCCAGGACACTAATCCGCAGTGCGAAAGCCTGTCATAGCCAGGGCAAAATCATATTTAGAGAGGCACACATAACAAAGCCTGTTTACTGCCTGATTGATTCCACTTATTTAGAGAAGCTGACACTGCACTTTTACCTTTCAAGGGCACCGCAGCTAGCGCGCTGACGGCAGTTCTGGTTCGGATGACTAGTGGGACCAAGGAGAGCCATGTCGTCTGTAAAGCCCGCCCCCCCCCTCCCCCTCCCCCCCCAAACGGGTGATCGCAAACACGCCACCAGCCCAGCCGATGGCGCCGGACTGCCGTGATACTCACCAAACACACACTTCATGATTACCAGGACTGGGGGGTGGGGGGTGGGGGTGCTGTCACCGGGATACCAGCAACCGGCACAAAACACATTCTTACACAATTACACACAGTGTGTCATTTCCACAGCAAGTTCCAATTACACAAGTGACTCAAACAATTCTCACCATTTCAGGAAATAACGGTCTGATTCATCTCCATATTTTGGCACAGCCCTTTGTTGTTGGGTTGCTGTTCCTTTATTAAAGCCCATTCTTTACTGTATGTCGGTGTTTTTCAAGTTTCTGTGCGGTTTCACCTTAGAGCACAGAATCACCCAAGAACCTTTTTTTATCTGGAACTTTGTTCCAGTTAATGTGTTAAGACGATAATTTGCCAATCTCCCTTTAAAAATCTGCTAGGAAAAAGGATGGCTGTAAACATTAAAGTGTTCCTACGTCATCTACAAATGATCTGAAGTGGGGGGGGGTTCATTTTTACGCGGAGAGAGGGAGGGTTGTCTCTCTTTAATGTAAATGACCCCATGCCCAGCCCTGGCGTGCATGGTGGCGTCCATGCGGTCCGGAGGTGGGGGGAAGTGCCCACATTTGGACGGCTGGATCACACCGAGGACCCCCCCCCCCCCCCCCAATTGCAGACACACAAACAATTAAGTGAATAAATCATGAGCCACTTCAAAGGAAGATATGGCTGACGTGAGAACACTAACGACTGCGTCTTTCATCCCGCGAGGAGGGGACAGGGAGGGGGAGGCTGTCAAGTTGCCATTTCTCTCACACACTGCCCCCCCCTCCCCCCGCCCTGCATGGCTGCGTGCGGCTGACGCCTCAGCAAGAGGTGCGATAAGCAGGAGAGGCGCGCAAAAAAAAAAAAAAGAAAGAGAGGCCTCTGCCAGGAAGCCAGCGGGGGTCGTGAAATAGGGGGGGGGACACGCCGACAGCATCACAGTCAAGCAGCCCCCCAGGGTTTCATCCTCCATCACAACTTTCATAGAAGCGAAACTTTATCGCTAAATTCTGAGGAGACAAGACGTACTTCAGGAAGCAGACAGACGGGTGACCTGGAAAAGCAGCCACTTCTCACTGTCACATGGCCTATAGGTGCATTTCAACTATAGACGACTTGTGGAGTCACACATTGTAACAAATTACTACGAAACAAGCATCACGATAATAATAAATAAGACATTTCTGCACAAATTACAGAGATGTTTCAGGTGCAATCTGCTTCAGCAGATGGATTTCGACTGAATGCACTTGTCGTTTAATCTCTGAGCTTTCATGCCAGTCTTCCCGAAACGCAGCCATCATAAACGTAATGCTCACTTTACGGCAGGAGAGAAATTATATCTGCTTGAGACGAATGTGCACTTTGCTCTGCAGCCCCACTGCATTCCTCAGGGGGAGCAGGCAGCTGAGCAGGACCTTTCCCACCATAGGGGGCCACCGGTTCTGGCATCACGATGCCCAGCTGGTTATTCGGTTCTCCTTCTGGGCTTCAGCTTCTGTTCTGTGTCAAAATCAAGCCAACGGTATGAGAGGGGTCTCCCTCGCCAAGGCACAGGGCCGGACTTTGCATGTGACACATGAATGTGACCTGTGTGTATGACCTGTCAATGAAATCGGCACGACTGAATCAGAAGAATCTCAATGACACGACGCCTCCAAGCGCTCGATAGGAAATGAATTAGTCGATTCATTCAAAGTGTACATGTGAGGCTATGATAATGATTTGCTCTCGTAATCAAGTTATAAATAAAAACCAGCATACGTTGACAAGGAGCTTCGCTGCCTGCTGCGGGAAGACAAGGACGCAGTAATGGGTTTCTAATCCAGACCCACCTGCGCCATGCGAGAGCCGCCTGAATGGAAAGGCAACAGACCCCGGTGCCACGTGAGCCCAGCCTAACACGTCCGAGTGCCTCTCCTCACACAAATGCAAATAATCCAATTCAAAACCCATTTCACTGCACAAAGCCCTAATCCTCAACAGTGCCAGGCAGACTGCTGGACCAAGGGGTTCTTTGGCGCCCTCTGCTGGCACCACGCCTAAGCTTGCTGGAGCAGCTACTGCCAGCAGGCGGACCGGGCCGGTGGCCAAAGCGAAGGGTTCCGGAAACACGTGAGAGAACGTTGCATTCTTGGGAGTCACATTTCCAGGCAACGCTGTCAACAGGGATGCACTGAAGGAAAAGGCACTGCATGCGATGCAAGGAAGAGAAAACGCACCATCTGTCGCAGCAGAGAGCAGCCGACTCGCAGATCCTGCCGTCCAGCTCCTTCTGGAAGCTTCTGAACGCCAAACTCAGCTGTTACTCTCCGCAGTTATTAATATTCTAGCAAGACACCCCTCCCATTTCAGCTAAACTTATACGATCTTTCCCATTCATTTAACATTATACATGCATATTAAACACACATAATAAATAATCCCTTATGGGGCAGGCTTTTACTGCTACAAAATGTCCTGCTACAAGCATTAAAAAGCCGATTACACTGAACCTGATCATACTGCTCTAGATTCCAAGCTACAGTGATACTGATTAAAACATTTGTCTCTGAAGTATGAAGTATGATTAAAACTCTGCAGGTTATTGCCATATGCTGGATTGATACAGCACACCAGGGATCGCATGTGGGTGCAAAAAGGAAAGGGTGTGCTCCCTTTATAATTAATTTCATTAATTGAAAGCCCAAGATCTTGGTATCAACCTGCCTGGTGGTGCGGGACTTAATAGGCATTTTTGAATGACAGTTGTCTATTCCAGTTAAACAATGCCCCCTGCTGGAGACAAGAAAAATTAAGCTGGAATTGGAAATGGGAAACCAATACGATACCTTAGTGGCTTCCTGACAGATACTTGAGTCACAAATTCATCTAGGCTGCTCATCACATTGTGCACAAGAGCAGGCGCGTACACACACGCACATACACACACAGACACGCACATACACACACAGACATACACACACACACACACGTATGTACACACACACACACACAGACACACACACACACAAACACAGACATACACACACAGACAGACACAGACATACACACACACGTATGTACACACACACACACACGGAGACAGACATATACACACACACACACAGACACACACAAACACACAGACAGACACACACAGAGACACACACACACACACACACAGACAGACACACACACACACAGACAGACATACACACACACACGTACGTGCAAACATAGACAGACATACACACGTACACACACACATACACGCAAAAACACACGTGCACGTGCAGGTACACGAGCGCACATACTAACACGCACACACACACACACGGCTATTTGCAGACACCGATACGTCTTAAACTACATGCATTTTTAGGTTTATCTTTAGAACCTTCTATTTAAATCTAACATTGTGTGTATTTGCCGAATAGGTCATGCTGGTTCTGAAGCCCTGTATATTTGTAGCAGTCCTGAGGCTAAAGCAGAGGTCATAACGAAAACACAGCAGACAAACCATGTTTAAAAAAAGACGATGATCCTGGAAGCGATGGATCAAAGGCACCACATAGTAACATCTGTTAGAGAGTCTGAGCTCCGCCTAGCCCTGGCAGAGCTACCCTACACTTTGCTTTTGATCTAGATTCAGCAATCTGATGAAGGGCTTTATCAGGCCTGGCTACCAAGTCCCTACGGACAGAGTGATAGCAGAGGGAACCAGCTACTGAAAACACAATATACAAGTACAAGACATAAGCACACTAGTCTGGGTATAGCAAATAGAATCAGTGAAATGTGGTTTTGTTTTCCTCAAGCTGTGCACACTTAAGTGTTTGTTTTCTTCTTACTTAGCAGACTTTTTTTTAAATCCAAAGACATTTACATCTAACTATACAGCCACACATTCACCTGTCTGTCTTCCATAACTGTGAGCATGGAGCATATCCATGCAGCACAGGGTGAGAGGCATCCTAACCGTCATGGCGTCTGCACATGTTCAGCTGCACACTGAGAGCCTTTCAGAGACACCAGCTCACCCAAGTCACATGGTACATTAGAATTGCGCATATACATTCATTTGCTTGTCAAAGGTCACACACATGTAACCAATCTGCAGTAGCACAGTAGCATCTTGAACAGCTTTTTATATGGTGGTCTTAATAAAATTATAATTATAGCTCAGTCCCTTTCATCTACTTTAAATTAACTGATTTGCCAAAGGTTGTTTATTTGCTAATGGATTTAATTTACTCTGCCATAGCCTTTGGACCTGCTCTTTGGTTGCTAACATTAATTCTCGGCTAGAAGCAAAGATGAACACAAATACATGAAAATTACAAACTCTTGCAAATTACGAATATATGCTAAACAAATGTAACTAACTAAAATACAAGTATTTACAATATAAACAGCTTGCCATAACTTTAAAAATAATAATAATTATGTGCTATGATATTATAGAATGTTATAATGTTACATTAGTAACATAATGAGAGCTGAACAGGCGGCATCTGCGGTAGGGATATCGCAGTTACGTCATCGTGAAAGTTTTTATCGTGGCTTCGGTCTCAGTACCGTTATACCCATAATTTGTACGCCGTGTTTCCCACAGAATAAGTGACGCGATTAAGGGGGGTGGCTGTGCGTGTGTGTGCAGGTGGAAGGAGGCACGCCAACGCTTTCTTAATTATCACAATGAAGGGATTTCCCGCTTTGTGTTACAGTAGAGTGCCTAACGTGCGCAAACTCAAAGAAACTTTTTCAGATATATGCTGAAAAAAATGGAACCATGCATATAATATGCGTCAAGCCAATCGGTTCTCCCTTTTACACGGGCCTTGTCCACACGTACACTGATATTTTTAAAATGTAGTCTTCTCTGTGCATTTTGGTCTTTTGTTCACACACAAATGGCGTTTCAGGTGACTGAAAACGGAGCTTTTCCAAAACTCCGTCCAGGGTTAAGATTTTCGGAAACACCGGTTTCACTGTCTATGCGTAGACGGGGAAATCGGAGCTTTTGGCTTGTAACGTCAGAGTGTGCACCGTTATCACTTCGCTTGACGAAGGTTACCAATTCCCTGTCCATATTAAGCGATTTTGCTATTGACAGAGCATTTTTAGCGTTTACATATGGACTGGGATTTTTTTTAATAAAACGGAAAACACCATTTTTAAAAATACCCGTGTACGTGTGGACAAGGCCACAGACTCAGTGGCTAGAAGAACGCCTTCGTTTAGCCCACAGAATGTTGTCCTTAGGAACAAACGTATGTAGCGTGTTTTATCGCTAATGCAGTCAATGAAGCCTTAAATGACAAACCACTGCCTGAGCATGCCTGTTGAAATTAACTGGAATGCCACTAGCAGGTTAGCAAGTTAATTCACAAGTTCTTGAGCACAGCGCTACTGTTTGCTAAAAGCTCAATTTTTCTGTCCTATAATGACATTCAGTGAGCAATATAGTGATAGTATATCTACATATTGTACCTTGGGAATTTGCACCGAGCACCAAAGCAGCTTCTTTCTTTGGGTTACTGGTCATGAAAAGAGGAAGATTCATGACGAGCAAACTGGGACCAACGGGGTGTGTCACGTGATTCACTTGCATCCAGCCAAAGACAGGGATAGGTTATATTTAAAAGTCGATAAGCTGGTGAGGAAGGTTAATAAAATGACAGAAATTACATATTTTATTAAGTATTTAAAATACATAAAATACAATCTCTCAAAGTATTTTTATTACAAATTATATCAGATTTCTTAAGTCCAGCAAAATACAAACTACGAAATACTCAAAAGTTATTAAATATGCATTTTAAATACATTAACTGAAATACTGCCCATCTCTGGATAGAAGCATCAGGAGGTGACCTCTAGGCGCGCCATCTGCCCCTCGTTCGTGATACCAGGCTCTGAGCCTCTGGCATCAGCACAGCTGTTTCTCTCTGTTTGCGTATATCTGTGGCTGCCTTCACTGTGCCCCCAGGGTAACTCACTGGAATGATGAGGAGGAATGAAGATGTTCTTCAAGTGTTTACTTTGGTGTACTTCACCTTGCTTTACCTGAATGCCTTCTTGAACAGATTCCATGCGTGATTTTAAGCTATACCCTTCCGACAAATGGTTTCCTTACTCCACATCTTGCTAAAATAAATCGTGGAAAATCTCTTACTTAAGCCCTTGAATTGCAACTTGAGATGTATCTCCTTAATGCTTTCATATTAATAACAAAGTTTATATGCTGAAGGTCAGTGGTTCATAGATATAACCACATATTATAATTTGACAGCCCACAGCAGGTTTGCACCCTCTGGCATGAGAGCAGCACGCATGTGACATGTGCACGTATGTATGTAGGACCTACGGGGGGAAACGTGTGGCCATCAACGTTAGTTCTCTAGATGTGAGCTCAGGATGCCACATGGAATATTGCCATCATTGTCAGATGAGTGTTTCTTCTGATTCACTTAGCAAGTACATGCAGGTTCAACAGCACAGTTAAGAGATTAGAACTGACTTATTAAATGCATAGAAGATGTCCATTAGGACCCTGAGGGTAAATTAAAAAAAAAAGCTGGATAACATGATAAAACTCATGGCAAATGGCAATAAATAATTCTGTAGCGTTCTCCAGTCTATGTATTATAAAAGGCAGGAAATTAAAGCTTATTTTAGATTAGATCATTAACTAGACCGGATGGATAATGAATCATTTTCTTTTCAGCTTTAAGAGATGAAAGCAAGATTTTCTTAAGGGAGCCTGGAGCAAGGTGGGACAAAATACTTTCTCCAGAGCCGTCAGGTTGTAGGATCTCGTACCTGATTCAGCACACGCCTCCCACTGACTGTGACAGACTCTGAAGCCAAAAAAGAATCCAGGTGCAAGTGCAGCAAGTTTGATCGACAAATAACTGCTGTGGAAATTATTGGGATTAACAATTAAATTGACCAATTTAAACCTTGATTCTTTTAAACACAGAAACACACTTTGACGAAGAGACAATGGCACCATACTGAAGTAGCCAGATTTTGATTTATAAAGGAAGTCAGTATGCAAAAGATTCCAGTTAAGCAGAAATAAGTTGTGAGCATCTAAAAATCCGCCGCATGGTCGTGTGTTTGTTGTGTCATCCTCTTTGAACTCAGCATCACCGAAACGTCTGAACCTCCCTCTCTCTTTTTCAGGAGAGCAAGACAACTCTGGAGCTCTGGAGCGTGGTTTGAGGTGCTGATGATTGCAGGAAGGGTGTGTAAAAAAGGCCACGCTGTGAAGCATGTCAGCACAGGGGTGAACACAGTGTGCACATTTCATTGTGCTAGACTTAACGGTGCTTATTTCAAAACTACAGGCTGTAGTGGTGGTGTACTGTGACAGCCACCCTTAGTCTGAGGACTCAGCACCAGCGAAAACCCACAGAGCTCCGTCTGAGATCCCAGAGGAAAACAGGCCTTTGGTGCTGCCAAGCTAATCTCCACATTAAACACTCTGTTCTCATTGACCCCGTGTCACCTGGCGAGCAAACAGCTGGTCCGGGCAGTCTGAAATCTGCAGAACCGCATGGTCTGCCCACACAGGCAAGGTTACCTCCCTTTATTAGATATACGCAGACAATAACCTCAGTTGGTAAGTCAGTTAGTGCAGAAATATAAAAACATAGTGATCTCATCAAGAACCAGGTAGCACAGTTAACACAAGTTTTAGGCCAAGTCTTGCTTCAGTAAAATATTAACAGTAATATACAAATGAGTAAATGTCCACAGGAGAAGTGCTGTATCAGCAAAGCAATGAGAATAACCTGTCATGATGTTGAAAATGAGTCTTCTAAGGGACACGAACCGCATCATTATGTGGACATGAACAGCCTGGTTCACCACAGGAGTCCTGCTTTAAAAGTAACCACATCTCAAACGGGGTAGTCACTGGAGTCTGGCTTTTAGTACCAGTGGGAGCCAAGGGGTGGATTCCTGATGGCAAAGTTTGATGCGATGCCTGTGTTCAAACGCTAACATGCTCTTAGGGGGCGGTCCTTGTGATGCAAGAGCATGCAGGAACACGCGTCTCCACCTGCAATCCATCC
>JAABNX020000008.1:910063-920378 GCA_015163995.2 Mormyrus lacerda
ACCACAACACGCCACACACAGGGGAGAGGACGACCGGAACCACAACACCGTGCACACCAGGGAGAGGATGTGGGGGAAACGACCAGAACCACGACACACCACACACAGAGGAGAGGAGGTGCTGAGAGGACGACCGGAACCACAACATCGCGCACACCGAGTAGAGGATGACTGGAACCACGACACCATGCACACATAGGGGAGAGGACGTGTGTGAGAGGACGACCAGAGACACTGCACAGAAAGGGGAGAAGAAGACCGGAACCACAACACCGCGCACACTGGGTACAGGATGACTGGAACCACGACACCGTACACAAAGGGGAGAAGAAGACCGGAACCACAACATCGCACACCCCGTGGAGAGAGACACAAACGCACACCTACAGGCTAAGCAGATTCAGAGGACTGACCTGTTCCCCCATTTCGGGATGCCGACACTCTGGATGATGAAGACCACCACTTGGAAGAAGAAAACGAAGAAGAAGAAGAAGAAACTGAAGGAGCTGTCTGACCTGGTTTATGAAAGAAACAAACTGTCATGAGGAGGAATTACGTTGTCTCAGTCTCAAAAACATAAACATCATGGTCACCTCATGAAAAAACGCATAATGAACAAAGAGCATGATCAGGACAAGCTGGTCTGGAATTATTACAAAGAGGTTACAAAGTTATTTAGAGAGTTGATTTGTATTTTGTAACATTTGAGCCAAGAAATAACTCTGTCTTCTCCCTTAAGAGGGGAAGATGTGGAAATGTCCCTTGAGGGAAAAACTCACTTGAAGGCTTTGTACACAGGTCTGTACCAGCAGAGGAAGGAACAAGGGCTGAAGAGGATGAACCAGAGGATGGACAGGCCGAAGTCCACCCCATAGGAGGGTTCCACAGTGAAGTAGGACAAGCAAGCCAGCACGTTCAGGAACAGGGTCACGCAGTGAACTGCAGGGAAAGGAATGGTGAAGGTCACTGCGACACAATACAGGATCACGCAGTGAACTGCAGGAAAAGGAACGGCGAAGGTCATTGCGACACAATACAGGATCCACAGTGACACACAAACTGGGGTTGTGTCTGCTGGTGCTGGTCCCTGAAGGCAGCTGCACATGGTGCAGTGTGCCGTGGTGTCATTTTGCCGTTGTTTGTTATTTACTGTCGGCTGATATGCTCACGGTCTTTCTTTATTGGGTACGACTTTGTACAGGAACAAATACTTCCATTGTACTTCGTACACATGACACCTTAAACGTCAGCATTGTACTTACACATCCAAAGGTAGTACATCATCTTGCAGACTCTTTGGTATTCAAGAGGAATTTCTTCAGCAAAGTCCTGGTAGAAGCAAGGTTTTATGGGAAAACGCCGTGGAAGGGGGGGCCAGTTATTTTCTTTGCCTGTGGAGAGGGACTCAGTGATCAAACTGGATGCCAGTTACAGCACTCCCCTCCCCCCCGCAAAGACTGTTAAATAACTGCATTCTATCCCTTTTTTCAGTCAACATACACAACATGTTCTGGTAGATTAATCTTACAATACAATTCTGAGGTGTGAAAATATTAAAAGCATGCCAAATGTATAAACAGATGTTCAACGCTGAAAGCAATATGACTAACTCTCTCCTCTCACTGCGATTTGCAAGAGATGCATTTTTGTATGATAGTCTTTGATGACAGCTGCACAATATCCTGCTGTTTGGGAGGTGAAATCCAGTGAAAATTATATTTTCTGTAACTACAGCAATAATGCTTCCAAAACACTAGTGTCATCTCCCAGAGTTCAGGGAGGCTCTAAACTTCAGAGAATCTAAAATCATATCCAATTTAAAGATGCAATGCAGCAAGCTGCACGCCCGTAACACTATGAAGCCGCTTTGCTGAATTTCCTGTGGCTTCTGGTCTGAGTCACGAGCACTCAGCCAGTCACTTCACCCTGCAGAAACAGCGATCTACAAGCACGGCGATGGTGCACGCGCTCAACACCGCTAGCAGGTTAATTCTGCCGTTTCCAAGCGGGGGTGGTAGGGGAGGGGGGGCCGAGGCGATGCTGAGGGAAAGTCAGATGTCGGTGCCCTGCTACCTCCAGCCGGGGCTCCCCGACTGCGAAGCTCCTGCTCCTTGCGGTCCAGTTCAGCTGCCTTCCTCTCCAGCTCCTCCTGCTGCCTGAGGAGGTCTGCCTGGGTGGCAGCAGCCGCCGCCTGCGGGCACAGAGCGGAACCACATCACAAGGCCATGAGTGGCTGAGGGGGGTCATGCAGGTCAAGAGGCACCTTTCTCCAGTTCTTTGTGTTCTGTTCTGATGTGAGGTTGTTACAATCAGAATTTATACCTTAAATTTCAATCTAAAAGAACATTTTGTTTTTCTTTCTCCTGGGATTGCTTATTTTACACTCACAAACTCTTATAAGAGATCATTAAATTAGTCAATCTGTTGGATCACTGCTTTCCATCTAAATCAGTCATGCCGAATCTTTCTGAAGCATCGCTTGTGTTTCCTGAGTTTTACTTCTAACAGCTTACTTTGCTGCTTGCTTGTTTCAGAAGTGTACAGATTGCTCACGCGCAGACCACAAGTGTGACGCACAGACCACAAGTGTGAGAGGTATCAACCTGTGCACTGGGCTCCACCGATGGCTGCAGTACGGCCGGCTGGGACGGTGATGCGGGGATAGTGGTTCTGTTCTGCATGTTCTGAGGCACGGGATCCAGTTGGGTTGTGTTAATCCCACAGCAATAATCAGTACAGAGCAAACCTTTATCAGCATCACTAACAGGCAACTAAACTGCATCAAGCCACCCCACCCCCAGACAAACTCACTGCCAGTTCTTAATATTCCTCTGATCCACCAAGAATTTTATCTTATTTCAAGATCTCACCTGAGAACTCTCAGAGAATGGGTTATATTCCGAGACGCGGTCCGGTCCGGTGCCGGTCGCCTGTGTCACTGAAGGATCCTGTTAAATAGCATAAAAAAGAAGCCAGCATTTTATTAGAAACAACTCATGTACCATGTGACAAAATATGAAGGACAATTTACAAGGATTTTCTAATGATGAATTCTGGAAGTGGAACTGGGTTGGACATTAGCATGCTCGGTCTGTGTGTGCTCAGCTAGATTAGAGTTGCCCGACTTTTTGGTTCTCCTCCCATTAAGTCTTTTAACACCATGTACCTATTGTTAAACTCTTTGGGAAAAACGGGTTAAGGAAGGTGTCATATACGAAAAAAAAATTGTGCAAACAAATTAATGCCAAGTTTTCCAAATGATAAAAGGTGACTAATAACAGGAGCCGTTTCCTACAAACCGGTGCATTGTTGAGTGACACGCAACCATAGGACAATTATTCCAGACAGGTCTGACTTCTTATAGCAAGTGCCGCGAGTTAGTCTGGTTGGGCAGCGGCAGGAAGCAGCGCCCGCGAGCTGTGACGCCACAGCCCGTCCCGCGTGCAAGCTCCGCCCCCACAACGCGGCACGCCTCTGCTTTCACGTACTATAAGACTTAAGACAGTTTGGTTTTTACAAGTGTCTTAATGGAGTTCGATCATTAGTATTTCCAATAGAACGCAAATGCCTTTAAATATTTTTAAAAGCGTGAAAGCGAAAAATTAGGTTTAAGGTTTATTTATTTTAAAGGGGAATTATCAAAAGTCTTATACGAAAAAAATATTGCAGTCATTGTTCATGATAATGTTGATAAACACTTTAAACACTATGCTGCAGTTCATATAGTAACTCGTCAATATCTTACAACCGAGAGCATATATGAAACGGGGTATGTAAAGAGGTATAGGTTTTATTCAGTTTGACATAAAACCTGTTCAGTCGAATGAGGTTGGTCAGATGCATTTACTAACGTCAACTTTCTGGGAAGAAAGCCTGATAAACCTGATTTCTAATAACAGTTTGTTTCGGGCTAGGCAATAGCAATACTGAATTCCTCTTCTATTCACCTCAGCCACGTCAGATAGGTGTTTTGATGGGCTACTACAAAATAGTGTTGATTATTGCACAATAACCGGAGGTTTAGGGTGGTATCCCCTCCCTGCTTCGAACCGACGGCCATCGTTGGGATTCAAAAGAAAAAAGGAAATTTTCGGTTTAAAGCAGGTGCACGAATCCGGGGTCGCCGTTTAGTTAAAACGTCGCCAACGTTTTCCCCAGATGTCGTCGCTGTAGATCACGCGGTGAAATGCGATGTTCTAGGGCAGCACCTTAGGTAAAACATTCTAAGCAGCACAGCGAGCTGCCGCAGCAAATGCCGTTTCATCCTGGGTAGTTTACGGTAGCTGGTGTGGGGTTACAGGCGAAAAAGGCTATGCACCTGCTGTCGCAGGTCAACGTCTGGCTGATCAAATTAAGACATTTATAAGGTCATTGAGCAGGAAACAGTTGTCACACCACTCGGTATTAAAATACTTTGTCTTCTATGTGCTTTCCGAAATTATAATCAAAATGCTAAGCTGTGAATAATACAGTAAAGCAGGGAACCCGTCTTTTAATTGGATTACGAAAATTATCTTCTGAAAGAGACTGGCTGGCATAGACGTCCATCATGATACGTAGTATTAAAAAAATGCGCGCTAGACCCACCCAAAAAGCAACCCAACAGGTTTCTATCTGACAGTATGTACTAAGAAAGTTTTCTTTATAAAAAAAAAATAAAAAAAAAACACGCGTCAATTTTTCACTTTTAGTGCGCATTCTCACCTGGAAAGGGTTGAGATCTAGGGGCTCCGCAAAGGGGTTGCTGTCAAATCCAGACATTCTGAGACGGTTATGCTCAACCCCCCCCAAAGCAAACAAAACCACCGTTTCGCTCCTCTTTTCCCTTGTGCTATGAACTCAGGTTACTTCCTCAAGACCGAGTCTAGTACGCATGCGCAAGAGCTGCAGGTGACGTGTGGGGCACGTCACCAAAGGCGAAGGTGGCTGGAATGTCGAAAAAGCATGTATAATTGGGTATGTTTAAATAAATTATAAATCCTTTATTTGCCATTCCTACAAGTACAGGAACACTGATTATCTTTTTGCTAACTCCATCTTGATCTCCATGGCTTTGGGGTTACAGCATAGGGTCAGCCTGTGACTGGAAGGTTAAGTGCCTTGCTTATGGGCCATGGACACGTAACTGTTCGCCGAGGACGGAGTCTCTCACCGTAGTTTATTTTGAATTTTCAATGGTTACTGTCACTCACAAAAGTTGCATCCATGCAGGATTTAACATCTCCTGATAAGCTCCGCGGGTATTGTAAATGATTATGTAGTATTCCCTATTGCATGTGTCCTTGCTTGTGTAATATGTGAATCCAGTGCGATCTTCGCGTGTCTTTAGCCATTGTATAAATTACCCACCGTGTGTATACCTTACAGTCCGGCATCCGACCTCCCTGTGGTTCCTTGGTCGCTGTTTGATATCTGGTTTAGTGCTTTTGAGGGTTTTTAATCTTAATTCAGATTTTCTACATAGGCACAACAGGTAGTTCATCAGGGATTTTCCAGCACCATCAAGCCCTATGCAAAAAAAGGGCCGGTGCTTTGAGCAGATGTAAGATTGTGCCACTGCCATTGACTAGCCAGCATATGGAGTCTGAAAGTGCTGCAGGAGTACGAGTTGGATCTAGCAGCAGTTGGGGAGACTCCTCAGTGACTTTGATGGTTGTTCACACCCCTGTTAAATGGACAACTGTTGCTACTGCCACTGCACCGAGGAACACAGCCAGAGGCGAGTCACTGTGGCAACGGTTCAGGAGATTTTGGCTGTTGACCCCCAATAGCTGCATGACGATCAGGGAAACTGGTGCGGCTGAAGTTGACTGTCCCAAAGTCAGTGCACAGCCTGACAGGGGTCAACAAAGACTCTGGGGGGGGGCACAGGCAGAACACAGAGATGCTTGTACCCTACCTCGACACGTGCACTGTCCAGAAAAGCCCGGCCTGCCAATCTTGGACGCCCATGTGGCCGTACTTGATGGGGGCCCCTGTGGGGATAGTGGGGGGTGGATATCCTGTGCCCATTCCTAGGGCCAGGTGGTCAGAAGCGTAGAACATTTCCAGTCAGAGTGCAGTACTACTGCTGAAAAGCTCATTGATTAGGTCTTCTGCAGCTTTGGTATTGTTGCCAGAGGAGCTGCATCACAGGTCACTGGGGAGGTCTGTAGGCAACTGGGAGTCACTGTAGGGGATTTGGTGCTGGGGCCACCTGAGTCAGACGTGCCAAAGGAATCCCGAATGGTGTTCCTGGGGCATCTCCCAGAGCACCTGAAGAAGGCACAAGCTGGTGAGATGACACCAGGGTCAGAAGTGTGCTGACAACATGCAGCTGTGGACAGGCCTTCTGTGCCAGTGACTTGAGGGTAGTGCCCTACGAGGAAGAAAGGGTGGCCACCCAAGCTGGACCATCACTGGGGAGGACTAGGAGAGGTACTGTAGCAGCTCTCTGATGTCATCTATCGAGGATGGATGGAAAAACAAAATCATCACTCTTGCTTTCCAGATGGAAGAGACAGACAAACACCTCTCACACATGGAAAACACAAATGAAGGAGGTGAAACCGTTTCATTTCAAGTTCTTTTTAATAAGCTGATGATTATTTGATCATAAACTCGTTTGTACAGCGATAAACATTTTTTTAAAGAAATATTACACAAATTGCACTTTATACATATGACTTGGTCCTGAACAGCTGACACTGACAGAGCTGAAACTGGATTTGCGTCATTTACACAATCTTATGTGGCATAAAACACTTTTAACATGAATACTTTATATATAAATATATAGGGTGGTACAGGATAATATATCCTTTTACATCAGGTCAATTTTCAGATGTACACTAAAGCATAATCATTAAATTATTAATTTGTATTGTATATATGCATGTGTATATGTACACACACATAAAATGTATAGCAGAGCATTCCTTTTTCCAGTGATTAGTTCATTCACCTTTGCAGGATGCCAAGCATAACGACTCAGACCATCACCAGCTTTCAGTTTATTAGGCTGCAAAGAGGAAGTGAGTGCGGCCCTTCAGCGCCCCCATGTGGTGTAAAAGGTGACTGCGCCCCGCCAGGTAATCTGGCACAGACCCAGTGCTGAACACCAGCGACGACACACGCTGCTACAGGAGGGGCTAAGGGCCGGTTGAGAGTAGTTAGGAGTGTTACAAAAGCCCAAGATTCCTTTCTTATATGAGGAAGAGATTGACTTTTTTCTTCCAGTTGCATCTGATGAAAAATAAATGAAGTACAAAATAGTTTTTCCCACAGTATATGGCGAGTATACACAACCACTAAGTTACCCTCCCCAAGTGCAAGCTAAAGTGATTATGGGTTAAAGGCCTTACTAATGTCTGAGGAAGGAGTGGGGGTGTGGCTTCACATAAGCATGACCTGATTGGTCCTCGAAAAGGTGAATTACCAGCAGACTGCCATAAACAATAGTGGCATGTGAGTTTATATCTAGTAACAGACGCACAAGCTTTGGTGTACATCTAACAATAGTAACCTAACTATGTGCATCTCTGTTTGAAATACCAGAATTCACATAAGAGTATTGCACGGGTGACATCGTCTTGCGCACACAAGCACACCGTTTGAGGCGCTTTGAGGTTACTGGGGCTTCTGTTGGATCTACAGATGGCAAAGACTGCTGGACACATTGTCATTCTAAACAGTAACAATGATAGTAGCTTTAATATCGAGATACACTGGCTTCAGTATTTGATTACCTTTCATATGCACCATACAGACAAACACACATCCCAGCTCCCACTCCAATAGTGATGTAGCATTTAGTAACAATGGTGAAACATCAGTCTAGATCGAGGAAGACTAAATTAAGAGTATAATAGCTTCAGATGAGGTAAACTATTAAACCCTTGTGGTTTTTGCACAAAGGCAATTTATAGACCCGTTGGAGTAGGTGATGGTTTCTGATAGTTACATTTACCGCAAACAGATGTTAAGTCTGTTCCCAACTGCTCTGCTGAGCTGCCTTTGCAGATCGAAGGCAGCAGGACGGCGACTGGCAGTTTGGTGGCAGAGGCCTCAAGGCGGATGCCAGAGTGAGCAGTACAGCGGCGCCTCCACGGTAAATATGCCAGCCAGTATCCCAGTGCCTGCATAAGGCTTAGCCTTAGCTAGAGCCCACCTGGCGCCATGCAGCAGTAAACAGGCAGTAACTCGCCGAGAGCCACCCGCTGGTCAGGCTAAAGGGATTGTGCCTGCTCCAGGGCCGTAAGTGACTGCGTGACGCTACTGCAGGTGCTGAGTAGCCTTGCCACTGTGGCCATGCCCATGGGCTGTAGTGGCATTTCACTGGGCTGAAGAAAGCAAGGTGAGAAAGGAGTTCAATTTGACCACTGGCACACAAGGGGATGGCCCAGGAGACCCCCTCCCTGGTCTGCACAAGGGGTCGTCCAGGAGACCACCTCCCTGGTCCACACAAAGGGATGGTTCAGGATGCCACCTCCCTGGTCCACACAAAGGGACGGTTTAGGAAACCACCTTCTGGGTCCACACAAGGGGACGTTCCAGGAGACGACCTCCCGGATCCACACAATCATCGCACACACAGAAAGGGGATTCATCACCATTTAAGTGCTACACCCATAGACATGACAGTAAAAACCAGGAACACATACATTGGTCACGATATGATCACGGTAATGATGATAAATTCAAGTCCTTATTTGGTTACTTTAACACTGATACCTCAAAGGGTATTTTAGGGTGAAACCAAGAGAAAAAGGCATCTTGTGAATCAGGGCTATTACATTTACTGCAGTAGGGAGCATAACAGTAAATGTGACTTTTAGGGGAAAGGTGACTGTAAAGGACAAGCTAAGCTGGTCCCTAGATCCCCCCTTCCCCCCCACAGAAGCAAAGAGCAGCACGAACACAGAAGAATGAGTCGTTTAAAAAAATCTATTCTTTCAAAAATACTATTGATTTGCCACAGATAACTGTTTGCCTCTAACCACCCAGTAGCTACTGGTGTTCCAGCGTCATATTCATACATATATCACATTTTATACATTTATATAGATACACTTTCCACGTCATGAAAAGGGAACAGGATAGTTTATGGTCAGCAAACTTCACTGAATTATCTGAGCCCTCTGTAGCAGCTGCATGTGTGTTTGGTTCACGCATCCTGCCCGTCTGTTGCCTCTGCGGTGCTTCATTATCCAGCCCCCCCAGACGTGGTGCCACCCGAGCCTAGAGCTGCAGGCCATATCACTGTGGCATATCACGCCACCCCACTCCTCACTGCCGCTGCCAAGGGGGGGGGGGGGGGAGATGGAGCTTTGGGGTGCAGAAGTACCTCTGTGGCTCATCTTGCCAATCAAGGCCCATGACAGACACCTTAAAGGGCAGGTGGCGCTGGCTCCCCCCTCTGACCAGAGAGTGGTGCTGCAACACTCTCAATCACTTCTGCTTTCTGCTGATGTGGATGACCGAGGGGGGAGAGCCGATGCCGAAGAGCTGATGAGCCAAGCAGCTTCGCGCTTGGCGTCTGTCACACCATGAATTCGCCGCTGCCGTACTGGAGCTGCTGCGACACGTCTTGCCCCCCCCCAGAGCCGGCCTCCTTGGGGGGCTTCTGCTCCGGCTTCTTGGGGGACATCTTGGGAGCCTTCTGCTTCAGCCGGCCCTTTTCCGCGCTGTAGGTGCCGTGGCTGATGTAGAGAGGCCTCGACTCGCTCTCCCGGTCTGGGCCGAGGGAGGCCGACCCGAGCCGAGAGGAGCGAAATAGATCAGACGAGGGTGACTCGGAGCGGAGCTGAAGGTGGTGGGAGGCACCAGGAGGACATGGGTAGGAGGAGGCTGTGGAGCCAGAGTCAGTGGAGTCCAGGGATTCGGGCTGCCGCCTTAGGACTCGCCGGCCTCTTCCCACCACCTTCCTTGGCCGGGAAGGAGGACCCATTTGGTTTCTCTCTGCAGGGTGACACAGGGCACAGGACTGAGAAAATGTCACCCCCTATAGGCAGCGGCCGTCAGGTGTCGTGTGAGCGCCAAGCTTACCGGAGTAGTCTGAGACGGCTTCCTCAGAATCAACGTTCAAGTTCTCCAAGCTGTCTGCTGTGCCGATGGAGGCCTCAGACTCCAGGGTCTCATCATCGGAGGCGCGAGGCTCCAGCGTGAGCATCTCAAAGGTCAGCTCCTCCCTGTGGGATGTGGGTGACAGCGTCACCCTTGCAGAACGGACTCCACGTGCATGTGCACACGCACGCGCACACGTGCACGCGCACACAGCGACAGACTCACTTTTCCTTCTGGAGGTTCTCGATCTGCTCAGTCAGCACCCTCTCCT
>JAABNX020000008.1:924406-938023 GCA_015163995.2 Mormyrus lacerda
CCCATGCCCTCCCAGCCCCCAGCCAATGCCCTCTCAGCACCCAGCCAGTGCCCTCCCAGTCCACAGCCAGTGCCCTCTCAGCACCCAGCCAGTGCCCTCCCAAAGCTATCCCAGACCCCTCCCAATGTTATCCCAGAACCCTCCCAGTCCCCTTCCAATGGTACCCCAGACCCCTTCCAGCACCCTGCCAGTGCTGTCTCAGCCCCCTGCTCTCCCAGACCCCGCCCAGCACCCTCCCTGCCCACTGCCAGTGCCCTCCTAATGGTCCCCCAGACCCCTCCTAGTACTCTGCCAGGGCCCCCCCCAGTGCCCTCCCCAGCCCCCATAAGCTCCATATCCCCACCTGACCAAATGAAAGATCAGGCGCTCTAGGGTGCTGAGGTGAGTTCTGCTGAGCTGGTCGATCACGGAGTAGATGCCCCGAATCACCTCCTTCCTGTCCTGCAGACCTGTGAGTTCAAACATCAGTGCGTGAAGCCACGTCAAGCAGAGCAATCAACAGCGTGTTAAGCTATACCAGGCAGGGCAAACGACAGCGTGTGACGCTACGCCAGGCAGACACTACCTAGAGGTCAGCGAATATCAGTTCAGATTCCATTACTACTAAAATTTTCTCTCATATAGAAGACGCATTATATTTAAAAACTACACAATCTCTGCATGTCTGTTTCTTTATGAAGTTGTGTAAAGGAGAGTATGAAGAAAAGATGGACTTGTCATTACCCATGGCTCTAAGGAACTCCTCATAAAGTTCAAAGGTCATGAGTGGATTTGGCAAGTCACGGAGCCACTGCTTGAGGACGCTGGCAATGACGTGGATGTTGTACTCGTCCAGATTCATACTGTTCACATCTAGGTGTGGAGAGTGTATAAGTGCATTAGTGCCAGTGAGGAGACTCCTGTTCACTCCTGTTATCCCAGCAGCCACCACTCTGCTACCCACACTCATACCCGTGTCCAGCCCCTGCTTCAGTTCCTTGATCTTGTTAGCGGACCCTGATTTCCTGTAGATGCCCTCAGTGTAGAGGCCATGCATCTCGATGTAGTTGATGAGCTTCTCCACGACCAGGGGCACGGTCCGCTCGTCATTAGTCAGCCGTGTCACCTCCACGCCAAACTGCCGAGAGGTCAGCTCAGGCTCATACTGCGCCGGCAACAGACACACAAATCAGTAACTGAACTCTTGAACACGAAAGAAAACAGGAAACAGCTTCTAAGTAAAGACGTGTACGGTGAAGGCCGCCCTCCTCGGGACCAGAGGCAGGTGTCACTTTACCTTTTTGCTGCATTTGGTCGTCGTCTTCAAGCAGCACTTCCTGTGGCAGGCATAGCGACACACTGCAGGGGAAAAAGCATGGAGTGACGTCAAGCGGCCCAACACTGCCATCGTGGCGGGAGAGGGGAAAGACGACCCAGGGCATTCTGTGCCTGGCAGAAATGAACCGGCTCGTTCACCTGCAAGCTATGTGCTTACAGTGGGCTGCCGGCAGGAACATGGTGGCCAGAGGGAAGGGCACTGGGCCACACTCACGCTTGCAGACGCAGGCCCGGTCCATCATCCAGATGAGAGAGGAGCAGTACTCGCAGTAGGTGGGAATGCTGTACTGCGCCGACCGGAAGATGTGGCCACTGTGCTCCTCAACCTGCAGGGAATGCGATGCAGCTACACTTAGCAAGTCAGGAGACCTCAGTGCTTCTGCAGACAACAGGTACCGTTTCACGTCTGGGAACCGTTTCACAGCCTTTAAGTCTGCAAGTAAGACCCAATCAGTCCTTGGGCTTTTTATTGAGCCAACTCAAAAGCATATGAACACCCTGGAACTTCAGGTCAGAAGCCTGATTTTAGTACAATTTCCTAAATTTGAGCAGATTAGTCAGAAAATATTCCACCAAAGATCACTTACAATATCGGCATCCTTCTTCCTCCTCTTCTTTCGGTCAGGCTTGACCACCTGGAGGTGGACATCAGGATGAGTTCCCGCTGCAGGCCTGAACATGCGCGCTTGTGACTGCAGTCATCAGCGTGGTGCCCTACCTTGCTAGCCGCGCTGTCCAGAGGTTTGTATTCCGTCATGAACTCATCCAGGAACACCTTGAAAGTGTTGACCCACACTTTGACGGGGGACTCGGCCCAGACCCGCTGCTCCAGCCGCATGGTCTTCTCCAGGATTTGTTCGAAGAGCGCATACAGATCTTTGCAGCGGATGCACTTCCCATCGTCCATCTGCAGGTGAGTGGGAAATAGCACAAGTGACTACTTTGGAAATTGGAATCTGCTCCCTAAAAGAGATGGCATCAAAGCAAGCATGTAAATGTGGCCATACACAATATCTTTAGAATTAGCCCAGTCAGATGGCCCTCATTTCCCGTTTTAAACCCCACCCATCAGGATTAAGACTACACCTCACCTAAATGAATATCCTCTATTGTATTTTTCATTTTTTTCTTAATAAAACATTGGACAAAAGCTCTTCATAGGGTTTGCATGTATGACACATGGCAAAAATAAGACCTTACTGAACAAAAGCAGATGTAGCAGATCAGGGGAAGCTGATGGTTACTCACGGCCAGAACAGTGGAATAGGAGTTGAAAATGTTCAGGCGGAACTCCTTGAGCGCCTTTTTGAAAACCACATCCACTAAGGTGTCTTTCTTACTGTCCTCAGTGTCCAGGTCATTGATCTGCAGCACAAGCGTCACCCGGGAGAAACAGGAGATGTGTCAGCACAAGATACAGTGTTCAGGCAGTGAGGCCAAGTCCCCGTGCCTGACTCCACCCCACCCATGCCCCCACCCCCCGGGGCCTGAAGACTGGAGGGACCTTCTTCATGAGGAAGTCATTCATGCTGCGGTAGTCAGCGGCGCTGGTGAGGATCTGCAGGGCGTCGTTCTGCCAGGCGGCGGGTTCCAGGGCTACGCCGCTGATCTTCACGCTGCGTCTCCGCTTCATTTTGGGCGATGGCTCCTTGTTGTCCTTGAACTCCTTCCCCCGCTCGCCAGGCAGCGTGGGGCTGTGGGGGGGGGATGCAGGCTGCGGCCCTGTAGGAGCGAGAAGACTGCGGTCAGGGGGTCGGGAAGCGGAATGCTCATGTTCCCTAGTCTTAGCAGAAATTTCCCACTGGCTGCCAGTGTAGTGAGGAAGTTCTATCTCTGTGCCAGCAAAGACCAGAACAAGCTAAACCAAGAAATGAGAGATTTTGTGCGTCTGCGTGTGTGTGTTTGCGCACGGGCCCGTGTCTGCGCGTGTGTCTGTGTTCTGCTCACCCTCTCCCATGAACAGCCCGGTGTCAGTCAAGTCCCCCCCTGGTATGTCAGTGGTACTGGCCAGGGATCTGATCGCCTTCTTCTCACCCTGCTTCGTTTTTCCCCAGAACCGCATCTTGCCTCTCATTCTGCCACCCAGGGAGAACACAAAAAAACAAAGTGTCAAACTAGCACAGGACACAAGAGACGGCAGGTTAGGTCATTACCACGTCCAACATCATCCTGCCAAAGAAAGAACACAACAAAAGGAAATGCACACTGACACCAAAGGGTGAGAAAACAAGAAAATAAACAATAATAATTGAGAGTCCCACTGTGGAAAGGGTTCCCCATTTTCAGGGTCAGGGACACGACAGGCCCCTGACAGGAGCGGCGCTTACCTGCCGTCCGCGTGGGAGCTCTTCCTCAGCGAGTCCACCTTGGCCAGATCCCCTGAGGATGCCGCTTTATGGCTTTTCTTCTGATTTCCACCAGCCAATGATGCCTGCAACGTTAATGGACGGTGCAGCTTCAGAGTGGTGAGAAAAGTACTCCCTATGATGAGGTCATGTGATGGAGCTTCCCGGTGGAGCTCCTCTGGAGGTGCTGATGGACACCCATGAAGATCTCAGATACAGCAGCACTGCTCTACACTAACAGCTTACAGACTGAGGCGAGACCATACACCCTACCGAGCGAAGAGCCTGTCAGGATCCATTTTCAAACAGAACTATGCTAAACACATATTGCCAGATCTAAGGAAGAGTCTAACAAACGTAAACATACCAAAACTACCAATTCCTTATGTAAACTTAAATGCTGAGGTCGTACAGGAATTGCTGTCAAATGGCCTCATCTGAGGTCTAAGCATAACATCCTACATTAATGTCCTAAGAGATCTGATACCTTTCCAAGTGATTTAAAGGTAATGCATTCCTGCAGCTCTAGGTGGCAGTGTAGTACTAGATTAAATGACTGATCCTGCTTCTACCGTTCACTGAAGTGATTGCTGGTCCTGTCATGCCCTGGCCAGAATCAGAAGATGCAACAACTCCTTTGTTCCAACTTCTCCCGTCTCTTTCAAAGCACTGCTTAGCCCAGCAAATAATCGAATCCGTCAAATCAAGCAGCGACATAAAGTGTGGCTTTGTAGCATTTGACACTAAGTAATTTGTTAAAAGACTGACAAGTAGTGACGCAAATAGTCATCAACAGATTGCAATCTACAGATTTACAACCCAAAACCCCTCCAAGTGGCCATTTCCACAGGCGGCTGTACCGAGCTCCGCCCTGAGGAGGGGCCTAGCGGAGTCTGAACGTAGACTAACTCCATTTCTGCGTGTCACCAGCAACACCTACCAGACCTTGGACAGCAGTCACATGTCACATTACACCCCCACTGCGACACAGGAAAGTCAAGTCTCAGAAGAAAGGGTGAATGAATCGACACGAAAGCGGTGAAGCTTGCCCCAGGCACTTCGCTGGGCCCCCACTGAGAAGCACAGCACCGACGGTGTGGGGGAAGATGACGATATGCCGCCTCAGACAGCTGGTGCGGTGGCCTGAAGCATGCAGTAGCTAGGTGGGACCAGCTGGGGGTGGCAGTGAAAGAGGGGCGGCCCCGTGTGCCAGACTGAACTCCAAACCACAGTACGGACAGCAGAGTGGGTTAGGGTCAGCTACTCTCTCACCGGCAGGGCAAACACGCTTCTGAAAGGAGCCATCCTTGTCTACAAGGACAGGACAGCTGGTTCTCACATTCTGGACTGTTTCAGCAGGATGTTTTTAAAGAGAGTCAAGCCAAAAGACAGGGCAAGTCTCTTAAAACATAAAAAGTGTTGTAGTTATCTGATAAAAATTTCTTTTGCAAAAGTGTTCCTTTGTCCAAATGCTGAATATTAACTTTAGCAATTACTTTCACTGTGTATATTAAAATGGAAAAATGCAGTTATAAATAAACAAAAATCTAAAAGTTGTAAAAAGAACAGTAGTTTTAGGACGACCACAAAAGGATAATTAACGTTTTAGCGTGCCATTTATATTCCCTAAAATTTCAAAAGGTGTTTCCCCGTCTAGAGTAGAGTGGAAGACGCTACAAAGAATGTGGAGCACTGAAGTGGTTTAGTACTGCGATTTTTCCCAGGTGGGGGCTGGAGGGATTAGCAGTAGAGAAACACCCCCAGCAGTGTCCCCCCACCGGGAGGGGCCCGGTGGGACCCTGGGCTCATCATTTACCATTTCTGAGTCACTGAGATGACTGTCAGCCGCCTCCCCCTCAGTGTCCTGCTCTGGGGGGGGCACACGGGGGGAAAGAGGGGGCGGGGACAGGCAGTCACCCCCCTCATCCTCCTCCGAGTCGCCCTCCCCTGCGGGGTGTGACCCTCGGCTCAGGAAGTCGGAGCGTGTCCGTGCCATGCGAGCTCTCTTTTTATGGCCAGCTGAGGCGACCTAATTAACCAAACGATAACAACACAGGTAAACGCTCAGGCTGCTCGCTCGTCCGTCAGCCCCGTGACCCATCCATACTCGGCCAGATTCTACGGCAGGACACAATCTAAAAGGGGGCTTGGGGCTCTGGGGGCTGGGACTCTGTGAGGCGGCACCTGCTGATGTGGCTTTGCATTAGCCGAGGCGTTAAAGGAGATTGAGGGTAAATACATACATATTTATCTCTGTGCTGGGGGCAAAACAAGAGATATAAGAATATACTCGACAATAAACAAAGCTTTAAAGACATTACATAAAATATGGAATCTACATTAAGGACACAGCTGTGCGTGGCTAAGCCCATGCCAGCGCTCAGTGACGACCGGTTCTGCAGGCACATCTGCACCCAGCTTCTAATTCCTTGCAGCACTACCACACCCACCCACTTTGACTCATTGCTCTGAGGGCTGCAGTGGTTTCTGAAACCTACTAGAACAGATTACCAGTTCAGGACGTTCGCTTCTTTACTCACCTCGCGTCCTTTCAACCCCTTGGAGGACCTGGAGCTTCTGAGCCCTTCACTCTTCTGGAAAGCCTTTGACCTCTCCTGATTGGCCATGTCCTTATCGGACCTGTAACATGGGCAATCACTTTGAAAAAGCCGTCCTGTCACACCGCTACAGCGAATAAAAATGCCATGTCTGTCACTCACTTGGAGACAGTCAACTTGTTGTCTTTTGGTGTGAAGAAGATGTTTGTTGATTTGGTGGCTGTGTTCAAACCCTTGATGGGAACTTTAATGTGTGGCCTCCCTCTGGGAAGACCTTCCTGTAACTCCAGGGTCAGCTTGGGTGCCCACCCATCCATCATGGCCCTTCCTTCCATCTGTGGAGGAGACTGCTTTCTATGACATATGAGGTTTTCGGTCATCTGGACATCCGGGATTCCGGAAGAGGCCAGGGTGCCCGGCACACATGGAGACAAGCGGAGATGGTCTGGCCTCTCAGGCTTGCGACCTGCAGGTTCCTGTACCAAACCTCTTTGTCTGCTCTGCTCAATCTTCAGCAAAGCCTCCCCCCGCTGCTTCTCCAGAAGGTCCCTCTCATACTGAGCATAGCACTTCCGTTGCTTCTTGAGGTTCTCCGTCTGCTGTCGGATCTGCTCCATCATCTCCCTCTCTTTCTGCTGCTGCTGCTGCTTCAGACGCTCCTCTTTCTCTTCGTTCATCTTCTCCAGCCTCTCAAGGACAGCCTGGCGGTTGGAGTCCTCTGCCCCAGGAGTGCACGGGCTCGTCTGGGCAGATCTGTCCCGGAGCTCAACTGCTTTCTGCTGACCGCCATAGAGTGACGAATCCTTCTGCATGCTGATGAGCACCACCAAGGGCTTCTGAGAAGGTTCTTTCATCTCTTTAAGATGCTTTGCTACTTCTGTTTGCTGTATGGCGGGAGAGGCGTCCATGATGGGTTTCTCGTGGGGCGGGATGTAGAAGGTTGGAAGGTTGTTTTCTATTTTGGGAGAAGGACCTATACTCATGAAGTCTGCCCTGAAACCGGTGGAGAATCCATCTGAGCTGACAGGTCCTGGTGGACTTGGAGATGTTGGACTGCTTTGCATCTGCTCAGGGATCACAGTAGGAGAGCTGGTATGTTCCACCTCCACAGTGACATGCAAGTCTTTAAGATAGTCATCTGTACTGTACAGCTCAAAGCTCCCTTTGTGACTCTGACTGTCAGGAGTTCCCTGAGGCAATTGGCTATCCACTGAAGCCATCTCAGAAGGCCAGTTCCTCTCCTCAGATGGTGACAAACGTTCTGTGGACCTCTCAGAAGGCCAGTTCCTCTCCTCAGATGGTGACAGAGGTTCTGTGGACCTCTCTGAAGGCCAGTTCCTCTCCTCAGATGGTGTCAGAGGTTCTGTAGACCTCTCAGATGGCCAGTTCCTCTCCTCAGATGGTGACAGAGCCCCTGTAGACCTCACCTTCAGCAGCTTTAAGCTAAACTTTGCTTGCTCCAGTTCCCTCTTCCTTCGTTTCTCTCGCTTGACCCTGGTCTTATGGCTGGGGTCCTCCAACATCTGAGGCATCTCTTTCCCTGCCAGCGCTCCAGCTGACGAAGCTCCTGCTGTGGCTCCCCAGCTTGTGACCCTCAGTCCCGCCCTCTCCTCCTCCGCCTGCTCCTGGGTGCCTCCCATGGCAGCACCAGGCCCCAGGGGGGCCCATTCCCGCTCCTGGCACAAGCGCTCCTCCCACGTGCTAAGATCCAGGCCAGTGGTGGCCAGGATCTCATCTTCTGGCTGGAGTCTGTCCTGTAGCTGCCTCTCTCTCAGCTTCTGGGCTTTCAGATCCTTAAACCTAACGAGAGAGAATTCAGCGACACGTGGCTGTATTACAGAAGGACCAAAGGCAGGTGGAACACTGGCCAAACTAGCGCGACATTCATCTCCATATTTATCACATTCATGTTTCTACGTGGCAGGACTGAGTGAATAAGGCAGGCTGCACCTCCTCCTCGCTGCGCCTCCCCTCGCTGCAGCTTGCAGGAGCAGCACGGAGCCCCGCATCCTCAGATAGCGCTCCCTTTGCCGGTGGCCGCGCCAGGCCGCCTGGATGGTGCTCGCCGCCTCTGCTCGCTGGCGTCTCCACAGCCGCAGGTTCCTCTGGATGACCAGAGCTGCTTCCCGCCAGAGCAGGAATCGGCGCCGCTGGCTGAATCCCCTCCACGCGGCCTGTAGGAGCAGTGTGGCATGAAGGACGAGCTCCGACCCTGCTGCCCCACTGACACCCTGCAGCCGTTGTCTGCGCCACCATTGCTGCACAGGGAAAGTACAGGAGCATGCGAGGCTAAGGGACCCAGCAGTAACATACTACAATATTTCTTTGTTTCCTAAGGGAGAAGAGGACTTCAGAATGATAAAATGCCAACAGAATCACACCACAGTCACCAGACTTACCAAACCCTTTTATACCAGTAACACTTATTTACATTAATAGCTTCAGTGTCATTTCCACTCAGCGACCCTCTCTTTACCGACTGACGGCATCCATTATTCATCGAAAGCCCTTGATGAACAAAGCATTCAAACACATATGAACACTATGGAGACCTCGGCCTCCATTCAGTTCACTCACCTCACTGGATGAGCTGCAGATGATAAGCAAAGCTGATCTATTCACAGTGCATCAGAAAGCCACGTTAGGGAGCGTAAGCATGACAGGGTGTGGCGGCCTGGCCGACACCGCAGTCAGAGCACGCAGCCAAGCACCGGCGTCAGCACGGAGACACCCACCTGGATCAGGCACGCTGCCAGCCGCATGACAAGGAAGCGCCTCCTCTCCCGCGTGGCTCGCCAGCAGAGCTGTAAGGCCACGATCCGCCGCAATACCTCCTGGTGCAGCAAGTCCTGCAGCCGCTGGCGCTCTGCCTCCCGCAGGAACACCTGGGTGATGACATGGGGACGGCATCACATATGGGGCGGGGACGGCCCTCCCCTCGGCCAATCACTCCCCGGCCCCTGACCGGCCTGGAATACCCAGTGTAGGCCACTGATGAGAGCCCGGGGGGGCAGTGACAGAGGCACACTCTCAGCACGCGGTGGGTGCGTGGGCGAGTGGCACCCTTGTTTTGGACACATAGCAGGCTGAAACTACTGCACATCTATTTTTAGCAGACATTAATAAGAGAGGGAGCATCGCCACCCCTCTCTGCCCCCCCGGCCCGTGGACAGAGCTGCCTGATTCCCAGGTATTGAGCTCAGATCCCGCCTCAGCTAGCAGTGTGTGGGACTGCCAGTTTACACAGGTATCCTCCCGCAGACTAAAGGCTATGCTCACACGGCCTTGGAGTGTCCTTGGCATGACCTTGTGTGTGTGTATGAGAGAATGTGCCCCTGAACTGGGGTCCCCGTCAGGGTGTGTCCTCTCTGATAAGCAGCACTTCCTGGAATAGGCCCTGAATCACCCCAACTTTTATGTGTCATTATGGTGTAACGATCAATACAGAAATGCACATGGCTGAAAATTAAGCATAAAATGTATGCATAAAGATCAAAGTGTTTATATTGAACTTCCTGTTTCATTTAATTTCCTATCTTTCAGATTTCTAAAAATTATAGTAGGAAAAACCTAAAATGGCCATTTCATTCTTAAAAAAATGTACCCCAACTTTTGAGCCACTCTGTATATGTTACGCATGCAGCCTGTATACTGTCTCATCTATCCATCCATCCATCCATCCATCCATCCATCCATCCATCATAACCAGCGGTGGGCCTGGAAACAGCCCCAGGAGGCACAGAGGACACTGCCGGCAAACAGCTTGGATGGGACGCCATCACAGAGCACTTAGACACATGCACTGGGGTGCACATACCTGCATACACACACATACGACAATTTACATGACAACAAGAAAACTTCCACACAAAGACAAAGTGTTCAGGTCCGGCGGCCCTGCCCGTACCATGGTGTGTCCCACTTGGTATCCGTCAGGGGTAAGGCTGGCCTGCTGCAGGAAGGATTTCATGCTTTGCGGGGTGATGCTGGAGGTGTCAGGCAGAAGCGCATGGAAGTGATGAGCAAATTCCTGCAGAAGAGCATAAATAGAACTCCTGTAAGCCGGGCGGCGGGCCGGGCAGGGTAAGGCCCCCTGTAAGCCGGGCGGCGGGCCGGGCAGGGTAAGGCCCCCTGTAAGCCGGGCGGCGCGCCGGGCAGGGTAAGGCCCCCTGTAAGCCGGGCGGCGGGCCGGGCAGGGTAGGGCTAATAGTTAGCCCCTTTGAGCTTGGAGTTTGCTATGGAAACATGTGGCTCGCTAAATGACTCTGGCCTGACATCATCATGCAACCACGCCTGACGACCTGCTTTGGGGCAGACAACAGCACCCGCGCCCCTGACCAGCGGGGGTGCGCGGGGAAGCTGCAAACCTGTTTATATAATTATCGGGGGGGGGGGGGATTTCATTAAGGATAAGAAGGTCTCTGTGTTCACACGACTGGATACAGGGGAATGGCTGAGGGCTCGGTAAGGCTGGCAGACCTGCCGGGAAGGGTACCGCATCACCACACATTGGGAACAATAAATGACAAAACATTTTTACTGGCACAAAAAGCTAACTGGTCAATTTTTGTAATTTTAATGATTGTTGCCTTTAAAGAAGAACTGCTCACCAAAAATATTTTGGATACCATAAAGATAATATTAAGCAAAAGCAAGTGCTTTTTTGCTGGCACAGGCTGACACCCCAGCAGTTTATCTATTCTATTACATCTCAGAATTCAGTCGAACCAGAATGTGAGTGACTTGCCTTTCACACTACAAACCAATAAAATACAGCCAACTGTAGCCAAATAGAACTTATTTTGGTGAAACTTTCAACTCCTTTTCATAAATATTGCAATATATATATATATTTTTTTTTTAATTCAAATATCACAATGTGATCGCTTTCCAGTGTCATCCAGCCCTATCTGGTATGGCAATAAATGAATGGAGTACACTATAAGCCAAAGAATTGTTAAAATTGCTATTAAAATTAAATTGCCATTCACCGTTACAGGCTATTGAATGTTATTGTACGCGACTGTACTTGAGCTACCTCTGCAGTTTTATATCATTTTGTATGGAAAGATAAATATTTTGATCCATACAAAATATTCTGGGTATGTGCCTCCGTGTGTGTGCAGGGGGTGGGATTACTGAAATATTATTTGAAAAATGTCTGGGGAAATGAGTAATTCCCATTTGTACTGGAAGTTGAACGTTTCTGCAAGATGGGAAGTCACAGAGAGCTTCACTGAGCAGGAGTACCTAACATCCTGCCCAATTGCAGGGGAGGGGAGGAAAACTCCAGTGCTGAATCTCTACAGACATTAAGGTGATGAACTGAGGCAGAGCTGAGTCACTACAGACATTAAGGTGATGAACTGAGGCTCTACAGACATTAAGGTGATGAACTGAGGCTCTACAGACATTAAGGTGATGAACTGAGGCAGTGCTGAGTCACTACAGACATTAAGGTGATGAACTGAGGCTCTGCAGACATTAAGGTGATGAACTGAGGCAGTGCTGAGTCACTACAGACATTATGGTACTAAACAGAGCCAGAGCGTCCGCAGAGGGGGCAGTGCTGGGAAGCCCAGGCGACCAGGCCTGACCTGGAAGGAGTACTTGATGCTGTATCCTGAACGGCGGATGCGCACAGTCTCCAGCATGCCAGTGTAGCGGAGCTGTCTGAGCACCAGGACGTCGCTGAAGCGAAGGGGCAGCTGTGGAGGGAGAAAGGAGACTGTGAGCGATCCTGGCAGCCGCACAGACTCACACTCAGCCTTCACATCCCGGAGGCCCCACAGACTCGCACTCAGGCTTCACATGTATTTTCTGTCATGAAACATCTTGGCGTTCATGCTAACTTACATACTAATCATATCATCATAGTTTCTCTTGTATTAGGGGCACAGAACAAACCAGCAGCTATTAGTTATGCAAGTAAATATTTAATGGGCTGATCTGTCAGCTATAAAATGTTATTATTACCCTTCGGAGAGATTTTAGAAATGCTCCTTGTTTGTTTCCTCGACACAGACAGAAAAGCAGGCAATCATCAGGCAGGCGAAAGGGGGAAGACGAAAGGTCTGGAAGACCAGTGGGGTCTCACAGACCCCCTGTGTTATGGGGACATACCTTTTCTGCATTGGAGCGGATGCATTTCACAAAGTAGGGCTCAGACTGGCCCAGCGTTTCCATCAGCTTGTTCAGGGAGGCCTGCAACACAGGGAGGGGTTTCACTGGACAAATTCACACCAAGGGGCGGGGTGAGGGGCTTGGGCCCAGTGGTCAGATGGGGTGTGTCCGAAAAGTGCGTGATTTTAGGGCGTAGTGCGTTCACACTGACAATTAAGCTAAAATTCAGTGCACTGAAAGTACCCGGATGGTGCACTGAAAACCAGAAAACGCAGTGCAGAATAATGGATACTACTCGCACTAAACGGACACCATTTTGACTACGTAGCGGAAGGGGAGGGACTTTCGGCAACTTTTCACGGCAGATATTTTGGCGTTCTGGAGAATCGCGATCAAATGCTAGTCCGTCACTTCCGGTAAATGCAAAACGTTAGTGTTCCATTTAGGACAGCACTTACCCATGGAAGTGTGCACTACAGAAGGAAGTGCGCAGTGCGCACCAAATCTCGGTGCACTGACGCAAGTGCGCTATTTTGGACACACCCATGGTTTCCTTTTCATGTATGAATGTTATTGTGAAGAGCCGCCTGCTGCCTCCCGCCCTCTGCCTCCGAGGTTCGTCCCCTGACCTCCCCCTCTGCCTCCCGCCCTCTGCCTCCGAGGTTCGTCACATGACCTCCCCCTCTGCCTCCCGCCCTCAGCCTCTGAGGTTCGTCCCCTGACCTCCCCCAGCCGCCTCCTGCCCTCCGCTTCCAGGGTTCGTCCCCTGACATCCCTCACCTCCTGTCCTCCACTTCCATCCCCTGAATTTCCCTGGAGCCTCCATATCCTCCCTGATTTTCACACTTACTAAAACCTTGAACTAACCAGCTCCTATGCCTGACATGCCTACAGCAGTGTCCCCAACTGGAGCTCTTTGAATTCAAGTGACATGATGTCACAAGCACTGAGCTATGGACTGAGTTTGTATAAATACACACACTAAATATAACACTCCAGCAGCAAGATTAGGAGTCCGGAAAGCATTCAAATGAGTTGCTTAAGCATTGTTTTCTGTGCCAAGAAGAAATATTCCCTGCTTTTAATTAAGGAAGTTTGGATGAGAAAAATCCAAAATTTTGCTGGGTTTTAAAAACAAGATGTTGCTAGAGATCCAACACCAACAACAACATGGCAGTGGATGTGACAGGATCGAAAGCACGGCCTGTTCTGTGTAAAAACTGAGGTCAGGCCTGCCAGAGGTCTGCATGTGAACCACTCAGAGCGGGGGGAGT
>JAABNX020000008.1:961551-978657 GCA_015163995.2 Mormyrus lacerda
GTTTACACACGGCAGGCAGGAAGCCCACCCCGTCCCGCCAACATGGACCAGGCTTACTGTTTACACACGGCAGGCAGGAAGCCCACCCCGTCCCGCCAACATGGACCAGGCTTACTGTTTACACACAGCAGGCAGGAAGCCCACCCCGTCCCGCCATCATGGACCAGGCTTACTGTTTACGTGTGGTGGGCAGGAAGCCCACCAACTCCATTGCCAGCTGCAGCCGCTCGAAGTCGTGCTTCAGGTCCTCTCCATCCACCGTGAAGCAGTCCTGCTGGGGCAAACAGCAAACATTGTGCCATTAGTGGAGGCGGCCGGTTAGTCCCACTCCTCCCTCATGGAGCCCCTGCTCCTGCATTTAAGGGGCAGGCAGGGCTATGGGCCAAGCCCTGGGGCCTCACTGTCTGACTTTCTGAAAGCTCCAGCACTAAGAGAGCTGATCTAATGGAGCGGGGAGGAGACAGCCTTCTGGAAAGGCAGCTTTCAGCTTGCTCAGTAACACACACTTCACAGATTCAGACAGAATGGACTCCTCCAGTCTATTAAACACCCCACCGGAAAAAAAACTACAAGGCCTATTCTATAATAAAAACCAAATCGAACACAGCTAATATATTATAATCTTACTCTTTATAGTTAGTGTTAAAAATAATACTTAATGAAGAATGTAAAATACACCAAGATAAATTCAGCAGACCAGAAAGCTGGTTATTGGAGAGATTCCTGCTTTCCAAAAACCAGTGATGCAATTAATGTTCCTGAATTCCACCCCAACTGAAACTCAAACATGGAAAATGCACTTTTAATATAAACTGTGAGTAAAAAGTTTGTGGGAATTTCCCCACTGCAATTAGGGTTAGGGTTTTTTCCCCACTTTTTCCATTTGTCTGACATACACGCATGCGCACACGCATGCGCACACACATGCAGTCATATGCACAGTCCACATATTCATTCATATCTTTGTGGGGACTCTCCATTCATTTCCAAGGCAAAACCCTAATCCCAACTATGATAACCATAACATTAACCCCAGCCCACCCCACCCCCACACACACACACACACACACACACACACACACACACACACACACACACACAATGTAATGATTACAAAAACAAAAATATGCGCGTACACACACACACAGAGTCTATATGGCTAAATTCTAAGGATTGTCTGGTAGATTTCAGCACGTCAACATAAAGAGAGAGAGCTTTCCTCAAATGGGAAACTGAAGTTTTCATGAATTTTTCAGATTTAAGATTTAACTGAAGCACCAATGCTGCTTGCTACCTGCCTCAAGTTGACATTTTACCTTCCCTAAAGACTATAATCTGGGACTTGAGCCAACAACCTCCAGGGTAAAAATGAATCTGAGCGCTGTAGCCCATCAGCCATACTCTGAAACATGAGAGTTGGAGTCAATAGGATCAGGTACTGTAGAATAATTCTGTGCTGCAAGGGATGATCCACGATACAAGAAAGTCATCCGGAGGCACCACAGCAACAAGGGAACGGTGAGGAACACAACGGCGGGGCGCCGACCTGATGCACAATCCGGCGCGACAAACTGCAAACCGCAGAACATAAAGAGCTCCAGGAATCATTGGCAGAATGTTCTGGTTTCAGAAGGAGCAAAGTGCCCGTTTCTGAAGAAGCAGCCCAAACCAGGTAATCTGCCATGAAATGGAACAGCTAAGAATGGACAGCAGATCGAAATCCAATATGGCTCCGGGTCACTCAATTTATTATTGTCTTGCAAGGAAGCATAAAGGAATAAATGGGGAAGAGGACCTTGGGTTTTGTTTTAGCAGTTAACATCCCTATAGTGTCTGCGGCTTTCCATCACAGGAAAGCCAATTTCTCGTTCTGTGTTGTAATTCCATACTGATGGGTTTCATTTACTGGCATGCGATTCATAAGCAGGACTTACAACAGCTCTAATTCGACTATTTTGCAGCGAACATTCATGCATTTCACCTTACTTATGCAGGAAAACCTGACGAAATGAAACAAAATGAAAACACAGGTGACAAATGCTACATTCACCGCTCACTTGTCGTTTTCCTCCAGTAAAGCTGACAGGAAGGGATGGCAAGATTTCCAGAAGGCTCAGGATGCCAGCGGGCTAACTTACCCTCCCTGGAACTGCCCGCCCCTTGCCAGCCATCCCTGGCCCCTCCCCAGCACTCCCCGACAGGCAGGGGATCAGGAATCCACCACCGAGCAGAGCATAGAGATGCCCTGGGTTGTACCCCATTCCCAGCATGCAGCACTCAGGCGTGGGCATTTCATACCGCCATATATAGGAAAAGCAGACAGCCCTAGCGATGGTGCTTATCCTGCTTGGTCATTCGCCTCAGGAAACCGCGACCAGATTGGGCTTCGATGACACATCTATACAGCTCCGGTGGGAATGTTAGCTGGGTTAACGCACAGCCAGGCCTTTCCACTGAGGCAGCCTGGGTCAGGGGCTGCAGCCTAGTGCTTAGCAACAGACATGAACGTGTTGCAGGGCACAAGCATTACGGGTCTCGGGGGGGGGGCCAGGAACACCGGGAGAGAGGGGGCCTTTTGCAGGCCCCAGGTGCTTACACAAAGCCGATGTAAAGAGGCCTTATCACTGCAGTTATCTGGGCTTTGATCAATCGCCTGGAGCTGAATGGAGGATGTGACCCGTATTCCGAGAGTCACAGGGGCTGCAGCTCAGTGGAGCGGCAGCTAGGTGGCAGTGTGATGCGAGGCAGCCTCAAATTGAGGAGGTGATAATGGGGTGGAGAAAGCGTGAGGACTGTGGCAAGTGGACACAACCCAAATCAAAAATGAAAGCAGGAATTGCAGAACCAAAAGGAAGCAGGGTGTGGGGCAGGTCCAGGTGTGAGGTGACAATTCCAGAAGCCCAGCGTGGGGGGGGGGGGTGTAAAGCAGGGCTACCCCAGCACTGACACAAAGAGCAGACATACTGACCGCTTCACTCTCACAGTGATTTCCCCAGTGCGACGTGTGGCCTTTCTGTGTCATCTGTAAATAAGGCAGATGGGTTAGGTAATGTCCCAAACACAGCATGCTTTCTGCACGCTGGGGGGGGCGCAATGAGAATTCAGACAGACAGCCAGCCTGGCCCTGCACACATCCACACCTCGCAAACTCAATACAGAGGATTGAGACGACCTTCATGGCAAGACTCAAATAAAGAAGAACAATAAGCCAAGTCACGATCAGGACGGACGGTGAAATTACACACGGTAGGATGATTTCATGGGGTCTTCGTTAGGTCTAAACGCCCATAAGGACACAAGATGCATGAACACTGTACCAACAGAAAATGGAGCACACTTGCAAACCACATTAGGGTTAAAAGAGTACGGCCAGAAATAAAAACACAGAAACCAGGTTCTCTCCTGTACTCTCTCTCATGACTGTTATCTAAGATACAATTCTGCACCCTCTATGATATCATCACCAAAAGCTGCAGTTCAGCCAGGTCACATGGTTGCAGTGGTGAGGATTATTGGCTGCGCCCAGTGGCACATAGTTGCACCACCGTGGTTCATTGGCCGTGCCTAGTGTCACGTGGTCAGCCTGCATGACGGGAGGGGCCACATGGGGCTGCTGTGGGGGGTGTTTAGAATCAAGCAGAAGCTCCTAGGGCTGCTGAACAATGGCCCTCATTTCCGTTTTCCTGTTTGCAAGGTGAGAGAGCAGCATGCCTGCATCCCATAAGCCTCTGGGAGCATGAGCGTAGAGCTACTGCAGATTAAAAACGCAGATTCCTGGGACAAGTTACAAGTACAAGCAGAGATTACAGAAAGAGCACATTATACCACACAGACAGATATAAACACATGTCGTCTGAACACATATTTCACAAAAACGGTTCAACACAGACTACCACAGAAGCAACTTTTCATATAAACTGCAGTGCCCTCTGCAGTGGGTATCAGCACTGGAATCCAGTGAGTGTGCCAGTGCGGCTGCGCACCCACCTGGTTGAGGTAGTGGTACTCCTCTGGCTTCTGCAGGTGGAACATGGCCCTCTCTTCCTCACTCGCTCCTGCCAGCAAGTAGTAAAACACGTGGTAGTTCCTGCAGGAAACACGCGTCATGCTGTTAACCAGCTCGGCTCTGGAAGGAGGAGCCCTTCCGGGAATAAAGTCTCCATGGCAGGAAAAATATCAACATGACAGGAGGTGACTGCACAGCATAAACGGCGGCTGCACTGCACTACAGTGCCATTAATTTTAATAAAGAGGCGGGGGGGAAGTTATTCTAATATTTTCCTCTATGTCTTTACGAGTGTGGAGTTCTGCACGTTTTCCCCATGCATCTGTCGGATCAGGATGGGTTTTCCAGCCTCCCCCCACAAACATAAAGAGGCAGATCACCATGAGCCGCCATGTCAGCCCCGTGACAGACTGGCTCCCCAGCCAGGGTGCCCCCTCCCTGATGTTCACCGAAACCCTACGTGGGATAAGCGGTTCTGGGAAACAGACTCCAAAAAAAATAAACCGCCTGACCATCAGATTTCATGACACGTCATACTTGCAGACCGGGTCCAAAAGGGGGCTGATTTTATTGCACCTCGCATCCATCGTCTGTTTCCGTTCAGAGTCAACACTTAGGTAACCATAATGCCTGTCATGGTATCTCAACAGTGGGGTGAAGCAGGTTTGATTCATGAAAAAGATCAGACATGAGTGGGGACATTTCTGCATTTGAAAGGGTTCAACGTAGCACTACAGGAATGATTAGAGGAATGTCTTATGAGGAGAGGTTAGCTGAGCTGAATCTCTTCAGCCTTCAGCAAAGAAGACTAAGGGGGGACATGGTCCAGGTATATAAGATTCTAACAGGTCTGGATGCTGTTCAGCCAAATAGTTACTTCAATATTAGTTCAAATACAAGAACTTCTGGCCATACATGGAAATTGGGAGAACATTTAACACTGGATTTGAGAAAGCACAGAGTGTAGTTAGAGTATGGAATAGTCTTCCTGCTAGTGTAGTGCAAGATAAAGCCCTGGGTTCCTTTAAATCAAAGCTAGATAAGATTTTAACAACTCTGAGCTATTAGTTGAATTCTCCCCAAATGAGCTTGATGGCCGAATGGCCTCCTCTCGTTTGTAAACAACTTATGACAGTGATAATACTTTCCCCCCCTCTGTCCATCACGTGAACACCGACACTGTAACTGCTCACCACATGGGATATCAAATACGGGGGGGACGTGAGGACCTGGAGGAACCCGGAGGAAGACACGGGGAAAACATGCAAACTCCATACACATGGACCCGAACCCGGGTTTCCAAAGGTGTGGTGGCTGGCTGGCTGGGTGATGAGGTATACTTACCTTTCATTGTGTTCCTGGTAAACCAGCCTGGACTTTTCTAGAAGGTACTTCTCCACATAAGCTCTAAAAAGCAGAAAAAAAGTGGTGAGGTCAAGAATTCGCAAATACGTCCAGTAAATCAAAGCAATCTCTCTAACATTCTTCTATATGTAAACAGGAGACAGGAATGGGAGCCAAATGAGTTGCGAAATGACACCTGAGTATAGTTTCGTGAATCAAAGGATTGCAGAGCTTCTTTCACTACCTACACATTCCTATCATAAATTAAAGATAACCTAAGCCATGAGAGCAAAGTAAGGAATCTTTGAACTTTAGCTACATTAACCAGCTGAGCTAGTTTTATCAGGAAGCTGGGAACAGCCTGTTATCAGACGTCAAGCACATTGCAGTTTCAGGGGCGAGCAGCAGCCAGCCGGGTGACGGCCACACGGCGACGGCGAAGCAGGAGCCCGGCAGGCCGCCATTACCCGCCAACGGTGCCACTCTCCTGGTAATTCACTTGGATGAACTTGCCGAAGCGGCTTGAGTTGTTATTGTGAGCCGTCTTCGCGTTTCCAAATGCCTGCAGGAGGGACAAAAAAGGAGAAGGAGAAAAAAAAAAAAAAGAGTGAGCAAATACGGGAAAAATAGGGGCTGGCGAAGCGCGGGGAGCTGCTTACACGTCTGGATGTGCTGAAAGTATAGAAAAACAACGAGGCCTCACAAATGAATCTTTACAAGCAGAAAAATCGATCTGGGGATGACAGACTGGCACTTAGCAGTCACAGCTGAACTCGCTGGATAAGTTTCATAATCCGGGTGAAATGTAGAAACATGATCTAAGGGTTTAATTTCTAGGAAGTCGGATCCTTCTGTGTGAATTCTGTAGTAGATGCAAGGCCTAGTATCTTTTTGGACATGGCCCAGCCCTGACGTGAAGCAGGGACGCAGCAGAGCTAAGAGCACTGGCCCGGCGTTTCCCCTCGGGCTGCCCGCCTGAGTGTAACCCCAGGCTGGGAAGTTGTCAAACCTCACAGTCATCTGTAGCCATGCCGAGAATAAACAAACTGCTGCAGGCAGGGCCCTGCCGGCGGCCCCTCCCGTCCCAGGGGCCCCTCCCGTCGTGCGGTGTCACGCTGTGCCGCAGAGTGGTGCTGTGGGCCGGAAGTAAACATTGGCAAGATCTCAGGTGAACCTCCCCGCCATGACTCATGCCTCGATGCTGCATCGAGGGCCACGGTGTAAACCGGAAAGCAAAGGGCCCCGCGCCCCTGGAAAGGGGCAAGGCCAAGCCGGCCCACAGCTAAAGCCGCTCTGACCCGGCAGAGAGGGTTCCACGCAGAGAGGAAGCCCCACAGCTGCTATGGAGGAGGGGGGGGGCACCATGGAAACAGGCCGTGAACAAATAAACCCAGGAGAAGATTATAGGTTGGGCAGGAGGAGGAAAATTGACAGGCAGCGATGAGATTAAACTTGGGGGTGGCGAGTGGCCCAGTGGGCCAAGTCTCTGCCTGTGGTCAGAAGATCACCAGGTTGAGGGCGGCCTTGGGAGAACAGTCACATGTCCGTGGAACCTTGAGCAAGGCCCTTAACCCCCAACTCTAGGGATGCTGCAGCTTGGCTGACCCTGTGCCCTCTGATCCCTGAGCTATGGAGAGCAAGATGAGGTTGATGAAGACAAGTCATTACATATTTTATTTACATGCTAAGAGGGTTGAGCAGCTTTTAGCAAACAGGATGTGCTGAAGACCAGCAAAGCCAGGCAATGCCCTGTGCTCAAAGCGTGGACACTACAGGTCCAGACCCCAGTTACACATACACACAAAAGCATCTATTCCGGCATCAAAGAAAAGGGAGAGCAACACAAATCCCTCATCAAGGGAACAAGGTGCCAGTCAGCCCACCCCAACCTGTACGCGAATTGAAAGGAATCTTAATTCGGTACAGCGTAAAATTCAGAAATGAGCTGGTCCATTAGTTTGGGAAGAGTGTGGAGGTGAGGATATGGATGTGGGATGATTTATTTGCTTCTGTGCCACAAAAAGAAGAGCGACAGCACTGCAACCGGAGAGGAAAGGATCCTCCAGTCAGCCTAGACACATTTACAGTGTGAGGGACTTCATAACACTGCAACCTCATTTGGCACATACAGACCACTGTCCAGACAACCAAAACAGCCCCCTCGTCCTCTACAGTGAGAGGAGAATGACAGATCCAGGACGGACAATGTCTGGATCATGCCCCACATGCTTATTCCTCTCCCCCAGCCGAGTGACAGAGGCCAGGCAGACACACAAGTGCACGCTACCACATTTAGCAGCCCCCCCGTTTATTACTATTGTTCAGCCTGGCAGGGCGTGCACTTTCGCTCCTCTACTGAAGGGATGCCAATCCTTCTCTGCTGCAAAACCCAGGCAAAAATGAAATTCTCAGCAGCAGGGCTGGGTACCAAACCTCGGTACTTCCGTGGTACCGAATTCTGATGCCCAAACAGTAAATCTCAGCGTCTGAGAGCTAACAAGCTTGCCGCACACTTGTGTAAAGTCACTGGTGATTAGCTGTCTAGTGTAACTTCACACAAATACGTTATAGAGGCCGGAAGGAAAAATGTGAACTGGCTCGCGTGTGCGCGGTTGTTTTTGTTTGTCGCAAAGTGTACAAAATCAATAGTGTGGCTCCAAAGGGATCCAGAGTGCGACCATTTAGTCACATTTTGTGACTAAATTTTTGGAGACAGTGTGACTTAATTTTATAACTTTCGCAACTTGCCGCACCAATGTGACTTGCAAAGACACCCCGCGTACAGTGGCAAATATATCAATATATCATCTTAAATCACCAGAAACATCCGGAGAGAGTGAGAGTTGATGTTTGTGTGTGTGCGCATGTGTGTGAGCAAGATCATGGGAACTTGGTTCGATTGCAGTTCCTCAGAGACACTAGTGAGGAGGAGCTTACAGAGATCATTTTGCTGACTGCTTCACCACAAGCCCTGGTGCTACCATGCACGTTACGTGGAAGTGCAGGATGGAATTATTTTTGTACCTCAATAATAAGGCTGAACACCTTTTTGCCTGCGTCTCCACACACTGATGGTGCCAGCGGTGAAACGTACCAGCGCTTATTAGTGGTTTTCATTCTGTGAAAAATGAAAGATTGATCTGCTAGCCAGATTAATTTAAGAATTAGAAACATGTTGCGAGTCAAACAAGCAAAACATAAATAGAAGAGAAAAGTATTGTTCAGGAAACGGTATTGAAATCAAGGTATCGTTCCGGTCTGATATTGAAAACTTTTGAACGATGTCAAAATTATTTAGCTTGATAAAACTCGACAGACACGGCAGATACGTCATTAGATAGTGGGTGACAGATACCATCGGCACTGTGCGATAAAATCGCTGCTTCCTCCCAAAGCGGAGCAGCAAAAGGCACCGGCAAGAACGTCCATCCCTTTCACGGAAATAATTACCGCGTTTGCCAGCTATTCCACTACCGCTTCCATTTGTAATGGAGCATTAGAGCTGCGGGAAATAACAAATGACAGAATTGGGCATGGTGGCGGCCGGCGATGAGGAAACGGCCATGATGTCATACAGCTTCTCCTCTGTGCGGTGAGCCCTCATGGAAGCCCGGGGCCGCAAGTAATCGGCCGGAGAAATTTTTTTTAAAACCTTTAATATTGTAAATTAAGGTGATTTTTTTTTTTTTACCTTTGGAGATGTTCACTTATCACCCATGTGAGTCTGAGTCTTAGTGATTTAGATTACGCTCATTTTATAGGCAAACTGGCAGGGTTACACTCCTTTCTGAAAAAAGAAAACTAACCACCAGCAACTTTACCAGGAACACTGCTTGACCACTAGGTTAACTTGTCACAGGTCACTGTGACAATGCAGAAAACAAGGTTATAAACTCACTGAGCAAAATGCCTTTTAAAAGACAGCAGACAGATTTCCACTGATCATTTGACAAACCCTGATCTGTCGCTCATGGGAGGGCCATGGATGCAGTATCCGATTCCCCACAACCAAAGCCATATTGGGTGAACGGTGTAACATGACAGGCATTCAGCACCACGCAGAGTTAAACGCCCCTGGTGTTAGCATGGGGCTGTCACAGCACCATGGCTGCAAGGTCCTGCATGAGCTTCCATGGCCTTTCAGATGCAGGATTTGTGATTTACCCTTTAGAGATGGGCGCATATTAACTCTTATCCAGAGACTGACTGTACTACGCTATAGAAAGTCTATACTGAAGTTTTTTTCTCTAACTGCAAACTCATTTCCTTACAATATTTGTACAGATCAGTCACATTAAAATGGTACAGTTGGAAATGATGGAGATACTCCTTTAAAATGCTGCTCGACATTTGTTGGCTACAGAACGGCATCTACATGCTGCCCACGACACCTCGCCCCCAGGTGTTACTGGTCCTGGGCAGTGCTGGACTGCACGGGGCCCTGGTCTCTGCACATTTCCCAATCGCCTTCACCATGATCTCAGGATCTTAGCTGCAGGGGCCCAGGACGATGGCCCCTCCCTGCTCGCTGCCTTCACTGAGAAGCCCCAGCTGTGGGAGCTGCAGAGGAGGGAACATCATCTTAACATTTTTCCACATTATTCTCCAGTATTTTTGCAAACCCTCAAATCGTTCAGTAAGATGTACATACAACCCACCCCCATCCCAGCTATGGGTTTCAATATGAAATATATATGGAATAATAAAGACTTGTGTATTCAAGAAGAGGACCATACTATACCTGTATAAATCGAAATCTTTGAAAGATTGGTTCTATTGGAAAATAATGGTTAGGATGAGTACAGTAGGATTAAGGAGCCCCTGGGACAAAGGCAGGAATGGTCACCATGGTGACAGGATGCCAGGGTCTTCACCGCAGCCCGTTTCTCATGTGACCCTGTGAATCACTCCAGGGATCTGCTCACCTGGGGATCACTGACTCATCACTGACTCATCACTTCTGTTTGGGCCCTGATGTCAGGTAGGCTTAGCCAATGTTCATGACTTGGGGAGGGGGGAGCAACAGACACCCTGACCACTAAAACGTGTCGCGCTCACACCCAACCATTACCTGGATACGCCGAAAACAGCACTAATACAAAGTCCTTTTGAAAGACGCAAAATGCCAACCTTGCCTTGGGGAGACAAACATGTTTACAGCTAATATGGACTTTAGCTTGAGTCCTGTTTCCCTGGGAGGTCCAGCTGCCTGAAGAGCCACGGACTGCTTCACTGCTGCCTCCGAGTTGCTGGCCCAACTCTCACTACCTCACATTACCGTGAAAAATGGGACAGAGAGCAGACAGATACAGGGTATTTTTAGCAACGGCCTCCAAAGTTAGATGGCTTATTAATGTGACTCGAGCCAGAAAGATATTCAGGTGTGCTGCAGGCTGAGCCCTACGGAAGAGGCACCGGCAAAGCCACAGCCCCAAAGTCGTTACAAACTAGAAAGTTCCAGGACCCTTGGGGAAGCAGCAGAACGACAGATGATGGAGCAACAGACACAAAGGCAGCTTTGTGTCTACAGCACCACAGTGAATGTCAGGCAGTCTCGTCAGGTATGGCGCATTGGAAGCTCAGGACATGAACCAGACAGACAACAACAGACCGTCTGCTTATGGTCTGGAATGTAAAATCCACATGACTGCGAGCAGCAGCAAGACGGCATCCACTGCACAGCAGCGGCCCGAGATGCCAGATAAGGCCTGAGGAACAATCTGGAAACCCTGGAGGTCCTGGAGTGAGCGTGCAGCTGGAGACTCGGAAAACAGAAACATGACAAAGGGCAGCCCTGTCCCGAGCCCAGCTGACCTGGAGACACAGCAGGCAAAAATGAGTCACTGCTGACCCGGGTGACATGGACATTACGGCCGGGTGCATAATTATATGCCTCAAGTTATTTAAAAGAGCGGAAACATTCCAGAACATGGCAATGTGTCCTCTGAGCATCACACGCCACACATGTGTGAGACCACCCTCATCAGCGGCCATTTGAAAAGAGCCCGATCTCTAATACGCTCAGACATATTGCTGAAAAGACGAGCTCCCCCAGATGACATGCAGCCAGGAGCCAGCAGGGGGAGCCAGCAGGGAGCGCCAGTCCATCCATCTCTACACCCAGTATGACAGTGTTACTGCTGCACTCTTTCACATTGCATCCTGCAAGACAATCACCCAAAGCTGGTGTCCCAAACATGGCCTGACCATCCAGAGATTTTATTTTTCATTTGTTTATGTTGTAAGAGGAGCTAAATCAGTCACCGGCTGCTAGTGTTTTTCATTCTCGCTTAACCGACGCAATGAATTACTGTAATTAGTTTACAATGACAGACGTGTAACAGAGTCACGCTAACGTGTCGGACTTCAGCATAACGGAGCCAGACGGCAGCATGCAAATGATACGCCTGCTGAGCCACGGAGAAACGGGAACTGGCACGTTTGGCAGCAGTCGCCTGGCAGGCTGGACCGCAGCGGGAGAGGAGACTCGAGCCTGACCTCTGAGCCCAGAACTCGAGGGGCAGGGATCTGTGGATCTGCGCTCCAGAAATGGCCCCTTTTGTCGGAGCTGTCAGCTTTCAGGGGGGGATCATCAGACCTTTTATTTTTCAGGAAGGCGTGAGTCAGATGTCAAGGACTGCTAGCGTGATCGCGCTGTGTGGGGCCTGAAGCGCCATGGAAGAGCACGCCGTTCCCCAGAGCGGGACCCAAGGAGCCGCCGTTCCCCAGAGCGGGACCCAAGGAGCCGCCGTTCCCCAGAGCGGGACCCAAGGAGCCGCCGTTCCCCAGAGCGGGACCCAAGGAGCCAGAACAGAAAGCCAGTGGGCTGGTGAAGCAACCTGGAAACCAGCGGAAAGGAGCATGTGGATAGGCAGGTGAAAGCTGCACAAAGCTGCACGGACAGTGCAAGTTCCCACCATCAAAACAAAGACCACGTGTCAAAGAATGAGGAAGAGGGAAGGGAAAGCAAAGCAATCTTATGGATTATAATCACTTAAGAAATGGCAGGTGTGACGCAGTCCTCTGCCATCATTCCATGCGAGAAATAAGACTCTGAAAAGGTCAGTATAAAAATGACAGACACGATTCTCCGTCATTGATTATCACGATAAAGGTCAGAGATGAGAAAGACTGATACTGAAGGACCCCAAATGACTGCTCTGGATCCTGGGTAGAGGGTCTATCCCCGCACAGCCCACTGGCAGGACCCTGGGTAGAGGGTCCATCCCTGCACAGTCCACTGGCAGGATCCTGGGTAGAGGATCCATTCCCGCACAGCCCACTGGCAGGGGCACGTTTCTGGGAGGCTGGCAGCATGTGGAACAGGAATGTGGAGGCGCCCCTGTGTGCACACTGCGGATTTCATTTTCTCCCCATGGGGGGCGGCTTATGTGCCATTTCCAAGATGAGGTTTACGGCTTCCTTCCCTCTGCCATAACCCTGTGACCCCGTCCCCCCAATAAACATGTAGTGCAGAGCCTCTTTCCACAAGCTGGTTCCTTCCAGATGTAACGCACCAATGGCTGCCCTGGGCACAGCCTCTCCCATCACGGCGCACCGAGCTCTAGAGCAGTGTCTCTCAACCTGGTCCTCAAGGATATAGCAGAAATGTTGGACTGCCTGGTTCCCCTTGAGGACAGGCTTGAAAAACACTGCTGTAGAGAGCCAAGGACATGATTCACATCCATCTCCGCTCATGCGAGCCCAGAGCAAGGGAGGCCCAGCTCCACGGTCGCTACACCAGGCAGCTGGTGCCACAGCTTGAAGCCCCACAAGAAAAAGGGGTGGACACGCACGCCCCAGAGCCATTTAAAAAGTGTGAGTGAGGCTCTTGAGAACCTCTCTGGTACCAGATATTGAGCCTGTTCTGCCCCCACACACTCACTAGCTTAGACAGGCCCCCATGTTGCAGAGTACACTTATCATCATACTCATTATGCTGTATCATACAAAATACTAAATCGATCACATCAGAAGTGTCATCCCTAACGTTATATGCCTTGAACCCGGGTCGCAGTGGCGGTGTAGATTGTTCTTCACCCCTGACAGATGATAGCAGCAAGAAACCTGAAATGAGCCCATGGTGGACGGACATGGTATGGAGGGTAAATCTGCCCTTTTGGGGGCTTGACCGGCCCCCAGATTCCACATGGCCGCGTTTGAAAACGGCCCATTGGAACAGGACCTTTCATCTTTGTGGAATTAATGCATTTATGCACAACCGTGTGCACGAAAGAGGCAGGGCGGGATCAGTAAGGGCGGGCAGCACTGCCGTAAAGAGAGCCCAGCAGCTTTTACAGATCAAGGCTCATATAAAGCCCACAAATCAAAATCAAATCAAATCACTATCAACTAAACTGGCAATTTACTGTTGCAAACAACATGTACTTCTGAAAGATTTCACATCCATTTGTTTATGTAAATTTTCTTTTGAAGCATTTGCCATGTAAAGTTTTTTTACAATGGTCATGTTTCAAGTATCCGGCCTTGTCATAGATTGTATCCACACTGGCTTCTTCCACACGTCACCCCTGTCTGTCCCGGCTACCAGGGTAATCTGATGGCACCGTCCATCTCAATCATCCGCCAGTCACAGTAAGGTCTTCCAAACAGGACATTTGAGGAGCAGAAATTCCCTAGAACCTGCGCACAGAGTGAGACACTGACTGGGCTGAATATGCGTCAGATGTTGTAGCACAGACCTATCCAGCTTAATACTCCCGTATGAAGTGTTACTGGGCCTGTCCAACCTGAGAAATGACCTTTTAGTGAACCGACCAATCAAAGCACATGTTGAAACACCCTTTTTAAACAACTCCTGTCCATCGAATCATGTGACACTGCTTGCAATACAGGTATCTTAAGATCCCTCTGGCGAAATGAACAGCACAAGCAGGGAATTAGAGGGGCAACTGTAGTTTATTATAGGTGGGAGAGAAATGACAGGAAAACCACACAGCAGACTATGATGTAAAAAGAGTGCATTAAGAAGAAACTCAGCCAGATGAGACAAATTAAAAGCAGGTACTGGCAAGGACTTTAAGTAATATATTCAGAACCAGCAGACAGGTGGAACCAATTTCACAAAGAAATCCTTGTCACCCGACTCTCCCACCGCTGCCTGCTACATGCCAGCTGTTAGCAATATCATACAACACTAAAAGTGTAAAGTCTGCTTTTTAATCCTAACAGCTCGAATAGCGCAGAGTCTTAAGTCACAGGTCACAGCTACGTCAAAGAATGAAGCCAGTGCCCAGTATTTACTGCCTGCATCTGATTCTGACTGGGCAGAAGCAACCTGATGTAGATGCTAACAGGGGCTACACCCACCTAACAACAGGGGCTACATCCACCTTACAACAGGGGCTACATCCACCTAACAACAGAGGCTACATCCACCTAACAACAGAGGCTACATCCACCTAACAACAGGGGCTACAAAGCTTGGGCCTATGGGCCGCTGGCTGCGCCATTAGCATCCTATTTGTATTCTACATGGTCTGCTAGCGTTCATATATGCGATCAGACACCAGCCTTAGAGCCAGACTTACAGTCGAATATCACCATCATGGGCAACACACAGAAATCAAATGACGCACCAACTTATTTGAGACAAAGTACTAAAAACATATAGCTTTAAACAAAATGAAATATTAAAGTACTGTTCTCAAGTTACCAGACTTCATGCTCGAAACGCTAGTCAGAGATACTGTAAAACACGTTGACGAGCGTGGTGAGGTAAGCAAGACAACGAATGAATTATGTACAGTGATCCTTGAGGTCAAGCAAGTGCAAAGCCTCCTTTGGACACGGAGTTCCCGGAACATTCCGGGCCTAACAATGGGACAGTGTTTCCTCATGGCGGCCTAACTGGGGCGAGTTTGAAAAGTAACGTTTTCTCCCGGCATGGCTTAAAAGGCCCCAAAAAAAAAAAAGTTTCTTTTGGCGGCAACCAGAATGAAATGCATTGGCCAGAAACCGGGAAACGTCACACAAACACTCTTAGTGAAAGCAAAAGTTTAAGTGGGGCTTGTTTATTTTGTTTGTGCTAAACATATTCTGGAAATTCTTGAAATTCCAGTACCATGACAACTAAAAGTAAAGTGGTAACTTTGGAAACATGAGCAGCTAATTTTCTAGTTTTATGGCTTTACAGGCACAAAATCCGCACGAGAAGCCGGTCTCCGATTAGCGATGTTGATCATTTTGAGTCTCTGTGGAAGACAAATCGATCAGTGGGCCAGAATTAATTATGATGTTGCAGGCAGTCTAAATCCATGTAAAGTTCACAAACTTACCACACTGCACACACCTCTGAAAGTATTATGCTCTCTGTGCACCACCACAAACAACATTATTAGTGTAGTTGGAGTAAGGACGTTAACACAATACTCATGTTTGATGCACGGTGGCAGTTACAGAACGTTTGACGTTACCTATCTCTGTGCTTGTGTTTGCTGCACAGTGGCTGTTACAGAGCGTGTGATGTTACCCATCTCGGCGCACGAGTTTGCTGCACAGTGGGCTATGGCAGTGCGTATGAAGTTAGCAATCTCTGTGCTGGCGTTTGCTGCACGGTGGGCTGTGGCAGAGCGTATGACGTTACTAATCTCTGTACTCGTGTTTGATGTGCCGTGGCTGTTTCAGAGCGTGTGACGTTACCCATCTCTGTGCTCGTTTTTGCTGCACAGCGGGCTGTGGCAGTATTCTGCTAGTGGCAATGTAGTTGCACTCTTTTTTATGCTTTGGTTTTAGATATTCAATTAGATTACTAGTGCTGTTGAACTGTTTTTCCCCACACATCCTCATGAGAATTTAGCCGGGCAGTTCACTAAGCTTTGGTATTTTATGATAATTTTGAAGTGCTTTCCCATCACAGACCTTTTGTGGTGCCTTATCTTGCTTAATAACAGTTATGCTGATACCTCATCACTTGGCATCGGTTGTATGAGTACATGAGGACTGAATTGGACCTGATCCTGATTGGTGGGAAGTATTGTGTAATAAACAAAGCTTCTCTACCAGCAAATAAACTTTCACTGTCAGCGCTTGGTTTCTCCTGCCTACTGAAATTAGCCAGCCTGCTAGCCACTTGCCAGCCAGGGGTCATGGGTTACAGACTACACAAACAGCAGAGCATACTATCTGCCGCTAATTATATTTACATAACGCAGAAAACCCAGTGGTGGGTTAACTGGCTTATCTCTCTAGGTGAGATAAGATTTCACAGCCACTCCTGCTGCAGACAGGAAGCGGATCCTCTCTCACCAACAGGGAATGGAGGTCACACGGGCAGCTGGAGGGACGCCTCTGTTCCCCAGGCCAGTCTGGGCAAGTGTGTGTGTGACAGCGAGGTCACAGAGGGCCCTGCAGCAGCAGGACATCACTGGTCAGAGAGATGCCAAGCTAAAGCTGTAACACCACATAGGAAAAGCCTAGCATATCTGAGATGGCGACATGGAGAATCATTCCAAATCAATCCCAAAATCTACACTCTTCAGACAATAACAGTCAGGTCCCTAATGTGCTTGGCTTCTTAACTGTGCCAAAAAAATGTTCATCTTTCAGCGCACAGGTTCAGCCACCAAAAGGCCTAAGAGGTCATCGGGCCAAGGAGGCGGTGTGGGTGTGGCCACCAGGGGGCAGTGAGGGGCCCGAAGTGTGCCAGCTGCCGGAGTCATTAAGCTTGGTGAAGAACGAATGCCTTTCATCACCCCCACGTTCTTGTCCGTGAGTCAGCGATCCCGACATGACGC
>JAABNX020000008.1:978757-998534 GCA_015163995.2 Mormyrus lacerda
ACCCCCACTAGGCTCAGCACCGAATCCCCCTGGAACACAACAAACAAAAAGTCCTTGTGGGACAAGCTGCCTCAGTCCCTCTCAAACCGGACATGGGGAGACTCTGATAGATTGCTGCACTGATGGCCGTCACAGACTCTCCGCATTTGGTGAGGGAGAGTTTTGCATATTATGAGGAAGAGGAAGCTGGATCTTTGGCAATGAGGACAGGTCACTGATTGATGACCAAGATCAAACCTGTTGGCCTTTTTTTTTTTTTTTTTTAACTAAATCTCTCAAGTGATTGAAAGCTTGAAATAAACGAGGATTGTGGCAGGCTGGGCCCTGCCGATTGAGGGGGCCCAGGGCCCGAGGACCAAGACGGGCCGAGGATTCAGGTGGCTCACGGCTCCCACACAGACAGCAGAAGAGCTTCAGTTATACATTATTTTTGAGCAGTCAGCTTGCTGTCACCGCTAATCGCCGCGAAGCACTTCATGCTCCTGCTCCTAAAAGCGCTGATCCTCCTGAGTGCTCACTGAGCCCGGCTCCTCCAAACACCCGCTCACAGACACAGAGGCTTGGTCCACTGAGCAACACGCTGCCTCTGTGGAAGAGGCAGTTCAACATGGATGCCTCCCAGCCTCGAATCGGTGTCACGATGCTATGAACGTGGCTCTGCTCTGCAAGCGCTGCCAGTGATTCTTCCCGTCCTACTGCCTCTGCCCTTCTACATTTGTTGTTGCTCTAATCTCATGCGGGGTCCCCCAGGGGCGACCTTAGGCAGCTTTCAGTATCTCTCTGTCATGGTGGGAGTCTCCAGTGGCTCATGTGGCGGGCCCGACTCCAAAGGAGCCAATCGCCCGGAAGATGGAGCAGGTGTTTGAAGAAGCCTGGGTCAGTGGGCGCTCAGGAGATACTATCAGCGGTGAGGAGAATCAGCGCTGTTAGGAGCGGAAGTGTGCGGTTCGAGGCGATCAGCGGCGACAAGCACCCCACCCCCCCGGGATTAAACAAGTGTTTTTATTATTATTCATTTCCTTGCTTGCATGTCTGAATTAGTCACTTTAAGCCAGCTGAAAGGAAACAATACCTGCGAATGGGGGTTCCCTCTGCCCCTGACATGGGGAGGCCGGGCCAGCCGAGATGGAGTTAATAAAGCCTCGGCAGAGTAAACTTTACTGCCGTTGAGTTTCGTGAAGAAGGAAGCATCTGCGAGCAGAGCATCCGGCGCTGACAGCCCGTTCGTTTCGGCTTCGTCTTCGGAGAGGATAACCTTTTAAAAGCCCATTTCCAAACAGGCCGCAAGGCCCAGGTGTCACCCGCTTTGAAAGGTCACCGTGGACCGATTAGCTCCGTGATGTCTAGCCCCTACGCAGCCCCCACCCCCAGCCCAGATTTCACTCCCCAGACGAAAAACCATCACCATGCTCCGCAGCACATCCCACCTCAGCTTCGGGGCTTCCTAGTTCTAAACTTTTAAAATGCATCTGAAATGACAGAATATCGATTCCTCATTTAGACCAATAACTAATGGCCTCCCTTTTGCAAACGGAGCTCCAGTGGGACCACAAACACGGAGCTTCCCAACCGCATGGCACTAAAAATAACCCGGAAAAGCCACTCGCCTGAAACCCTAAAACGCTGACTGTTCATGTGCTGACTGTTCATTTCAGCTGTAGCATCAGGAATGGCGTGCGAGAGGGGAGTACGGCCAAGGCACACAGTCGGGCCCTTCTTGGGCAGGGGAAAGGCTGCCTTAAACAGGGCAGCTGCCGCAGGAGAGCCCCTGCTGGGAAGGCCCCCTGTCGCTCAGAGTTAGTGTGCGGGCAGCCAGCGTTTTGGGTTTGGTCCCCTGCCCCGGTAACGTCACGCCTAAATGGCTCTGGTGAAAGCCATCAGTCGTCACACTCCAGAGAAAGCCACTTGGCACAGGCGACCAGTTGAAAATGATTAGTTCCAGATCGTCTAAATCCTGAATTTACAGCTGCTCTTTTAAAAAATGCATTTCCATTAGGACCGGGGGCTCCGGGTGCCGGACCCATTACATGGAAAAGCTTTCTGAGGCTCTGCGAGGGAGGCAGGCAAGCAGAAGAAAAAGGTGATGAAGTTAATTTAGATAAAATTAAATCAGATCAGCGAGCTACAAGGTAATAAGAAAAATGGTCCACCGAAGCCACAGCAGGCTGGAGTCACAGGGGCCTCCGAGTCGCCTGGCAGACACACAGATCTAAGACAGCAGGCTAGACTCACAGTCCATTTTATTTAACAGCATTCATCCCATTAAAAATGTAGAGAATATGAATCCATTTTAATATTCAAAAACTCCTAAAACAGCCAATATCTGATAAAACCAACTTTTACCACATCGCACTTGCAGTAAATGAAACTGCAATCACTGAGAAACAGCCGAAACCGGAATGGTGGGATGCGAGCAGCCTCCTTCCGCGTCTCAGCCCGACGCGTTCAAAACACAAACTTTCCAAGCATTAACGCCCCCGCTCTGGTCATGTGACTAAGCAAGAGAGCTGCAGTACGCGCAGCGGTATGCCAGGAGGAACGTCCTGGAGAAAATATGACATGCTGACAGATTTGGGGGTTTCGGAGCGTGGGGAAGGAAGGGCAACGCAGCTGAAGCTACACGCATTAATGGTGGGGGGGTTGTGTTTAGACAAGGTGGAAACATTGATTCAGCTGCACCCTTCTGTCCGTGGACGTGAGCGGCTGACAGGGCGAGAGGCTGCGATGGCAGCCTGTGGCCCAACATGCCAGGAGCAGCTGCAGCCCTGGCCTCGGCGGGGAGGAAAAGTGCCCAGACAGGGTCGAGGACGAGGACAGCAAAGGCAGCATTGGGGGGGAGGAAATGTGGTCCCAGCACACAGGAGCTTCCCAATGTGGCCCCCATATGGACAGCTGGAATGGGGGGAGGGGGCATCATGGAATTTGCGACCTTCAGTCTTCCGTCCTGTCCTGCCCAGTTCTGACTACACAGGACCGACACTCGGAGGAGCTGTAAATGTGCGGCAGATCTCGTAGGACTACCGGATATCTAAAGCTGCGGTCACTTCTGCTATAACGGAAAAAACTGGATCAGAAATCATTCCGTATATAGAATAGTAACAAAAAAAAGCAAGTTCTGCTTGTGGAACAATTTTGCTCACGACAAAAAACAAGTCTCTCCATCTTTGCTCTCGTGCCGCATTTTACAGTCAAAGGGCAAAAACGCAAAGGTATATCAGGGTAATCAGGCCTGCGGCACAAGGCACGCATTCCCTGTGCCAGCACGATACCCGGACGCTCACCATACACTCACAGTCAACAGAAACCGATTAATTATGGGCTTAATGATTAGCTGATTAACCAAACAGAACAGCTGGGGGGCCCAAGGAGGGATCGGGGGGGTGGGAATTGCACCACTTAAGGGAAGCCTGACAGCCATGGCTGCACAGTGAATGAGGGGGCAGGCGGTGGGGCTCTGTGACGGATGGAGCTTTCGACGAGGCAGCCTGTACCAGACACCGCCGGCATGCGTGTGCATAAGGACCCAGTGGGTGGCGATAAGCCCATCGCATAAAAATAGAAGAATGCCAGGAATTGAAGGGGAAGCTGCTTGCAGCAACGGCTGCTCCAGGACCGATAAGGCACCGATCTCCCAGGATCGACTTCCAGGACCCACAAGGCATCACCCTCCCAGGAGTGACTCTCAGGATCAACTTCCAGCACCAACAAGGCACCGCCCTCCCAGAACCGACTCTCAGGACCGACTCCCAGACGCAGCAGTGTTCCTGCTATAATTGTTGTAAACTTTGTAATTTTATGTTTTTGCTTTATAATTCTTTAAAGAAGTATATTGAAAACTGTCTCTATAACCCGACCTATCTGAAATAGCATTTACCTGGAAAATCTGAGGTAATTCCTAAATTGAGCAGAAGCTGTGATAACACACTAAATATTTAACAAACTGACACCCACACATGCAGCTTATACCCAAGTACTACCCAGATGCAAGGACCTTGCTTGGCAAAAGCAAACACTTTTCAAATCAATTTATGCAGCCTGCAAACCACAATGTTTAACTGTAATATAAGAGTTCTAATGCAGAAAACTGGCCAGAATTTTTTTAACTTAGAAAGCTATATACACTGTATATGTATACAATTGGTTGCTGATTGGTAATTTCATGAAAATAATTTCTGTGATTCTCTGCGATTCATTTCCCTCATTTTCAGCACACCAAGCTGCAATGTAACTTATGCAGCAAGATGAGAGCTGAGGTCCAGTGTGGAGGCTTTGTGAGCTTTAGGTGCTGCCGGGTCACACTGCGGTATCAGCTGCCTCGGGGACGGGCCCGGGACTGTGTCACCCAACCTGTGCAGCCTGCCACATTCCTCCGGGCTCACAAAGCAAGACGCTACGTGGCCTCAGTCTGAAACCTACAGGAAGAACCATCCAACCATCTCTTCCGCAAGGGCAAGGAGGGCCCACTCTCGACAATCCTGAAGCGACTTATCCATTCTGCCATGGATGGCCAATGAGAGTGCATGATGTGACGGAGAAAAAAATTTAGCAAACTTTTGGGGTATACCGAATAACTTTTGGGAACCATATTCATGTCGAATCCCTTAATCCTTTAACACAAGAAGCCCTAGACTTGGCCACTGGGCAAGTATACTGCTTACAGCCTACTCCTGTTTTTGGGGCAGTAGAAAGCCAACTGACCACCACTCGGCACCAGACACCAACTCAAATAACTGATGGACAGCACTGGAACAGAAAGATTACGCAACAGAGAATGTCTCCAAGAAGTGGACTTTCTGGACGTCCCACCAGACTGAGAACGGCCAGGCCTCATATGTGTCACATGACAGGATTAATACTAGGGTGGGGGATGGGGGAAGGGAATGGACTTGCAGCATTCTCACAATCTACATGGAGAGTGGTAAACGAGGCTAATCTGCTCAATTAAGATTATCAAAAGAATTCTCACATCTGACTAAGAGTTTAACATTTCAAAGACTCATCTACAGGACCACACCTACAGTGTGGGCTATGAATTAAGTCATCAGCATTATTAATGTCCAGGAGACCGGTTTGCCTGAATAAAACATTTTAATCAACTCCCCCCAAAAGAACAGCATCATAACAACAAAACAAAAACTTCTAAAGAAAAGAGATTTAAAAACACAGGCCAGGACGGAATGGATTCACATTACAGATGAGCTGCAGCCCAGCTGTTTCCCAAACACCCCCACACTGAAGAGCACTTCCTCACGCATATATAATGCATGTGCAAAGAGTTTGGCCTTTTATAGGCTGTACGGAGGGGGCACACTCAGTTCAGAGCTTCAGAGACCTTCTAAAACATCGGCTTTATGCAGCAGATGAGCCATTAGCTCAGTGCTGATATACTACTAGGATCACAAGTAGGAAGACAAGACACAAAGGGTTTCTGTGCAGGAACACGAACGCTGCACAGATTTCATGGGTGATGGAGAAATAAAAGTAATAAAGCTGACGTCCGGAGCAGCAGGGATGGGTTAAAGGTTGAATACATAACTGAGTAAATTACATCTTCTCTAAGACTTGTTCTAACAGAATAAAAGGAACAAGATGTTTATAAAGGCAAAGGCTTCTACCAAAGGGATGCTGCTGTTTATTTGGTTTACCAGTTACCTCATTAAGAACTGTTATTTTGGTTAAGCTTAACGACTTAGTGAGTAATAAATTCCACAGTGCGAGATTCATAACGAGAAAGCATATGAAGTGTTCGCAATTACTGAGCCGCAGTGTGAGAAACTAGCCAGCAGGATGGCTTAGCTGAGAACACAACAGACCATATAAAGTCTGGAGACTTCATTGGAAGGAAAAAAGCAAGGAAATGGAGTCCTGAAAGACACTAGAGGTAAACGTCTGAACAGGAGGCATCAGATTTCAGGCTGCTTCAAACGGGGCTGAATTTCCTGCACTGAAGACGACGCCAATCAATGGTTGTTATTTCCGAGGCTCCCGATTAGCCACACTCCATAAAAATGAACAAAATGCCCTGTGAGGAAGATCTGTTGACCAGGACTCCGGGATGGCCCGTTTATGTGTGCTGGGGAATGCTGCCGCTCCTCAGGGAGCCGACCCCCCCAGTGCACCCCCCTCGCGAGCCACAGTTATCTCCGCATGAAGAACACGCTTCCGGAACTTGAGCCCCCTGGATGGCTGCGGGCTACATCAGGACAGAAAACAGGAGCCCTTTCACTGATGCTGAATGGGGACCAGATTGGGAGATGCCTTTAACTGGAACGGTGTTTTAACTTTTAATGGTAACTGGTGACAGCCATGCAAAACCTAGGGGCACAGCTGAGCATGTTCAAGGAATTTGGGGACAGTCCCTGCATGATACGCAGCTGGATGAGACGGCATCGTGGGTAATTCCCCAGATGAGGCAGCAGGCATGAGGACAGATGTGAGGGTGAGTGAGTGCCCAGCTGCCATCTGCAGCTGCATTTTAGGACTTTCAGTAACTCACACCCCTAATATTGTGCACTTATAAATATGAGAAAGGAAATTCACGGGCAACTGGGTGGGGGTCCTGGGTGCAGAGGCGGGTGAATGGGCACCATGGGCAGGGTCTCACATTCAGGCAGGCCAGCACAGGCCCGCACAAGCCTCCTCTCTCATGCCCTCATTCTGGATCTATTATGAATCAGCTCACCATTTTTATGCCGCTCCCTCTCTCTCACCACAGCAAAAACTAGCCAATGAAGCGAATCGTCTGGAAGCAACCTGAATGGTGACATGAGGTCGTAAAACTTTGTATTGCAGTTTCAGTGCTGTGGGATTCCCACCCCCTTTTCTCCAATTACTCATCAAAATATCTCTTCAGACTAGACTATCGGAATTGTCCCCTAACTCCCAAAATGTCCTGTTTTCATGGTTCCACTTGTTAATAAAGTTTATTTCACCAGCTACAAAAACACCTCCCTGCAAAGTCAGCTTCAGTCACTCCGTCTCAGCTGCGGAGGGTGAAATGAGACACCATGATTTGGCAGCAGCTTTTGACGAGCGATACTTGTCCAGGACAGCCTTGCCAGTAAAACAAACTATAAACAAGATGGTACAGTAGAGTTTGTAAGGTCTTCTGCCAAGGCTCAAGCAGAACATTATATCCACACAAGCTGTAGGAGAGATATCTCTCAAATTATTGACAGAGCCAAAGAATAACATAGGGACAGCCGCAGGAGACAAGAGCATTTGGTTTGATAATGGTGAGATTGCGGAAACAAGAGCAACTGGTAAAAATGATTAATTCTGGAAAATTCCTACCATCATACTGCACATGAAACATCAATCTTGGATGCTTAGAATCATGTGAGTTCAGTGGAAGACAAATCTCTGCCCACATAATTTAACAATTCCTCGTAGAGAGGTGTGTAAATAATAAAAAAAATCATATAAAAGTAATGGTTAATGAGAAAACCCATTTTACCAAAGAGGAAAAAGAAAATACAAAAAAGACACTTTAACATCTATGGAGATGGTTAACAGTGTACTTATCCTATACTAAGCTTATTTAAAGTGAACAGAAAAGGCTCTGGAGGAGAGCAAAGTATGATAAAGGGGAATAAATCCTTCAGTATCACCTAACACTCAGTATTAATTATGAGGCACATTATATAATCAGGCACATCAGCATCGCATTACGAATAGCAGCATGACACAGGACAAACGGTGAAATGGAACGTTTCCGCAGGAAATCTCAGACACATCCAGCAATGAAGTCATTTACTTCTGCTGTTCCCGGTGAGCTAATGTTCTCTGATAACACGCCTTCGAGGAACAGCTGGAGTTCGAAGACAACCGGGCCCCAACAAGGGTCCTGTGGGAGGGGAGATGACGACTCCAGTCAGAAGGTTGAGAAAAACCACACCATCAAGGGGGGGGGAGGGCGGCGGGGGGGAGACAGGAGGTCCTGTTGAGGTGGTCAGCCCAACATGGCTGCTTGGATGAGCCTGGCTTGTGAACAGCATAATGAGAGAAAGTTCTCCATGAAGGTACCCGCCCCCTCACCCCACCACTTAGAATTCTGAGAAATCCTGAAAACACACAAACTATGAACCTTCTCCTAAAAAGGAAATTCTTCACAAACTACGCTCCCTTTGCACAAATGCGGACTGAAGGCTAATGACTAGTGGGGCAGCAATATGGAAATTTTGACCAATACCAAAAACCGACATATGTTTGTCTAATATCGCCGATTCCGATGACCTGCCAACGCTGAGTTGCCTGGTAAGCATGGGTGGGTGGGGGGGACATAGGGGGGTTGACCGACACGAATTAGCTGTGTTTAATCATTTGTACTCTGCTGAAAATGACCAACAGATCTGCAGGGCAGATTTAATTATGAATTAAAAAATGACAAAATCTACTATGATCTATGTTTTGAACCAAGAGGACATGCAATTGGCCCCATATTTTACTTTTGGACTGCCAAATCAATAACCGTGACGTCCCTTATTTCATCAGAATGAAAGTGATAATCTTACTGGTGAATAAGCGACGTCTTCCACTACAGAACATGGCTAATGATTTAGTAGTTATGTCTTCAGCTCGGATGCTGCTAACTCAGTGGTGATAAAGTTTAAATATCAGATGGCAATATCCGCCAAGATTGAAACCAGATTCATCGAGAACATATACACACACAGACATACACAGACACACAGAAAGACACACACCTTAGTTAGCAAAAGAAGTATGATATTCCCAGATCCCAGACTTCCGTTCGTCATTGAGGCAGACGGCTGTATACAATGATTCGACTGTAGGCAGCTTAGGTAAAAGCGCCAGTTAAGCAGCTAAAAATGCATGTGAGCTGCAAGAATAAGTCTGTTTCCAAAGAGGATCCGGAACACTGATGCTGCGACAGACACGAATAAGGAGGCATTGCTCTGGAAAACAGTCGGCAGTCAATCAGGGGTCCACACCATGGCCCACATCACGGCCCACATTATACTAACCAGTTGCGGCCTTTGCTCACAATTCCTCCACCTTCCTGAACCTACCCTCACAGAAGAGAGTGACTCCATAATCCTTGGCCAGCTTGAATTAAGATTCATGTTCTTTAGAAACACCTGGCCAGCAGCTGGGAAAAGTGGCAGGGGTGAGAATCAAGGCCGCGAACCAGAGACACTGGTGGGTCAGAGCTGCATTCAAAGGCCCCCTGGGCAGAAAGAAGTCGTGTGACATGCAGGTGAGAGACAAAGGTGGTTAAATGAAACTGGACGTGCATCTTAGCTGAGCCCAGTGACTGGAGTCATTATACCACTTTACATACTGAGACAGGCGGTAAGATCCATTAAGTGCTGCTGTCTTCTGCATCTCCCAGACACACCCTCTGAAGGACGGCCAGCTGCAGGCTCCTCCTTGTAAGTCCAAACTCCTCTCCGGGGAATGCCCAGTCCTTCTTGCTCCTCGGCCAAGCTCTTTGGTCTGAGATAATTCAGTGCTGTCCATTTGGGGACCATTGGCAGAAATCGAGCTCTGTTGGTTTCCGTCTGGGTTGTTTTTTCATCGCTCTTGGTTTTTATGGCCTTTGGAATATCCGGCTTCTGCGCTTGAGGAGGAGATTTCCCTTCTCTCCCATCAATTGTACTGCCCCTTCCACTACTGTCTATTCCTCCAGCCTCCTATCTTCTGGTGCCTCATCTTTTGGCAGTACTGTTGTCTCGATTTCAATTACTTATTTTAATCGTGTTAATTCTGATATTAATTTTGCTTCTCTTGATGCCATTCTCCTTCAGTGTTTGAAATTTTAAGAGAGTCGCAAAACGCCTATGTTTTCTGAGATGCTCAAGAGAATTAGAAGGAGAACAAAACTTCACTGGTTTGTATAGCAGACAATCAAAGCATTATAACATTCCATGTGCCTTTTATGCCCTGACTCTACCTGCAAGTGCATGTGTCGCTACACTGGCGACCAGATTAACCACTAACAATCACAACTGAAGTACTCTTGTATCTTGTTGTCTATTAGTTATTTTATTGTCTTGCCTTCTATTGTCTTTAAACTTCGGCAATACCGCAAAATTATTTGACAGACTCCATTAAAAGAAGTTATATTCAGCTAAAGTTAATTTAGATTAAACTGTCATGTCCTTTTTTGCTGTATAAATATTGCAATAATTTTCAATGCAGAAAAATTCACATTGCGATATCTGAAAAATGTCCAATATCGTGGAGCCCTAATATGTAATTAATCTGCTTTTAGTCCTGACTGAATGTCTGCTGAAGCAGCATTTGGCATCAATGGTTGTGGGACAGAACACTGTAGCCTTTTATTGCCAAAATGATGACAAATGCAGACACCAATATTCTGACTGTCAATTCACTTACAATGCAATAAACTTAGAGGGGAGATTACTAAGGAAGATGTGTAAAATACGGAGGCCTTTCAGGAAGTGAAAATTACACAGGAATCAAAATCACGTAATTTAGGGATGAGTCAGCACAGTGGAATATTCAAATTTTTGAGAACGAGTAAAATAAAAAAAAAAATGAAATCTTAGAACAATAAATGAGCCATTTTAACTATTATTTAGCAGCAATATAATTAGTTGTAATTTAACCAAACTCTGATATTTTATATGTTTGGAAGTTTGCCCCTCCTTTTATGTGAGCTCTGCACGCATAAACAAAAATAAGTGAGGCAAAAAACTGATCACCAGAACACAATCATCTTTCGGTGTTTGGAAATATTCTGGTTGAGCAAAAGCAAGTGGCTTGTCGGCGCTGCTTTGTGTCTGTTGGCACAACTCGTGGCAACAGGTATAAAACAATCTGATTATGCTCCTGGGGTTCATTTTATTTGTACATTGTCATGGTTGTTGTTAATAATGTTGTTGAAATTCATGTTCTGTGACTTTTGCTCTTAATAAAATTTTAAATAAGACTTTTGGTGAGATAACCATTGTGTGACCTAGTGACTTGATTTTCCCAATAAAGGCAGATTCCATCGGCAAATAAAAACACGTCTGATTTCGCAAAATTCAATTAGTAATTATGCCCGAAATGCTCACCCCCGATATCGGCCAAGATGTCATATTACATCCAAAGCCTGGAAACAATGGACGCACTAGGCAGTGTGGCTGAGCAGACAGCTTTCCATCAGAGCAGACCCCTGTGAGCGACAGCGAATGCGAACCCACAATGCGCAGTGTCCAGTACGACTGGAGATAAACGTGTGGAGAAGGATAGAGAAAAACCACTCAGCTGTGTCGCTCAGTTGGAGATTAACCCACGTAACTAAACATTAGCGGCCAAAAGACGCAGCTGCCATGCATTCCTGATGCTGATCAGCCTGCTCACCAAATACTGTAGCTACATTGCAGAGCCTTACTCCCACCCCCTAGAAGATGCCCTGTATCTGTCCCTGGCTCTCATCCAGCAGACCGGGAAAGCTTTACTGTACTATTGTATCCAGAAACAAACCCCTATCATATTTTACTTTGATAACAGCACAACTCAATCACTAAACAGAGCATTTTTAAAATCAAATCTTTCTGAGAAGTAAATGACATCTGAAGAATGAGCATGTCTGACTGGAGAGTCTGTGACTGCATACATGGCAAGAGCGGGTGACAAAGGTAAAATGAGCGAGACAACCAGTTCCCTCACAATGGCCAAAATAGACCAGGTTCCCCCAAGTCAAACCCAGGACTGTTCAGGCTTGTTTTAGTCTGAATCTGAGGCTAACCCCACTCCCCCCCAAAAAAAACATTCACACTCCTGATGTTTGCTAGAAATCCTCTGTGTTCCCAATTCATACAGCCAAAAGTCATGGCTACCAGATGCCCAGCTATCCTGAATGCAGTTATACTCATAAAAAAGAACCTCACCACCAAGGACATGGAAACCAGCAACTACCAATAGAGCAAAAGAGCTGGGAGTTAGGCGGGCATTGGGCTACATGGCAGAGGGCAGTAGGAGGACACTACAAGCAGTAAACAAAGTACAGAACTCCTCAGCAAGGGGAAAATTCCATGCACTGCCCCTCCTGAGCTTTTGATCAAAAGTCAAGTGTGCAAGCAATTGAGTGGTTCAGTGCGGAAGGAAGGAATGCCTCTGTTTAACCGAAGCCCAAATGGATTAAGCAGCAATGAGCTTTTCGAAAGAGCAGCAGAAATATCAATTTAACAGCTGTGGTCAAACATGGTTTCAAATCCCAAATATACCCAAAAACAAGACCAGGAACAAAAGGCTTTCTACTACACAATCTCATACATACCAAAAGGCATTCTTCACTGGAAGTTAATTTAATGTCTGCCTGAACATTTGGAACAAATTCAGCCACTACAGTCATGACATAAGATGAAAAGGCCCTTTGATAAAAACAGCACAGCAGCAAAGTCACAGTCTCGGCATCTCTATGGTATAAGCAGACACGGGATCACCAGCCGCACAAAAGCATTGCATTGCCCTTCCATTGTACCAGCCCTATTAGTTACTGAAGTTTACTGTTTACCACCATTTAGCATGTGAGACACCACAAACTTAGCCAACAGCTACCATGTCTCAACCAATGAAACACAGGCATTTCGTTTTCCTTGGTGGACACGGAACAGCAATGGGACAGGGCTATGCATGTCACCGACGAGCCTCGCCCCCCACCCAATTCCACAGCCCTGGTGCAAACAGCAGCCTCCTCACCTCCAACACAGGTCCGGCCCCCAGGATAATCTGCTCCACCCCACTGGCAAAGCCCTTCTGGCTGAGGGCGGTCAGGTGGTGTATGAGGAAGTTGGTGCTCTGCGTCTTGCCCGAGCCGCTCTCCCCGGAGATGACAATGCACTGGTTGCGCCGCCTCTGCAGCATAGCGTGGTACGCTACGTCGGCGACTGCATAGATGTGCGGCTCCAGTTTGCCCAGCTGGTGGTTGTCATACATTTTCACGTACTTGGGGTTGTAGATGGGCAGGAACTTAAAGGGGTTGATGACAATGAGGATGCTGCCCACATAGGTGTAGATCTTCTCCTGTTTGAAGCGGCCACGCAGATTGTCCAGAAGCGACTTTTCGTTGAGGTTGGGCAGGTTGCACAGGTCATCGTAGTCCTTCTGCGGTGGCTGTGGCAGGAAGCCCCGCTCGACCAGACGCCGACGTTCCTCCGTCACTTGGAGCCACATCTGCAGGCTCCCGTAGTCTATGGAGCCATCCAGGTTCCTCTCCCGCAGCAGGAAGCGGTAATCCTCTCCACCAAAGCGGTTCTCCAGGGCCATGCGAGGCCACAGCATCATGCGCTGGACAGGGCAGTCTGTGGGGTTGAGGATCCATTCTTCTCCACCAAACTCCTTCACCTCGGCAAGGACGTAGAATTTGGTCCTGTCAAGCTGCAGCTTGTCGATGACATGGTCGATGACTTCGGCCGCCGTGGAGTTCTTGCGGGCCGTGACAGGGCAGTAGATGGTGCCCTCAGCAATGATTCCCGGGTAGATCCGCAGGGTGAACTCTGGGTCCTCAAAGCGTCGCCTACTTCCGACATCATGAAGGTTCATATTGGAGCAGCAGTTCCCATCAGCGCCTGCAGCACCTCCTTCAAGGGGCCCCAGGAGACGGCCTCAAGACATCACAAGTCAAGCCTGCCAAGGAGAATACACTGTGGTTAGCTATGGATAAAGCCTGCTTCTACAAAACACGTACCTGTTGCCATAATAAAACAGGCAATACAAATCACCCATAATTCCAAAATCTTTCTGAGGCAGAAACAAAGTTGTCCCTCAAAACGTCTATCAGTCCCACTTAAAAGAGAGTTACCTCGCTAAACATAGAAAAAAGGTCTCTGATCTTCTGCATGAAAACAACGGATGTTTAGAGGGCGAGAGCAGTCGACCACTACAGACAAAAAGGAGGGAGGGGTCAGATTCATAGAGTTTTGGGTCACTCAGGAGGGAACAGATAAGATCCTCCAGGCTGCCAAGTTTTACAGCTGCCACCTTCCACACAGAAGTGTCTGTGACAAGGACACAATACTTTAATTCACAGGCATCCTCTTCATGTGGCCTCAGCTGTCTCCAGGGGTTACCATTCATTATACTGCTCAAGTGCTTCGTTTTCATAAAATAAGAGCTGCTTCTTAAGTGTAGAAAATGAGTGCAAACATTATACCCCTATATCAGAGTGCATGGTGAACATGAAAAATGTACTGAGGAGAAAACTGCAGGATCAATCCAGGTGGGACATACGTTCCTGCCCTACAGTGACAGCAAAGTGAGACTTAAGCTAAGTCAAGCTAAGCTAGTTATCATTCTCCATCATGAGCAATCAAAGGAGGACTTCACTCAGTCAGATGACCGAAGCTCCGGGTCCCTTCAACAACACAAGAGAATGTCAATCACCCATTTGAAAAGGCTGTTCAAGTGTCGGTCCAGCAGATCATCCAGGCCCCACCAGCCAGCAGGCTGCCGTGAGGCGCTTTTCTATAACTGAGAGAAGTAAAAGCACAACCACTCCAGCAAATGTGCAGATGACTTGTAGGTGAAACTTCAACGTATCAGACTGCGTTAATGATCATCTAAGGAGGATGATTACTAGAAGAAAATGAGCTGTGGCTCATAGCCATGGGTGCAGAGATTCTTCAGTTACCTGTAAATATCATATTTCCAACTCTAATGTGTGTAATTTGGGAAGTCACCGGCCACCAATAGAAAAAGGGACAGGAAATACAACAGTGAAGAACCTTCTAGAAAACAGCCTACAGGTATCGGTACCAAGCCTGCCCCCTTCTGCGCCATTCCCTCTTCACCTTAACATGCAGCCCATCTCCTAAGCAAAACAAGCAAACTACAGACATGGGCCGCCCCAAATGGGGTGCAGCAGATGGTCAGGGACTGGGACACGCATAAAGAACACAACCTGACACGCGTAGAGTCAGAGGTCACTGACTATGTGTCTGACCGTTGGAGGTGCAGCCGTCACTAATGCGGCCTGTGTTAACAGCGCGAGTGGAGCAACCAACACTCCGAATGGAACCAATGGGAACTCAAAAGAGCAGAGATCAAGAAAGACACACAAACAGTATATACTATGTAGTCTATACAGGTAAAAGGTTAACTACTTTATCAGTATAAAGTCTGAGAAGGTTCTAATTAACACAGAGGGAATGTTTAATTACATCCCTCTGCAGAGGCCCTTGCACACCTCAACCAATCGCAGCTGCCTGCACAGGGACGACCCACAGACCCCTAGGCTGCTGCAGAAGTGTGGGACTTATAACAGACTAATGAAAACCTTCTTTAAGAAAGATGCGGAGGCGAATCCATGCTAAATTTGTCATGGAAAACCAGAAGCCTGAGGTCTCGTCTTGCATGTGACCAGCAGTGGTCTGTAGCTGGTTTGTGCCGGCCATGAGAATCCAGTCCCTACGGCAAAATTATTAGACAAGGGACAAGAAAACAGGCAGTTTAAGATCTGATATATAATCATACAATTTAAATTTACAGTTTCCATCCATTCTGTGCCCCGAAGACCAGCAGCGAAAAAAGCTGACTCATCTAAAACAAATTCTGTTCATGGAAATTTGCTTGTATGGCCGAAACACATATTTCACTCCGCAGAGCTAAATATAAAGCCTGGCATGCGTGATCCTGTGACCCCAATCCCGTCTGTGGACAAACACACCGCTTATATGGAGAATAGTTCCTTATTCCTACACCTTCTTATTACTGGCTTTCTGGATTATGTATTTCTGGTTAAGACGTATCACTGGGGTTATGAAACAACAGATTCTCCTGCAGATTAAACGCTAGTTACTGTGCATTTCTGAATCAGCCAGCAGCAATGGCACCTTAACACTATCAGCCTTATAATGGACCCTTGAGGAAATGGATGTTTCCATAGTGATATCATTATGCAGGAGGAAACAGCACGAGTTGATTTCGGGAAGGAAATGCACTGATGAGGCAGACACAGCGCAAGTCGAGCACTCCGCACACTCTATATGGAGCCTAGCTTTCACTGGGTTCTCCGGCTGTAAATTGACCTAATGACTGTAACAGCCAGGAGTGTCGGTGCCAACTACTAGGCAGCACGTTGAAGAAAAATTATAGGAAATACAGGGCATTAGTGTTGTCCACCCTCAAACTCTTACTCGATTGACCTCTCAGATACTTCTACCACACCTCCAAGAGCATTCCAGCCTCAAATCAGGGTATGAAAGCTGTCAGCATTGGGGCTAGCGGGGCTCTCTGGAGGCGGAGCCTGGGGGTTGCCATGACACTGATACGGGAACCTTGAGCAAAAACATCTTACATTTCTATCCATGTACACTGATGAATATTTTCACCGGAATGACCCAGATTTAAGCAGTCATATGATAGGAAAGAGTGGTGCTGTAGATGCACAAGCAGCAACCAATTAAGAGTTTCGCAAGAGGAGACCTTTGGGGTCAGAAGTGATGCCTCATTAGGCTCATTGCTGTCATATACACGAGAGATAATGGAGTCACAGAAGCCAACGATTCTCAGCTTCCGGGGGGTTTTACTTCGTCAGGCCGCCGGGCACTCGGGTTCCAAAATTGCTCCAAAAGACAGAATAAGAAGGAGCTGTGCAAGTATTTCTTCCGCAAACAGGCTCAAACTACCTGCAGAAATAATATCCAGCATCAGGAATGTCCAGCAGGCATGATAAACAGTCCGGTAACAAGCTGAAGCGAATTAAGAACAGTGTAAAAAAGAATTTGGCAAAGAGGACTTTAAGGGTGGAATCAATAGATGAAAAATATCAAAGTTAGTGTATAATGGGCAGAGCCCACATAGTCCTACTCTCCCCATTGTCTTCAGATGCATCCATAATGAATACCATATACCATAGTCATGAGCAATGAGTTGATCCCGGAAGCCCCACCCCCTGGGAGCCCGGAATCAAGCCTGTTTTTGGCCCCACTTTACCTCCAGTCCCACCACAGGGAGATTAGCAGATGGCAGAAACCTTGTTGAGAGGCGAGACAGGCTTGCTTGGGATAACTGACAAGATAATGGGTCCCTTGACTGATCTTGAGGGCAAAGGTCAAGGCAGAGAGCTGGGGGAGGACAGGCCGGGCAGATCCAATCCCACCCGCCTAAGTGTTCATTTAACTGCCAGTTACCCGTGCACTGTGGATATTCAGCAAGGCACCAGCACACATTTAGGCCTGACAGCAGGAATCAAAGCGCAAACATAATGACCCTGTCAGAAATCTTGCCCAAGGAACAAGCTCAATACCCATGCACAGTACATGGAAATCCTAGAACAAACCCTTGCAGAGGGCAGTGCAGAGGTCCACCTGCATAAAAATAAAGAACCATCAGTGTGTGACATCATGTAAATAATTATGCCACCATGACAGCAGCTGTGGTAGGGAGCCGTATTACAGAGGAACATAGGAGGCACCTTACAGCCCTTTGGCGCTACCCCATCCTTTATGCTTTCCTTACTGCAGAATCTAAGCCCTGATCGTGAACTGATATGGCCTCATACAGACCTTCAAACCACACAACACGCAAAACAGAAAAATCTCCCGTTTGGCAGAATGGGGCCGGGCTGAAACGGAGATGGATGGAAATCAAACACGGCAGCATTCGGCCGAGAGCGCAATGGAGCCGTCGGCTTGCTTTGGCTTCCTTCTGCTTTGTGTAACACTTCCTGAAGCACAATCTGAAGGAGATTTCAGGAAAACTTTCTGACTGATCGTCTACTGCAGTCTTTGTGTTTCGCAAAAATCTCATTTCATAAGTGGGGAGAAATATCTTTAAAGTATATAACCGATAAATAGGCTCAATTTAAGTTATGTGCATTAAAAAAGAATACGTAACATCAGCAAACAACATGCCTGAATGCTGTGGTTCTCTCAGATTTCCGAACATCACCCAATGAAAGGCGGAGCTGCAGCAGCTACGGGACGATCAGCTTATCTCTCGCAGCCCGTCAAGAGGCCCCATAACATCCAAGCTGACACCCAGCAGTACCACTTACGCTATTCGTTCACGGTGCATATAGAACCAAGGGAAGTGCACAGAGCTACGAAAGACACCTTGTGTAAATTACCCTAAACACCTTCTGCTACAATAAAATCCTCTGAGATTTAAGCAGGACTAAGAGGCACGTCAGAGTGGTTTTTGTCATACATCAGATCTGCTTTAATCGCATCAAAATAGCATTTACTGCACTTACCCTTTGTCTCTTATGGTAATAACTCACACAGACCAAAAATATATCTTTCTGCTTCTCAAAAGATCTGCATAAATGAGTTGCTGTCAGTGAGAAGCGAGACAGAAAAGACAGTAACAGATCCAGCATAGGGAGGTTCAACACCCCCAAGTCATCAGCAGGTCAACTGGGGTGTCGGAACAGGACAGGGCCTGCAGAGCACCCCCAGGGCAGGACAGCGTGGCCGATCTCTCCACTGATGCACGAAGCGCTGGGGGATGGCATCCATGGTAGCTGCCCCAGCCCCCGCTCTTGCTCACCCACCGGCAGTGACCCTCCCCAGCACAGAATCATGCAAGGAGAACCTTCTCAAACGCTAATAAACAGTACGGAAATCCATCGGGTTGGGGGGGCTCGAGCAGCAACAACCTCCCTCAGTGCCGGCTGCCCCGGAAAAAAGCCACACCGTCCAGGCAAGGCAGAGCAAGCAGGGCTCTGCAGGGAGAGGAAAACCCCTCCCCCGGAAAAGGCCGCAGGCAAATCGCGTCCAGGCCTCCGCCTCCTGCCCAGTGGCTGCGCTGACTTTCGGCCCTGGTTTCTCCCTCCTCCCCCATGCACACTCAGCCTGTACTGGGAAACTTTGGATGAAGTGGCAGTCTCGAGTGGCGTTTTAACAGAGAGGCAGGGTGGGCCGGGTGGGCCGTGTGTGGGGGGGGGGTGGTTTGGAGCACACCATTGCTTCCTGAAATATAATCCCCATGGAGGAAAAATGGACATGGGGGGGGCTGGCCAACAGATGAGACTTCAGCCTGTCTGAGAGACTTGCTCTCTGCTAAGACCTCCCTCTCCATTGGGGGGGGGGGGATGACATCATTCATCATGCTGTACTGTTCCCCTTTGGGAAAGAAAGGACAAAAAAAGAAGGAAAAATGCAAGAAAGGAGGAGTGAAACCCACGCGGCTGGTCCCGGCCACTCAGCAGGCTGCTCTGCTGGGCTCTGACCGCGGTGTCAGTCGCAGCCTTGGTAGAGGTTTATGAAAAGCCCTTTATAGGATATCCCCGGTGCCTCCACCCCCACAGCCTTCGCTCCTCAAGCAGTGCAACCCAACAGCCCCTGCTGGACATGCGGCCAGCCTGTTCTCCCCTGCAAGCAGAGCAGCAACCCCGAGTCGGCTCGGGTCCACTGAAATGTGTCCCCTCTGCACGGGGCCCCGAGGTCCCTCCACAGCACCCAGGGCGCGTTTTTCAAAAGCGGCTCTCTCTGCACGCCGTGCTGCTCCAAAGCCTCCCAGGGAAAACCAGCTGCATGACCAGAACAACTGGAAACTTTCAAAATAAACATGGGATTAAACAACTGGATACTGTTACAAAACCCAAACACCAAGAAAAACATATTTACGCACAGCAATTTACAGAAGTTTGTACTTAAACTTAAAAAATCTCACCTGTCGATCAAAGACATTGTCAGGTTCTACTAACAGATGCAACTGTCAAGCACTCCAGCCCCATTTATGGCTAAATAAGTACTTTTAGGCAAATCAATATTATATTTCTACAAATGCAAATTTTTCACACATATTCAGACATTGTATATGCAAAGTTTTTGTGTGTGTGTGTGTGCCTGTATGCATG
>JAABNX020000008.1:998542-1021893 GCA_015163995.2 Mormyrus lacerda
CAACATCCACCTGAGGGCTTAGCCTCACTCTCACACCCCTACCAGCCATGTTGCTAGGAAACAAAAAGTAAAAAGAGTGATTGTGTCAATACTTCAGCAGCTATCAACGACCCCAGTGGAAGAGCTCCCAGCATGCATTGTCATTGCTGAGCGTTGCCATGAGTGATGGAAACACGGTAGCCATGTGCAGTCGGAGGAGGATGGGAGAGTCACCGTGAGATAGCCACCTGCAGAGTCTGCCAGGTAACATCCATTTGACAGGAAGGATTCCTATCACAGATGCAATGGTAACACACTATAAATTCACCTTCCCGCTATTTACCCAGCATGGGGGAGGCTTAAATCCCATAGATCTGAAATACATCTGGGTCAAGATGCCAGTCTTCAGCAGAGTGCATGCATACCAGCATAATCTGTGTGCAATTTATACACACCAATAATCCTAACTGCATGTGTTCAGTCTGCGGAAGGGAACCAAAGCACCCAGAGAAAACCAGCTCAACACGGGGAGAGCATGCAAAGTCCGCACGCTCAGAGGGGCAGGATCGGAAGCCCCAGCTCTGCAGATCAGGTGACAGTGCTCCTCACTAAAACCCAAGCATTTCTTCAAACACCGTACCACAATGCTGAATGTGATTACTAGCAGAAGTTATTTTTTGTTGCTTTTCATAATTTTAGGTAAGGCAAAGCAGACCACACCGTTCATACACAAGCCTCTAATTACACCACCCAGATGTTAGGCTGACTTTTGCTCATATTTCCTACAACGTCTTCCACAAATTCCATTCCATTCCATTCCCTAACCACTGTCCGCCTTGTTGCATAAGACATACTATAACCTATTTAGAAAGCAATCTTGAACTCGGACCCAGAGAAGGAGCTGTTAGTGTTTGAATCTGAATAACTGAATACTGGTTAGAACAGAGAGAATATGATGTAGTCAAAAGTACAGCAATAAGGAAGAGCGAGGCGGTGGCGGCCGGCAGGTTAGGGTTAGGGCAAAGCTAGAAATGCTATAAAGAACATATCCGTAATTTACACACACTTTTTGCGGTTTTCATAATTATTCTTTTTATTCCTACTCATTTATTTTTAATGATAAATTGTTAAATGAACTTGTCACCCTTAAACACCTTTCCAATCATCCATTTCACACACTGTGACACTCACACACACACACAGTGTGGCCAAGGAAGAAGACAACAGTGTTGTTATAACATCCATGTTATAATAATTACATCATTCAAAGTGCAAAACGTAGAATAAATGCACTAATAAAAACACATGTCTAGTAACAGGGGGTTTAAGCAATGGACCATGTGGAACAATGAACTGGGTTCCCTGCACAAAACACCACTTGATTTTCAGATTGTGAGCGTTTCTATACAACTTTATTAATAACTGCTCTCACCCCCAGAGATTGCAAGCAAGCTACAACTACTGAGTGCACATGCAAACCTTGGCTGTAAATTAATCTGAAAAGCTAATGAGTGCACAGGAGTCGTTATCAACTCAAAATGCTGATCCAGTTTCTCATTACAGCAGTGATCGCCATTTTTCATAGGTGTTAACAGGATTCAGCACACATGGCGAAAGGGCTTGAAATGCAAAAACGTGTACATCTCTGCCTTTAGACATCAAAGGGCTGTGATTAAAACATTGCCTGACTTGCTTTTGTTGAAATACATTACTGCATGAAACTGCAAGAATACTGAATATAAAGGTCATCTTAGCACAGTTACAGGATTCTCATGGACTAGCTATTTCTAGAATCTAGGAAAGCACTTTTATTTCGTCAGGTAATATACTGAATCTTTTCTTTGATTGGTCCAAGTGCTGTTAGTGATCCGTGAGCCTGAACATAATCGGCCCCTAGTTGTTAAGTAAAATTCAACAAAAATATTTACAGTGCAGGCATATTTGCAAGAACGATCAAGATTTTGTGATGTTGAATCGTCAAAATCAGTATCACGTCTTACTCCGGTGAGGTTTTGGTTCTGGTGTTTTTTCTTTGTTTTGTATGTTGAGCAGTTTTTGATGTGTCACTTTTGTATGCATTGCACTATAACCCAATAAAAATTTGGTTACAAAAACAAAATCAGTATCACGATTAATCAATGAAGAATCAATGTTCTCTCCCACCCCTACCATAAGACCCTTCAACGCACTGACCCAGTGACCCACCGGTGACCAGCATTAACCTCCCCAACATCACATTAACAGTCCAACAGGCCAGCACCCTCAAAGATGACAGTCTCACTTACACAGGAGCCAGCTAGTGCCAAATGTCAGCCAGCGGGCATAATCAAACAAGAAAACAAACATAAACAAACAGGAGAAGCCAGAATGTTTCTATGTTATGGTAACCGTACTTCTGGCCATTCCCAAACAGGACGCAGACTTGGTCACCACGAGGAACACGCTAAAAACAAATGCCGGGGAAGTGGGTGGGACGAGGGAGCAGAAGAACAGTGGGGGGGTGGGGGCGGAAAGAGCTCAGAGTGCAGCCTCCCAGCCGGCAGGCAGGGGCAAACGGCCCACACACTGCACATCTTACAGGTATTTTAACTAGACATTTTTTCAGTTCCGATCCAATTCCGATACACAACTGCCGATACCGATACAGATTCCGAGCTCTTTTTACTTTGTTATACTTTATATATTATTTTTTAAGCTAGTAAATACAGATGGAAAAAAAAATGTATGACAAAAAATATTTAATTAGGCTACTACAAACATACATAACGTACTGTTCCACCTCGTTTGTTTTAAGCATTTTTGAGGCATTTGCAGTTCAATATGATTATCTTAAAAGCAAGTTTACACAAGTGGGGAATACTTAAAATCTGAACAGTTTCTCCCCCATTGGCGTCAGTGCAGTTTCAGTTTTGTTGCGATGGCAGCCCCTCCTGTATCACAAGCTGCAGCGAGGTCACAAAACAGTCCAATTAAGTTAGCGACTCCCAAATCATCCATTGCTTTGCTTTGTCTCGCAGTTGCGTGTGCTTTATTAAATGGGATTGCCCATTAAACGCTATTCCCACCTCAAAACTTAATTCTACATAGATAGCAAATCACTGTGCTACTAGTTTCTGTTAAAAGCGTATAATACTCCCAGATCGTCACGTCTTATCTGATTACGCTCCTCGTACTGCCAAGGGTATGCGCATGAAGTCACAGCAGGCGGAAGTCACTGTACTCACACCCAGAGTAGCAAAAAAGACTGAGCGGCAGCGATAGCGTTCAATTTGAATACCGCAAAAAACACATGTAAAATGGGAAAGAGCTGTCATGCGATTGATTGTCTAAAACTGAATAAGTAAGTATAGGACACGGATACCCGATCCGTCAAATAGGTCTGGATCGGCGCTGTGCCGCTCTAATTTTAACCTGCATTTTCTTGATGCCACGGCTGCTACATGTTAATGTCTTTACTGTAAAGGACACACTTGCACACACACTTGCTTTAAGGTACCGCCTATAGCGATCCTACGGTCCTTCCAGGATAAGCCCAGGCTGCAAGCCGGACACAGCAGCAGTGAGGCGGCAGCAGCATCATCACATGTCTGTGACAGACAGGAGGGCACAGTGATGATATTGGAGAGCCAATTGGTCCGGCGATCCACGTTCAATGGATGACAGGGTCGGCCTCACCACCCCATTGAGGCCTAAGCCACACCCCCATCATCAGAGTCAAATATGAAATGACCCGAGTCATTTTTACACACCTGAGTCATGGACATTCAGGCATTACTAGGAATGACCCTGGAAAGCAAAACCTCCTGAGTGCAAAAGAAAATCATAAAACCAAAGGGAACAAACCGGAATTACCCAGACAAACTGATAAAATTTAAAAACCAGAGAGAAACATCCCAGCCCTGACTCCTGAAGAGTCCTGACACACCTGGGGTTTTACTGACCCCAAACTCTGGAAACACACTTAGCAGAATGACATTAAATTATTTTTATTTTATTCCCCTTGGTGGGGGAATAAAATTAAAAAAAAAGGTCTGCAGACCAGATACAAACACAATACTAAAGGAAAAACAAAGACATTTCACAGGGTGTATAAAATGCTCTGTGTCGCCATGGTGACGGTCCACTTCCTGGCCCATCGTCCCTCCTTTTTTGGCCCTCCCACCTCCCCAGAACAATGAAGGAACAGGATGGGCGACTTAGGGCCTTCACAGTTTCAAAAAATCTACCCAGAAACGGTTTCTACCCTCCCGTGATTCAATCACAATCATTAACAAATGTAAGTGGAGCCCTATCCATCATTCAGCAGGTTCAGGACTGCAGCCAAATGCCCAGTCATTTGTTCCTCATTCACCTATTTCCTAGCATGCGACTTAAACCAGTCCTCGGGACACTATGGAAGGATCCACATTTTTGTTTTATCCCAGTTCGCAGACACCTGTATGGTACAGTATTTAGGGCTCCTAATTGCTTGGGTCAGGTGTTCTGGGAACTGGGAAAAAACAAAAATGTCAATCTGCCTGAAAGACTGATCTGGGAAACACTGACTTAAACAAAAGGCCAGACTCAGTATTCACAACAATATTTAGTTGCCACAACAGACAAATGAACTAGCAGGATCAACAGAATCCAAAAATACAAACCTTTGACAAGAAGCAGAAACTTCCCCCAACCAGGATATTATTATTCTTTTTTTTAACAACACGGGGACTAATTATGTTACATAATTTACCAAACGATAATGCTTCAGAAATGGTGTTCATCAAGCTTCTGCCGTGTTTCACAATGCGCAGTCATTCACTAAATTCATTCAAAATAAACCATGTTTCCTATGCGAGTTTTGCAGTGAAAGAAATGCTTCACCCCCATGACACCAATCAAAGCACGGGCTTCCACCACGAGAAGCCACACTAGATGTTCAAAACAACCAACGCAAGAAAGAATACTAAACCAACATGAGCCACAACATCTAAAGACGACAAGGGCCAAATCATTCAGATTAATAAAGCAGTCTCTACAGAGAGGTGGTTAAAGGAGTGTGCAGATGCTGGGGGGGGGGTCACAGAAGGCGGACTGCAGCCTCCGGGGGATACGTCTTAGACAGGGATTGACTGCAGCCAGGTTCCCCACAGCATGTGGGCATCTCCCCTGACACCTGCCAAAAGATGCCCCGGGCCCCCTCCCCCTGACGGCATGGACGGGCCCCCTCCCCCTGACGGCATGGACGCCCCACCCTAGCACATTGCGTCAATGGAGACACGCAGAGTAACTCGACCGAAGGATAAATATTTATATACTGCGATATGAACAAGCTGTGCAGTCAGTGTCTCCTTCCCGCGTCCAACAGGAAAGCGCTTCTGCTGCCTTGGGTAATGTCACAACTCCTCTGTTCAGAAGTACCCCGACCACACGGAGGAGCCGCCGGCAGCCCTAGCGGAAAAAGACGCTGCAGGGCAGACATGCAGGACAGACATGCAGCACACAGAGATAGCCAAAGGAGGTCAGCCAGGCCTGAGGGAGCCAGGAGCCAGAGTCCTGCACAGGGTCATTACCCTTTTTGTCTGGGACAGATTTTATAGGCACTGGAAAATTTGAAGCCTAATGTCAATCAACTGAAGTGCAGTTCAAAGGGTCTGAACGTTAGTTTGCTTCCATGCGACCCGTAAGACAAACATTTTTTTCCGACTGCTGAAGTAGACTGATAGTAATTCAAGTGCAGTTCGAATTAAATTAGTGTTGCTGTTGCATAACAGGTGGGTGTGGGCTTATAAAACAGGACTTGTGCAGGACTGAGCCCATCACGGATGCACAGGACCCCCTGCACAGGCTGGGTCCACCTTGGATGGAACTACAACGTAATTTAATCATCAAAATGAAACATTACAGGGAATATCTTGAGGTCCACATGAAGCCTGCAACAGCCGTCGGGAGGAGACTGCAGCCGGAGTAGCGTGCGGATTGAATATTTCAGATATTCAAACAAGCTGGTCTTCAGACAAGATCCTTGGGATCCTTTCCCAAAACAAAAGCAATTCCAGGTCCAGGTCAGAGGCAAAAGAAAATATCAAACTGCGTTTAAAATCATATGGTAATAAGGCATACTGGTCTTGTTTTGTTAACGAGAAAGGAATCACATAACCGGAGAGACCTCAAACCTACTGCGAAAAAAGGCTCAAATTAGGGATTACAAACATATCCAATGAAAGTGAGCCATAATCAGCACAGGCATCCAATCAGCTTTAATAGAGGAGTAAAGGAATTCACCCTAATGCCAATAGGAGACATGCGAATGGCATGTAGGGGACATCAATGCCCGACAGTAAAACCCAGGGGGACATACCCCCGACGCCCCCACCGCATTCCTCGTGTACGACTGCATGTCAAGCCGAGGAAAGCCAACACCGTGAGCGCAGGAGCCTTCACACGATGTCAGCCATGGCCAGACGACACTGATTATGGCACGAAAAACACCATCTATAAAAACAAACCGTTTAATAGGAAGAACACAAACAGCTGCACCTGCCTCCAGCCCTCAGTTCTACACTTAATATACTTTTAGGGAAATAATGAGGAAGTGCAGCCGTCATGATTCCACAGCTTATGCATCATAGTCATTATTAAATGATTGATTGTATATGACATTTGCTCAAATATGAAGGGCCGTCATGTTTCTAGAATGATCTCCTGCAGGAATTCGCTGCCATCAAAGGTGTGCTGGCCACAAGGGCGGAGACACCACACACTAAGATGCCATTGGCAGACTTAAAGCACTTATTTGACTGATCAATGAAATCAAACAGCCTCATAGCTGAGGTATAACTCAAAGGCCTTTAAAGCAGCACACGCTGGCACAAACCACCCAGCATGCACTGCATTCTTACTGACACTTTACACTGTGAGGGCCAGTCCGGATACGTGAGCGTCATACTTTTTTCATAATGCAATGCGGTAAATTAAAGGTGTAACTGTCACCTCACTGAACATGTTTCACCACAAGGGACTACAGTAAATGTTTATGGCAAATCTAAGATGCATTTAAACAGATATACATTTTTTTTTTTTTTTTTAAATGTACAGAATGATGCAGACACCATCCATGCTGGAGTTAAGGCACTGACCATCACACAAAATTCTACAAAGAGTGTGACCCACTAACCCTGTAAATTCCCCATAAAGTACGAAGGTGTTTGCTGTTGATGCCAAATTCAGTGGCATGTCATGAATTGAGCATGTTGCACACGACCTGGCGAGCGTCCAGGAAGAAAAGGCAGCACGGCCTTATGCTGGGTCTTACTCAACCCATACCAGCTAATACTGGCAGGACATTATCTGCCTGATTTATATGCCAGCTCTGACAAAAATCACAGATGCCAATGTAAGGAAATATAACGTTAATGTAAACACAAACTTCTTGCAACCTCACGCTTTCAGATGTCCTGCATTCCAGACTGCATTGTCATGTGTGACTTAACAGGTACATCAAGTTAGGTGGGGGGGGGTGTAGTTAAACCAGCTGTAAGATCACAGCAGAGAAACAGGGTTTCTGGACACTTCCATGGTTTTTGCCAACATAGAGAGCAGAGGGTGACTGATGTCATTCCACTTCACACACAGGGAACAGCGCATTTTCCTAAATCGTGCTCAATAACAAACCTTTAAAAATGGACACAGTGATTAGAAACATGTGCTATGCCAAACCGTGCCACTCACAGTGAACCAGCTGACCTCACAGTCATGCAAATGGGTATCGGCAGCACAGTCATTAAAAGGCGACACTGCAAACAGAGGATGAGTCATCTTTTTGTGGCCACACGCAAACTGCTTCTGCACATTCTGTTCCTGGGGCCATAAACTGAAAAATAAAACCCAAACTGTTAAATATCTTTATTAGATGATTCAATAATGTAGAACAAATACCATGTTCAAAGATGGCAGCTTCGCATTTTTAAAAATGTTTTAATATGAAATCTGACAGATGGGTCTAAACAATACAATCCATGATTTGAGATGGGGAAGCAGAAATGTGTTCTGGCTGGGAACTGGGAGGGAGCATAAACATGGACCTTCTGGCAAAAGCAACTGGACTCGGCAGAGTTTTCGGGCGGCTTGGGGGGGGGGGGGGGCAGCAGTAACATGACCAGAAATGCACTGGCTACACCCAAACCTCTTAGTTGTGAGACCGGCACACTTGAGCAGGAGTGTGAGGGAGGATTATGCAAGCGCATGCCGCAGCTTGGAGGGTAAATCTCCTGGAGTGATTATACCCTAATCCCAACTCAGAAATCAATCAACAGGCTGCCTAGTAGTTATCTGGGAACTCCATGTTTCTGAAGATGTCCGAGCACCAATAGTGAAAACCATGCAAGATGCTCCTCATATCACCCCCCACCCACCCCCCATCCCCGCAGTCTGCTACAGCACAAAAGTTTATATGCGCCATACATTTACATAAAAGCCCCATACACTTCACAAGACGTCTACTAGAGAACATTTGTTTGAGGTGCATATAAAATGTTTTTAGCCTAAATTCCTTAAATATTTATGAAAACGTCCAATACGTTGGCTCCAGAAACCTGAGAAACACTGAGCCTGTGACAAGCTTAGGGACAGTGTGCTGTGCGGCTCAGCAGGTTAAGACACTGCGCCTGTCACCAGGCCAAACGCCCTGGTCAGCTACATAAATGTGATGCAATAAATTTGACGGTGGCAAAACAGAAAGTGAGAATAAACTCACTTAAACACACAAACTGGAGAGATATAAAGCCTTTAAGGAGACCAAAGTGGATACAGGCAAAAGAGAGTCCGTGCAATGAGTCATACTCAAAATTATGAAACTTAAAAGGCTCATTTTTTTGGTTTGGCAGCTAATAAAAACTTAAGATCGAAACAGGTCAAAATAAATCCAAAAAAATGGAATATATATATGAACCTTTAGACTTCTGCCTATGTCACATCTCCATTCTCATTCTTTTTTAAACCAGTGGAAATGCAAGCAGGTTCTCAAATGACATCAAGTGGGAACCAGCAAGTCACCGGCACCGGCACCAGCTCTCCCTCCATGTTGGTGGAAACAAGGTAAGTGAGAAGAGGATGAGACAGAGAGCACCTTCACTGGCCATCTGGAGAAAGGTACTCTTCAGCCCACGTCGAACTAACAAACAATGTGGGTTTCAGAAAAACCACATCCGTGAGCAGTGGGCTCACAGGAGAACCAGCAGCTTGCTAATTCCCCACAATCACGGTTTTGGCTACCGAGTCGGATTGCTTGGCATAAACATGGCGGAGAAACGGTACACTGGTGCAGTACTCCAGGCCAGCACCTCGCAAACCAGGAGTTACAGTCAATTCCAGCGCAAACAAGGAAACCTACACCTGGACACGAGAGATCAAATGAGGGGAACGGCAAGTGTTTCACCCGGGATGCCTGACAAATGAGGTGGGGGAAATGGGAGAAAGGCAGCCCTACTGCATTTACACCACACCTGGGAACATTACAGGGCCAGAAAGGACACAATCCCAGAAAGGAGAATTCCATCCATAAACCGGACAGTTGGTTTTAGCTATCAAGCTACTTTAAAAGCATCCAAAGAAAAATGTTTTCCAAAAAAGCCTCAGTTTCTTTCACAGTCTGGAAATCTACAAAGAGCAGGATCATGCCCTTTGTAAAGATGCCATGTTCCTTAAGAGAACCAGCCATGGGTGCTTCTGCTCAGCTTCTCTCAGTTTGTATGTTCAGCTTGTTTATCACACCACTGACCCTTCTATTCCCATTCAGGTAAAAAAATAAATAAATAAACGGCAACGTTTTCAACAGATTGATGAGGGTGAAAATGTTCACTGGAACTAGGACAGAAATGCAGTGTTCTGTTGTGTTCTACATGCCTAGCAGAGTAGCCATAATTTTTAGGTTCACCCTTTATCTGTAAAGAAAATAAATACAACATCCAGGTTAATCTGTGCCACAAATATAGGGGTTACATGCTTGTTCTACAATGAAAATCCCTTCTGGAGAGAAGCCTAGAAGAGAGGTGAACAAGGCCAGAGAGAGCGTGGCATTTTTCTAGCACAATAAGATGAGCTCCCTCTTCTGCCCCCTGGCCACCTCAATACACTGCCCTACTTCAATACCCAAACACAAGACCAGGTACACAGGGTAAGATGGGTCCCACCTCAGCTACACTCTTCAGCAGAGCAATTAAATGATTTCATCATCATATTTATGTCAAGAGCACTGTGAATGGAGGACTCAAGCGAAGCACGAAGCTCATGTTACATGGAGGAATCGTCTTTTGTGAAATATGGGAAAACAAGTACTGAACCTCTGCATAGAAGCTTCAGTATAATTAGTTCTTTGGGGTAATTCAACATGTAAAACGGCAGACGGGTCAGAATTTCGTGCACGTTTAAGGTTACTAGAGGTAACAGATGGTTATTACCATTTGGCTTCAAAAACATGCGGTTATTTTTGAACACAATCTAAAAAAAAAAAAAAAACAGCTAAATGATATGAACCAGATTTGTTCTGAGCAGAATCACTGCTGCCTACAGGTCACCACAACAGTGCTGCTGCTTCCATCAAGAACTCTGTGAGAAGAGACAGATAGTCTGGCATGCTGATTGGTCAGACGACTTGGCGGGGCACCTGGGTTGCATCGGCCCGAATGGGACAATAATGCATAAAAGCCATGAAAGCTGAGAAGCATCTCCTGACACACTAACACCATCTCAAACTGGACCCCACTGTGCCATTATAAAAGTGAAGTGACTGGCCAAGCATCAATCACTGGTACCAACTTGCAGCAAAATATTTCCTTTGAAGGTCTGAGCCATTTCATCCAAGACCAGCAAACGGTCTGGCAAGAGAGGCGTCCCAGGAGCCTGGATGTGGGACAGCTGCAGCTGGAGCTGTCATAAGCCAGGTTCAACCAGAGCACCCAGACAGAGCACCTGTGGATGGCGGCTCCGCCGCTGGGGAAGAATAGCATGTCCTTATGTACCTCACTCCAAAACAATGATTCCTGGGCATTTTATGGGACGGTTATCCAACTCACTTAATTAAGTTAGCCCCACCCCCACCCTGAAACCTAACTTGCCACACTTGATCACACTTTCTGTTTGGGACCCAATCTCCTTGGTCTCCCAAGCACCTTCTCTGGGTTGCTGGGCCAGCATCATGCACGGAGTTGCTAGATTCCCAGCATGTATGAAAAGAGGCACATCTTGCAGCCCATGGTTACACTGTACAAAACAGTAAACAGCCATGCTTGTTATGTGGACAATCATCACACCACACAATGTACACCCAGCATACAATTTACTGGCTCACAGTCAAACGACATGCTACCAGTTCCAGCTGTTTACATTACATTACATTACATTTATAGATCCTGCAAAGCCTATGGAAAGAGTCAGGGGTTTTTACAGATCAGTAATTGGTACTCAGGCTGCCTTCTGACTGTTTTAATTATAGCTCAGCAGTGGGACTGCACAATTAATTGTAAAAAAACTACGATCTTGATTCACAGCTCTATGCAATCTCATTTCTAAACTATAAGAGTTCTTCTGCATTGTATTACATCAGCTGGATAAAAACAAGCGCTCCTACTTTTCCCCAGAAAGTCTCAAGCATCCCATAATTCTGCATTCTTTTTAAAGGCCACTTGTCCACCACACCAGGTACCTTAACTTTGGTACTTCAAGAAAGTACCAAAAGTACTGTACTTCAAAGTGTTAGTTTTCCACTGGCATAAAAACTGGTACCGGCACTAAATGACATCATAGAGTGAGGCAGGGAATTTTGTACTGAATTTGAAATGGCTGTATATTATTATAGGGCTGGCCGATGTACGATACTAAAACCAATGTCACATGTTACCCACATGCAGTTCTTACATCACCAGCCTGCTAGATTAAGATCAGGCTGTTTCTTACTTTCAATTCTGTATATGGACATTATAGCAGAGAGACTTTAAGTTCCCTAAAACATTTTTACTGTCATAGGAAAAAAAAAAAACAAGTTTTGCAATTTTAATCATGATTTGTTTTCAAGTTTATCTATTACACAATTACACATCAGTTTAAAGTTGACCTCCGTTGCTTTTGCATGAGCTTTGCATGCTTTCTCCGAGACGATCACAATCATTTTCATCCTTGCTGTTTACATCACTCCTGATAGGGCTGTAAAAAAATTCTGTTGAACTCTTTATTCTTTATTGTAGAAATACCCCAATATTTATTACCACAAAATCACATTGCAATACTAAGAAATATTCCATTACCGTTATGTCCTACTATTTTATCCATTGTTCATCAGAGGCAGGATATATTTGCATATCGCTTTCGACAAAGAAAGCGTTTCAAGTCCCACCCCAAAGTACCCAAAAAGTACTCCACTGGCATTTTTGGTACTGGAACTTTTGGTTGGCTGTTTCGGTTACCCTAACTGAATGACCAGTTGAGTATTTCCTTTCTGTTGTCAGAACCTGATATGCCGGTCCTGGATCAATCATATGTTTGGCACAGTCACGTTTAGTTGTATTTGCTTCGACAGTTTAATGAGTGCAATAAAAGTTTAAATTCGAGAAAAAAAATTGTTACATACAATCATGATCTCAATTCTAAGCAAAAGAACGTGATTCACATTTTTTTCAGGATCGTGCAGCCCTACTCAGCAGTGATTTGAAGGAAAGGGACTGAGTGGCGAGAACCCTGTGCGACTCACACTGCATAGACGTAAAGCGCCGGATCTCCTCAGCACTGACACCTTCAATTAACAGGAATTAAACACCAAACAACTGAGGCAAGAAAAGCAAAGTGAAAAACCCAGTTGCTATGCAAATTCCATATCATCCTGTCTCAGGCAGTACAGGGCACAAGGCTGGGGTAAATCCTGGCCATGATGTCAGTCCATCACAGGGCACATATACGCATGCTTACACACATATGACATAAGCAATTTAGAGACACCAAATGCATGTCTAACTTCAGGGACATACTGAAGTGCCCGGAGGAAACTCGCGCATCACAAGGAGAACATAGCAGCTCCACAGAGAGCCATGGCAGGAGTCAAAGTCCAGGCCAGGAACGGCGGCAGCCCTGCTGTCCGGAGCCACCATGCCGACCTGTTACAAATTTAAATTTTAATTCAGGAAAAGCGCCACCCAGAATATGGAGACAAAGGAGAAAAGCCCATATTTTTCCATGCCCTAGTGAGCAGGGGCACCCAGCTCCGCCTCAGCCGTGAGTCTGTCACCATGCTGCAGCACTCCATCCCAGCCCAAGGCCGGCCAGACACAGGACACACAGCTGAGCTTCCCTTTCAGAGGGGGTTTATATAGTCGTCACCTTTTATGCAAGCTCTGCATATATAATTCATGGAGGGTAACATGTTATTTTATTTATTTGTGTAGTTAAAGAACTGCCATAACATGAAAACATAAAAACTGGGAAACTGACCTCGTTCGTCACGTGATTTCTCAGTCAAATGAAGCTCCCCCCCCCCCCCAGCGCTGCTCCAGGTCCCAGCTGCATGCGTCACCCACACAGAAAAAAATCCGATACGAATCAGGATCATGAGCACAGTGCCATGCACACATATACATATAACCCCACAGTGACACCAACCTTGGGGTGGCGGGGGGGGGCACATTTGATCACGCCCCATGAACACATGCCAGGAAATGGACAACTGGTGCAACCTTGGAATGATGCGTCTCGCCCAGCTACTGTAACCATGCATGCAGCTTAAGTTTCATTCAAAGCGCTGTGGTAATGGATTCAGAGGAGGATTGTAGATTTAAGGTGAAACAATACTGACATAAGCAACCAGCAACAGCGTCAGTGCATAGCCAATCATGGCTGCTTCCGGGGATTCGTGCTGATTCATGGAAGCTTTCCTTCTGAGCCATCCACCGGTGCGGTGCGGTCGTGTGCGAGGGAAGCTGCGGCGTCTGCCAGCAGCAACGCGCTCAGGGCGGCGGGACCCTGAATGCACGGTGGGTGCAGCTCCTTCTAGAAGAAGGGTGAGCAGGTCTGCCACTACCACACACCTGCAAAGACACTCTGAGGAACTTAAAAGGCAGAGCAGCCCCGAAAAAGGTTATTTTTAAAGGAAATCTAGGTAGCAGTCCAGATAATGGCAAGGATGTGTTCCACGACATATTTCTAGGGAACCTTCTGAATACCAATAGCAAAGTGAGAACAGCCTGAAGGTCTGCCAGTGCAAAGTGACTGGAAGAATTTTATTTTTCTTATAAAACACAATAAACATGCAACAAACAAAAAAAAGAAGGAAAAAAAAAACAAAAAGTTCAAACATGGATTTCAAAAACAGTTCACCAAAAAATTTTTTTTTTTAAATGTTGCACCAATTACAGAAATACTGAAGCCAAACTGCGCATTACTGGAAGACAACAAAATCAGGATTCACAGCATCACACCCAAAATCACATGGTCTACATCTGAGTTATAAAAGGATGAATGACAACACAAAACTTGAGGACAAGTAAACTAGCAAACTAGCAAAGAATGTTGCACACAAGCATAGAGGCACAAGGAAAGACTGATGTTAAAGTTAAAAAGTTACCCACCAAGGGCTTTTTAGTACAAGAGTCAGCCCAGAAACCAAAATCTCAGAAGGAAATCTCTAGAGGGGCAATTCATGACAGTCACAGTTGGATCAGTCAAAGAAAACTAATGATCTCTTTTAAAAGAAAGAAGTCCAAATTAATCAAACTCTAGTCAATCCTAAAAGCAGCTTTAAACATGTTTGATCTCCTAAATTACAGCTTTTCAGTGGAACTCACTGGAAAAGCTGGCAAAACAGCCCTGAGGGAGAACAGGAGGACAAAATGATTCAAGCCAATCATGTGTGACACCCACACCATGAACAAGCAGAGCGGGGAATCCAAAGTACTTACTAAGTATGGGCATGCGAAGGACACCACGATAAGACTGTTTGTTTCTTTAAATTCCTTACCTCAGAGGTTTCTTAAATTTTGAGCAATTGAGGAGTGCCAAAGATTTATGTGTAGCCAGTTTCCCCTTCAGCAAGAAAATAATGTTTTACTTTTGGGCCCAAAACCATGCTGTCAGGGTATGACCAAGAAGGACTGCGGGATTCCGAAAGTCCCTGCTAGGCAACAGCACAAGACCTGGAGACAATCACTCACATCCGCTGCTTGACTCAGATTGTTGCTTAATTTCATGCGGTCTGAGTGTAAATGCAGCCATTTCCCCACCGGCTTGCCAAATGCCAAGAAGCACGTTACCACTCCCACAGATTTACCTTCTCTGTAGGGGGCATTCAACTACATTCACCGCGTACTGTTAAAATACCAGGGGGCAGGACTATAAGAAAAGACAAAATATAAGAAACTTGATAGTAAACTGAACTTACTGAAATCAGACCATCAGGTCAAAGGCCATAATAAGCATCAGACAACTGCAGCAATTTCACTTTTTGCCAGAAAACACGTGGTTTAACTGCAAAAGTCTCTCCCAACACAGCTTAGATTTCATGTTACCTCTATAACTCCTATTTGTGTGTGTGTGTTTATGTATGTGTATATATATTATATGTAATATTAGATAAACATGACACATCCTGTTACTAAGCAAACACTGACACTAATTTGGGTCTTAACTCATGTGACTCCGATCATCTTATGCTCGGTTTTATGTTAAGTGCAGGAGGAAATTAAAACCGCACTTAGAGTGTAAGATTTTACAGCTGTTTGTAAATAGCTTTTACACCGACAGGACGTTATGGTTTATAGCATAAGAAACCGTCAGTCAGTTAAAAGTCCCCCTCCCTGAATGAAAACCTCGCCACAGGTGAATGACAAACACGCAAAGCTGTACACCACATTTGACATTCGTAACATTTCTGGAGGTAAGAAGTATTCGGGTATTAAATAACATTATGCAATAAGAAAGTGCATCAGGTATGGCGATGACATCCGTACAACCGGTGGGAACCGGGAGTCCCATAATCCTGATGCAACCCGAACATCAGGACGATGTGCCCGAATATTATGTCAACTCTGAAGACAGTCACAACGGAGTTCTGCATTGCAGTGTCCCACCAAGCCCGAAACACGGGGCTTAGACACATGCCTGGGTGTCCGCCACTGGGGAAAACGCCACCAGTATAACCTGTATCTCCACCATGTATATGACATCCAAAGGGTAACGGCAGCTCGATGCAAAACGCCGCATGGGAATGTCAACCCCCGACAGCGCTATGATCGCTTTGAGAAACGGTGCACATTGCTGGCTGGCATTACATCGGACCGAAAGGCAGCAAAAAGCGGTGTTCTGGCTCTTGTCCCCATACAGTTGGCGGTTATCTCGCTCATCTCGCCCGGGTACGCGGGTCTGGCAGGTTACATGCCGGACACACAGCCGGCTTCGGCGAATTAAAGGGCACTTTAACGGCACAAATTAAGCGTCTGGCGGCCCAATTAACTGATATCCTTAACAATTACTCAGCAAAACATCTCAATCCCCCCCACTGGTATATGACGAATATTGGGCATTTGCGTAAATGTACACCTTTACTGGAAGCGAATTCGCTGTTTATTTCCATCTCTCCAAAACAGACCTGACCCCGCCGCGGCTCGTGAAGCTTAGCTGGACCGACTGCCCCCCGCAACAAACCCTGCAATAACTTTGGACCGCAGCCGCAGAAATCCCGGTCGTCAACAGAACGGTACACGCACGGTGTTGAAGAGCCAAAGCCCAGCCGTGGCTGCTGTGCAAAAGAGACCCCTCCATTTAGACAAGGAAGACCGTGAGCAGCTTCAGACGGAGAGCAGCCTTACCTCAGCCCCCGGCTGAATGCAGTCCTCAGCGCCCCCGGACTCTCTTTGGATGGTCTGCAAATGCAGCGCTGGGACAAGCCGTACAAAACCCCTCACTCCCGACACTCTAATCTCTGCTCACACCATTCCCATTCAGCTTTACCACTGCGCAGTTCAAAAAACCATATTCCCCCACTTATTTTATTAAAAGAAAGAAATAAAGCCCAATCTTGTCTCCCCCGTCTCACGCCTACCACAACTCCGACGGTTTCTCTACTAATCAGTGCTAGTTCTCAAACTCGAGCATTGCGCGCTCCCGCTACACTGTTCGACGGTGGGGGCGCTAGCGAGAAACAGCAGTTGCCGTGCAACGCCGTCGCAAAGCATGTGTCGTAAAACAACAAAAATCGATTTATGGCATCTGTCGTTTGGAGCCTGCAATGAAGAGCCGCTGCTATTTCCTAAGCTTGTATTATTCTGTGTGTGCACAAGGTAAGCGGGATCACGAGACTGAACCTGATTTTGCTGAGCATGTGAGGATGCACCACAACTTTCCATAAGTTGTTTAGGGTGTATCAGTGTTTGTTTTTACATGATAAGCCAGTTATAATCCGCAATGCAGTTGTTTATCCAGTTGATTAAGTAGCAGAGCTAAATGTTATACTAGCTTGATGACGACATGTCATATGCCCATACTCGCGACAACTGAGTTTTGAATGAGACAGAAGCATTTGTCGATGTTTGGGACAAAAATTAGGCAGCTAGATATTTGATTTCGGTGTGCTACTAAAAGTGCGTAATTTTACGATGATGATGGTAAAACGACTTTTCTCTGGCACCGCCCTATGTGAAAACGTGAAGCCAAACGTGAACATGGGATTATGTGCTTTGCATCTATCAGTGATTGGCGGTATCGCTGCACAGTATTTCTAATGTAGGGACAGAGAGCAATAAACACTTTCGTGTGTCAATTCGGTGGAATGAGAAAGACCCTCTTTCCAATCAGATTCCCTTAGTACTGCCTTGGGCCTTACATTGGTTCTCCACTGTGGGGCCAGAAATCACATGACCTACACTCATGGACCGGGCATGACGTTATGCATAGTTCAGGAAAGAAGGCGAAGTATAGGATAGAGGTTAATTATTATAACTTAGTATAATTTGATATATATGTGTGTAATATTAAATATTGCTACCATTTTATATAGAATTATAGTATAAGTATTGTTATTACTAATAATAAACCACAATAATGTATTATGATAATAATAATATCCTATCCTACAGCATGTGAGGCTCAGTGGGCTAAGCCTGTGTGCCTGTAATCACAAGGTCACTGGTTCAAACCTCAGCACATCTGCAGGTCCTTGAGCAAGGCCCTTAACCCCCAGCTCCCTGGGTGCCCCAACAGGTGGCTGCCCTTTGTGGACATCTTACTCTACAAAGAGTAAATTGTGGGAGGCATAAAAAAGAATTTCCCCACGGGGACAATAAAGGATTGATTATTATTATTATTATTCACTAGGATTATATCATATTATTCTGTATAACAGGAGGATATACCACCCATAGGGGGTGCAGAATCACATGACCTCCACAATAGTGCTGGATATGATGTTAGTGCCACATCCAAAATTCAATAATCCTACTGAGCTCTCTTTAGAAGCATCATGTCCAGGTCAGGAGTGGAGTTTCCAGCCCCAGAGTGGAGATGGCAGAGGTCTGCAGCCAGATGCTGTTGAGTATAAACCTCCCCTAAATGCATAGGCTGTTTCTGCCTACCTCTGGTCATTCACGCAGTCGGATGATGTTGTTCCGAATGAGCTGGCGCCGTGAATGTGTTTCCAGCAACATATAAATGTTCTGCACGACGGAGCTGACACATGGTTTTGGCCTTTTCAGTATATTTCTCTGGTGTAAATTGAGATATCAGAATGTTTTCCGCTCCAGTAAGTAAAACTGCGCCATGTGAATATTGTGATCACAGTGACAGTGTAGCTGAAGGTAAATGTAATGAAAAGTCTGTCTAGTAGCTCACATCCCACCGCAGCCTGTTGGCTGGCTAAGCTCCTGTCGCTGGTGTCTCCCAGGCAGTGCCTCCGCAGGAGTGCTGCAGAATGGACCCTGTGGTCTTGAGCTACCAGGACAGTCTTCTCAGGCGCTCAGACGTGGCCTTGCTGCAGGGGCCGCACTGGCTGAACGACCAGGTGATTGGCTTCGCCTTTGAGTACTTTGCCACAGAGCGCTTCGGGAGCCTGAATGGGGCCGCCTGCTTCATTAGTCCCGAAGTCACGCAGTTCATCAAGTGCGCCACAAGCCAGGAGGAGCTGGCACTCTTCCTGGAGCCCCTGGGCCTGCCCGCCCGCCGCCTGGTCTTCCTGGCCGTCAACGACAACTCCCACCAGACGGCCGGCGGCTCGCACTGGAGCCTGCTGCTGTTCCGGCGTGCGGGGGCCCAATTCTCGCACTACGACTCACAGAGTGGCAGCAACTCCCTGCATGCCCGCCGCATCGCCGGCAAGCTGGAGTCCTTCCTCGGGGCTGACGGGAGAGTGGCATTCGTGGAGGAGCTAGCTCCCGCACAGCAGAACAGCTATGACTGCGGCATGTATGTGATCTGCAACGCCGAGGCTCTGTGTGAGAGCGCCGGGCAGGAGGGCGGCCCGCAGGCCCTCACGCAGACCATCACACCGGAGTACATTACACGCAAGCGGGCTGAGTGGTGTGAGCTGATACAGAGACTCTCCCGTCAGAAAAAGTGACCTGTCGAGGCCAGCGTCCGCGCTTAAATACGCTAGCATGAGTGTGTGAGACAGGAGCACATATACTAAGAACTATGGTAACTAAACATACTAGGTGGTAATGGCATCGCTAACCACTACATATTTTTTACTCACAATCTACTAAAGTAATATGAAAAGGTAACTGACAGACTGTATAACTAGCTATAAAAAGTCTGATTTTCTCATACATGGCAACATTCTCTGCCAAAGCCAAGAGTACCTGAAAGGGAAGAGTCTGCCTGTCATTCATCCATATATTCAGAATTTTATTTATTTACAAATGTGTGCAAGAAGCGTAAACTTGTACTTTTATTGATTCTTCTTCAGACATCTGCATAGATTATACGCAGTTTCAAGCAAAGCAGATTTCTGAGGTGTACCTTGTAAATTTACCTGTTTTAGAATATGCATCCTATTAAGTACTATTTTTTGCCGAACCATATTGTTGAAAATCAACGAAAGTGCAACAAACTGAGCCGGTGAACGGCACCTTAATCAGAAAATGATGGATTGTGCTTATGGGTGGAATTTAACAAATTTTAGCTCACATGCCAAAATCAGTCGTTATAATCAATATAATAGACAGTATGACTAGCAGACATTTGATTTGTGCATTTTGTAGAGCACAAGACATCTGAAATTTGGCATCAACTTTAACCAGACGGCTAGCTTGTCATTTGCATGAGTTATGACTTATTGACTATCGCTGCTGTTTCCGCGTGTAAGGCTGAAGATTTGGAGGAATTCTGTCAGCAAGCAGCACAAGATAAGAAGAGTAGCTTGGCTGGGTGAAAACGGGGTATTCCAAATATGCCATTTTGTTTTAAGCCGATGATGTACTTTATGTTTACAAAGTGTTTTTGCTCAGGGTTGTTTCTGAAAAATGAAAGTGCTTAAGGAATGTCATTCTGCTGAACACGTACATTGATGGTTTTGGTGACATTCTTAAACTTCCAGCGCCTTGGAAGTCCACCTGATGCTACTTTAGGCAGCCTTACTTTATTCATCAGACCAACTGCGCTGGAGAAGAGGATGAGGGACGACCAGCAACAAGGCAGATGGACTCACAAAAAAAGAGCATGCTTTTGGGAAGCCAGAAGACCCAAAACAGAACGTTCTGGAGAGCTGGCATTGGAGTAGATAATAATAAGCAAACAACCCATCGTCCGCCCTTCAACGCTTCGGACGCGTTTGATCTCACGTCGGTGGGTCAGTCAGACTGCACACCCCCACCTGCTGAACTTGTCTTGTATCCAAGGGGGGCATCAGTGTCTGAGGACGTCTATCTGAGGGCCAGAGAGCTGGTAGGAAACACAGTTCTGGCCCCTGGCTGGGGCCCCCGGGGTTTAGCCCGACAGCCTTGAAAACCGAAACATCAGCAGTGCTGCCGGGATTTTATCAGTCTGGGGGAAATGTCTGCAGGAAGTGTTTTACAAGACTTCAAAAAGCTTCACATGATTGGATTAGGCCTTCTTGCCCAGCAGAGTGTGTTTTTAAGTAATAGAGTTTCCTCAGCTATTTAACATTTTGACAGCAGTTTTAAGTGCGACCTGCTGATTTCTTGATCTGTGTTCCATTTTTGTGCTGCTGTATATTTTCTTTTTCAGTAAGGTATGTTTTTGTTTTACACCACTTCATTCATTACTTAAAATAGTGTGAAATATGTTTATTTTCATCCTGGATTGCAGATGTTAAACACAACTAAAGTACCCATTAATTGAGGGAGAATGAGGTATGATTACATTTGCATGCTGGAGGGGCCCATGTTAACCCCCCCCCATGTCAGTGCGACATGATTCCCCTCTCCTCCCTCCGCAGTGTTAATGCTATAGGAATTCTGAGTGATGGCAGTGATCCCCGAGAGTGTCTCCACTCTGTAGCAGCTGGAGGAGCAGTAGCGGAATGCGGAACGGAGACGGGAAAGCAGCCCCCAGCCACTGCACCGTGAACATTTTGGTTTATAGCACCAGAACCAGACTCCTGTGGGCCTTCAATATCCCTGCCTTTCTACACGACTCGTTTATCGGGTCGGTAATCCTGAGAGCCTCGGTGCGTTTGACTGGTACACAGTGGGTAGGGAGTGTGTCCCACCCTGGAGTGTGTAAAGAAAAAGGAAAAAAAAAAAAGAATGTTAAGGCTGATTTATACTTCTGCGTACCCTACACCATAGCCTGTGCAGTACCCAGCGCCGTAGCCTGTAACTACATGTCTCAGGCTACACGGCTACCTATGGGGTAGACTCTATGCAGACGTCTAAATCAGATTTTAGCTGTTCACCTTGATGCAAGCGTGACGCAAAACATGCCCCTTCCCCCCCCGCTCCGCCGCCACAGCCTCAACCCTGGCTCTGGGTTCACCACCGTCCCACATAATCCTCTAGTCAGAAACACCCTTTATCCCTGAATTTTACCTCCTGTTCATCTTCACAGGCACAAGGATAAATACGCATTTCCTCGTCTAAATGTGACTTGCTCTGTATATCGTTCTTAAGACCAAGAGCAGTGTTTTGGTTCCTGTGATTTGAGTCTTCAGTAGCAGCACTGCTAAGGGCCTGCAGTGACCGTGTGGGGTCGACATGAGAGAGGAGCCCTCCGGCTACAAATGCTGATCCTCATTAACTTGATGTGACGGATATAGCTTTACAGAATGACTTTTTAAATAAATATGAGTCAGGCGAACATTTACTGTGCATGAAAATGTGTTTCCTGTGAGGGGAGGTTTGACTGATGCTCCTGTATGAATCTGAGGCCAAGCTGCTCGTGTCAAAACCACCGGATTGAAAATGTAATGAGTCACCATTTAAAGGGTGGTCACTAAATGTCCATACAGTCAGGCTCACGTGTGAGTTTATACGGATGTGGGCATCTGACACCAGGGATAGTTACGCTTTTGAACCTAACTTTAGGTTGTTAATTAGCCACACGAATGAGCTCACTCCTAATGAGAGCCAGCTGTGACAGCAAGAAGAAACGTGGCTTCCGTGGCCGGCAGATCCTCAAAGGAGCTGAGCTGGAAAAGACGCCTTACTCCCCTCTGGTTACAAAGACTGGCTCCTCTGTGAGTTAATCAGGTATTTGCATGAGCTCATTCTTCCTGACTGATGGTTAGATAAATACCCTCACCCCACCCCACCCCCACCAATATATATATAATGCTAACTGTACTAAAAAGGAAATAGGATTAGCAAATGGCAAGACACTTCTGGAGACGGAGAAGCACAGAAACACCCACTAATCTAGTGCATCTGACAGCACAGGCCCCAAGCCACGTATTACTGGATGTGTGCATTAGGTGCAACCGAGACAAAAGTCAAAAACAACAGCGGCACCAAAAGAATGCAATTTGTCCAGCCATGTTTTTTTCCCATTTGTGCCTTAAATGTGTTTTCAAAGAAAGACACTGTTACTGTAGTCAGGAAGACTAAAATGCCCTACAATTAGATTAATTGCTTTTGCAAACTACTTCACCCCAAAAACTGGTGACATACAATAAATATCTGAATAAAACCAAGATTTATCTCATAGTTGTCTATTTTTACTCAAAATAATTGTTCTGTCCTGTTGTGTTGTAAACAGGGCTCTGAACCGGTTCAAGGAACAAAAACGAAAACAAATGACATTGAACAGGAACAAAAACGAAAACAAAATCAATTTTAATCGTTCAGAACAGAAACGGAAACAGAACTTCCAAATTAACCAGTTAATAACGGTATTTTTTTATCGTTCTCTTTATTATATCAATTTGGCAGACCAAAAACATGAATTCAAATTGTGTGCGCAAATGCGACGGT
>JAABNX020000008.1:1021993-1053589 GCA_015163995.2 Mormyrus lacerda
AACACGGAATTTGGTTTAGTCATTTGTAAACATAATGCCAAACATGTTATTAAAAGGCACACACTATCTATCTATCATGCCGTGTAATAAAATAACGTTTATTAACCGGTACTTTTTCTAGAAAACCGTTTTTGGAACGTATTGTTTGAGGAACGCAAGATCAGAAACGTTATAATATCGATTCTGCTCGGAATGAACCGAATGGATTTCTTTTCGTTTTTAAGCCCTGGTTGTAAAACCAGTACCACGTGAGGGTTTCTAACACAGAGGAGAGAGGGTGGAGCTCTTCAGCAGCTGTGTGAGATGTTCCCAAGGTACATCCTAGGCATAGCACGAGTGTTAATGCGCTGAGATAGAGGATACTGACCCCCAGCATCCTGTGCATGATCCTGCTGTGCTGCTCAGATAGACGTTTGCAGGATCCTGAGTGAATCAAAGGGATCATTTATGTGGTGGTGCCAGGATTGGGTTGCAATCAAAGCCGTTGACATGGGCAGTGATGAGGTGCTCTCACACCGCAGGAACTCAATTGTAGTTCCTGTTCCTGTTCCAGAGCCCATTCTTAGCCTCTGCTCCAGACTAAGGCTGTGTTCGAATTCAAGTGCTGCTTCTAAGGGTGCAAGGTCAACTAGATCACAGCGATGCAACAAGGCTGTCCCATTTGGAAAGCTCCTTCTTTTGCACAATTGCGAAGGATCCACCTGTTGGATCTTTCGTAGCCCAACAGATCCTAAGATTGATTGCACAGACCATCAAGCCACAGCCTATAGAGGCTACATAGATCATATCCTTCGAAGGATGCAGCTCCCGAATTCAGGCACAGCCTAAGTACTTTTTATTCTAATACCAACTACAATGGAAGCGCTTACAGTGATAACTTGCTGATTGGTTGGTGCTTAGAGCCATAGCTTGCTGATTGGTTGACCACAAGCACTGGCGCTAACTTGGAAGTTATGTGGAAATGCAGGAAAAGAGATAGAAGTAGCCGAGCAAGAACTGACTGGGATTGTTTTTGTACCTTAATTACATTTAATGCATTAATTAATACATATTTTTGCTTGTGTCTCTATATGTCTGCATCGGAAAATTTGATCAACAACCAACATACTTCTGTCTAATATCACCGGTGATGGCAGTGAAATTGGCCAATGCTTATTAGCCGGATAACATCGTACAATTTAGGCATAAAATCGTGCACAATAAAAACACAAATAACATTCTTATTGATATCCATCATGTAAGATTTCTTGCCTAGATATTTATTAATCACTAAAACCTGAAGCATTCTGCATTAGTTTAGTTATGTTCTCAATGGTACAATGTTCTATTGCATTATTCATTCTGGATGCATCAAATACATCTGGACTGAAAAAATATTGAAGTAATATCATAACATGACTAATTTATATAGTCTTTGCATATGCAACAGTTTTGTTTTATTGAAAACATTGATTCAAAAAGGCACAACCTCAAGAAAAACATGCGTCTCAGCCACGTTTCTAACAGTCTAATTATCTACATTGCATGCATAACTCCTGCAGCTGCGTCCAGAGAGTGGCAAGTTGGGAAGGGCTGGGACTGGGAGGGGTAGGGGCTGACAGGGACAGAGAGGGTGGGGCATGCTGCTTAAACCCTACCCCATGCATATTTAATTAAAACTCAATGGACATGTGCTTATATTTTGAAGTCAAACAGTAGACATGTTTATAGCGCACTCAGGCTGCACCGGAGCATAAAATATGGCCTGACCTGGGACTCTTATGACGCCCGGCATGGAACATGGCACACACCCTGTGCTGCACAGCTGCTTAGTGAATTCACGGACAGGGCACAGGCACCGATGCCGCCTTCCAGTGCATGGTGGCTCACAAAAAGCTGCAACGCTGAGACACGATTAACAAAGGCTGCCAAAAGCAGCACAGCTAGGAGGCAAATCCCTGGATATTTTAATAAATTATAAAGGCATCATAATAAATCACAGCAGCTTTTTGGATGTAGCATGCCCCTCACCCCCCATAATATTTATGATCCCCATTGCAGTGAATACCAGTGCTCCTACCCCCCCACTGCACTGTACTGCACTTCACTCTGTCCTCTGATTTGCGCAGCCTGGGATCGCCACCACCCTCCGCCATCCCCCACCCCTTCGTCTCTAACCTACCGTGCCAGGAGTGGCTGTTTCCCCGGCGGCTCGCAGCAGTGCCGGGTGGACGTCAGCTCCACTGTGCAGGCCGACTCCCAGAGGCACATGGAACAATAGCCATGGGATGCTCGCTGCACATTTATGTCATTATACACAGAGAAGCTGAAGCAAAAGTCCCGGAAAAGCAAATACAAACAGCGTGTGCTTGATTACGCTGCTCTGCTGTGACACAGTGGCAGTAGGTGATGGTCCTTTCACTGACCTAACCTAACCTGTCAATGTTATATGTCTGAGGGACGCTGGACCAGCTTTGTTACTTTACCGGGTGTAGTGAGTTAGTGTCCAGCACAGTAACCTCATACCTAGCTGTGCATAGAGCTCTGAGGGTCTCCATGTGCTTTGCAGGTTCCCTCGCAGTACTCCAGTCTCTGATTTGCAGGACAGACCTTACTTGACTGGTCAAAGAGGAACAAAATGCACAAACAAATTAGACGTAGACCCAACACCTACCATCTGTGCCAGGCATGTCCAGCGGGACAGGGACAGCAGGAGCTCTCTGCCCCTTTGCTGCAGCTGGTCTCAAATTCTCCATCATAGCAGAGAAAAGCAACCTTTGCTGCCTCTGGTTACGCAATACTGATTTTTAATGCTAGCTTTCAATATCCTCTTCACAGACACTCAGCAAGCCGGATAGCGAGCTTAGATAGCGGGGATGAAGGGCTGAGAGGAGAGTGTGCTTTGTTGAGGAAGCCCACACTCTGCACACACTACATTACATCGTGGCTGGAATACAGGCCCAGCGACTGGGCGACAAAACTGAGGCAGAAATACAGTCATCTTGCGGGTTTATGTTGTGTTTTGAGACACTGCTTCACATTTCACGCAGCTGGTGGTATTACTAAAATAAATCATGTCAAGTTCATTACTGATACAAAAATAAGGCGCTCTCAGGCACCGGAGTTAAATATGTGATGTTGCATCCAAAGGTCCAAAAATACCAAGCGGCTGTCACTGCAAGGACCTGAAAGAGAATGATCTTGCAACCGTTTGTTTTATTCATTTATCAGATCCTTTTGTACCGAGCAGCGTCAGTCAGCCCCTGGTGTAACCGGGGATTAAGGGCCCAGCTCAAGGGCACAACAGGATATTCACTCTGCTGATCTTTGGTTCTGAACCTGCAACCTTCTGATAACAGGTGATGCTAACATTGTACAGTTCCTTGGTTTGACCCCACCTAGAATATTGTGTGCAGCTTTGGTCACCTTATATTAAAAAAGACATTGCTGCCTCAGAAAAGGTTCAGTATAGAGCTACAAGAATTGATTCCTGGTCTTAGAGGAATGTCTTATGAGGAGAGGTTAGCTGAACTGAATCTGTTTATCCTCAAGCAAATGAGACTAAGGGGGGACATGATCCAGGTATATAAGATTCTAACAGGTCTGGATGCTGTTCAGCCAGCTAGTTACTTCAGAATTAGTTCAAATACAAGAACTCGTGGCCATAGGTGGTAATTAGTGGGAGAACATTTTAAAACAAGTTTGAGGAAGCACTTCTTTACACAACGTGTAGTTAAAGTATGGAATAGTCTTCCTGCCAGTGCAGCAGAAGCTAAAACCCTGGGTTCCTTTAAATCAGAGCTAGAGAAGATTTTAACAACTCTGAGCTATTAGTTGAATCCTCCCCAAATGAGCTTGATGGGCCGAATGGCTCTGGTTTGTAAATTTCTTGTGTATTGTAAACCAACAACACCATAATGAGAGAGATGGACATTTCAGGTTAATGAGAAAATTGGTTGTTTTAAGGGTGGAATTCCATTAGAATAAATAACTAAGTGACAGAGCTGAACCTGCATATGTAACATGGATACGACTCTGGAAGGGCCCCTCTGTGGCAGATGAGTCTCTTACCACACCTGTGGTTACTTTGCGGCTGATTTTTAAGTGAGAAAAAAAAATCACGTTATAGCCTATAGTCTGACACTACCCTGTTTTAAGAGTCAGAGAAAGATTTATGTATTTTTCTGAACCCCTGGCAGAGTAATTCTGAGGAGTAAATAGTCTGATCATACGTCACGTTTCAGCATGTTGAAAAATCAAAGACACAACTTGACAGCTGCTCTATATCTTCACAGCCGTGGTTTAATCCCTGGAAATGGGAGAACATTAATCATTTGTGTCAAAACAAATACACATTTGCAAAAACAATTTCCAGATAAACGTAACCGGCTGGCCTCACCTTTGGTTGAAAGTAAGAGTGCGTCAGCATACTGTGTGTCTAGAGGTAGAAGATTCTAGAACTCAGTTATGATCACTGAATAGCTACTTCCTCATAAAAGACACACAAGCATCTGAGTGTCCCACTAACCGTGGATGTACGGAGCTGGTGACAGCAGCACAGGCATGGAAACATCTGCACTTAGTATAAAAAGGGTTTAAAAAAAAATATTTTACAATCTGATTTTTCTGTGGAGCCGCTCTGGACATGGACAGTGTTTTGCAAATTACTCTCAGCAGGCAAAAAAGGCTGCTTATGACAATCGACAATCCTTTTCCTACAGCTCACACTTTTCATAGCTCATAGACGCTAAGGGACGGGGGTGGGACTGACTGTGTAGATCAGTCAGTAAAATGGGAATGGGTGCATTTTACAATGGGAGTCAATAACATGTGGGCTAATCCACAAGAGAGCCGTTTAACATTAGCCAAGACTGAGAGGATGAGAAACCCCAATCTTCAGGGCCTCGTTCACGCTGAGTCAGGAGAGGTCTGCGCAGATCTGCTGTGCATGTGTGAGACCTGCTCAGTATTAAACACTAATTATTTTTACGTGATGTTACATTCCAGGGAGAATCCTGGATTGTCTCTGCTGTGACAGCTTTCACCCTTCTTGTCAAACACGATAGAAATATCACTCTCAAAGAGTAAAAAAAAAACAAAAGTGTTTCCTCTTTTTTACTTTTAGATTTGACACTTCTGACAATCAGGCAGTAATGCAAACACCTTGGCGCAGAAGTCGTCATCGTACACGGCCCCATGTGCGCCCTCGGACTCCATCAGCCAGCAGAAGGTACTTCCAGGAGAAGATCAGTCATAACTTCTGATGGGGAGGGACTCCACCTGTTCAGTGATCCGTATGAAACCTCCACCAACCGTGAAGCCAATCGAACAATTAGCCACTGGCCTGGAATGTGACACGCTCAAGCGCCCAGGTGCCCTATCAGACAGCATTAGCACTGTGAAGGAAACATTATTTCACTACAGCTGCTTCAAGGTTGAAAGGCTGTATCATAGGAATGAGCTGAAATATTTATGCATTGGAGACCAACAGTGGAACTGCTCATTTCACTCGGGCTTGCCATTTTTTCTAAAGGAAATTTCATCTTAAGTTTCAGTAACACTGGCCAGATACTGTTACAGATATACCTTTAGGCAAGAACAACATCATTGCCTTACAGATAATGACGCATTTTACAGGGCAGATGTAGTTACAAAACTAGCTAAAAATATTTCATAAATCCAAGTTTTAGACTTCTTAAAAAATCTGTCCCCACAGAACCTTTGTAATAACAGGACAAGACCTTGGCGGAGACGGCACTTCTGAAATGTCCCACCCCCATAAGCTCAGCGATTCCCAGCTTCTCCTCCTACTGCCCCCCCGGAAAGCAGTACAAGAAATGGGGAGGGGGGGCTGAAGCGAGGCCTCATAAAGGTGGATGACAGCCCCCCAGTTTCAGCATTAGAGCCGTTTAATTACCGGCGTTTTTGAGAACATTTCATCAGCAAACATCTAACTGGATTAGTTATTCAGTGCATAACAGCATAGAGCTAATTACTGCATAATATATATTAAAGTTTAAACACTTAAAGAGCATCCGTAATTTTGGCTATTTTGACCTCTGCCTTAACTCGTTCACTAATTCTATTGCCGTTCTTTTAGAAAAAAATGTCACACGTTACTACTAGTCCTACTTGCACGCACACACAAGATATGCGGTTGTTCAGCTACATTTTAATGCTGCACCAGCCGTCCGCAGATCTTAATCAGGTCTGATCTCTGCGCGTTTCCTCGATTTGGCCGCTTCCGTTTGCTTACCTGCTTCATATCGGTACAGTTCTGATCTCACCGTTTCTCACGCTCGCCCTACGTCCGTAACCCGAATTTGAGGCTTTTAAGTGGTTCCCTGTGTCCAGTTTAGTTATTTTTTTCATTTTGATAAGAAATGCTTTGATTGTATGAATTTAAATTGTGATTGCTAGTCCCGCTACCTGACCCTAACTGGAGGATGGACAAGTGGGTGGATGCACGGCCATGGGAGATATTGGGGGTTGGAAAGAACTCAATAATTTAAATGAAAGGGGGCGGCGGCGGTAATGAAGCCGTCCAGGATACGTGTCCCCCCTGGATGGTGAATGGATGGAGGGATAATTGCCGCTAAACTACAAATAAACCAAAAACTAAAATGTAATGTACAGTTTAAGATAGGTTACGTTTTTTTAAAGATGGCGTAATCCACAAAATATCATCAGGATTATGGAAAGTTAAACCCGTAAAAAATCGCCGAAATTACTTGCAGTAAGCAGTAAGGCTACTCCTGATAGCAGGAATTTCGGAATTTGTGGCAATGTATCGCCTCCTAGTGTCCATGAGAATAAACGCACCATCTAATAATCTGAAATTCTATGTAAATTTAAGCAAGAACATGTAGTCGCAAACTGCTGCAATATGTGTATCAAGGAAGCAAACAGAAACGGTCAAATTTTTACCTTTTAAAATCTTCTATAAGACTCCAATATATAAATTTCTCATCTATTTAGGAAATGGTTTCGTCTTAACACTGTACAGTGACCTACTTTACAAATAAGCCATGCAGTGACATTTTCTTCCATGACACATTTGCTTTGTGGTTATGGACAATCAAGAGGGGTGTGTCCCATACAGACGACGGGCTGGATTCCTCTGTAGCTGTAATCCATCAGATGATAATCAGAAGCAGCTCAGCCCAGTGGACACAAGCCTGCTTTGCACTCTGTGGCTGACGACCAAAACAGCCGCCACATGTTTTGGGGAGGGAGGGACAGCAAAAGCAAAATTAGAAAGGTATAAGCTAAAAAAATCTGATTTCTTAATATACTGAATCACACTTGCGAAGTGTGATTCACTGAGGAGAAAGCTAACATCAACTCAGAAGCTCAGATCATGGGAAGCACCATTTTATGGCTGTTACTGTAGTACTATGTAAGAAAATGTTTAGCACAAATTACATTTTATCTGAAGTAACCTTAAAAAAAGGTATAAAAAATAGTCTGTTTTTCTTGACAAAGCAGTGTCCTGACACTATTTGTAGCAGTTGTTGGGTATATGGCCCTTGCAGCAGCCCCAGTCTGCGATTTGACCTGGGCGCTTTCCAATCACAGACTCAGCGTTGCAGCCCACTGAACCGCACCCTGCCGCCTCAGCAATGCACTTAGACCGTGCCCCCGCCTGCTCCAGCCTTACTTTGTGCACGACACAGCAGAATGTTTCCCCTCCTCATCAAACACATTGGGACGCTTCCATAGCGTCACCAGGAGATGCTCTATGAATTATTCAATATGTCAGAAACCTGTCAACTAAAAGGAAAAAAAGGAGAAAAGAATCTCTGCACTTATGACCAGTCCATGACCCAAAAAGCTGCCAGCTCCACAGTGGTAAGTGAGGTGAGCTCTGGGGGCGTCGGCTAGGGCTGTGTACAAGGGCAGACGCTCTCGGGGGCTGGGGGTCCTTTAACATAACGGCTGTCAGCATAAGCCTCATTCTCTCCCCCAGAAAGTCTGACACACTCACACACCGTCTGTGGCAAAATGTATGACACATGGATACACACAGTTATATATACCACTACTGGGTTATCTGGTGTGACACTATGGATAGTCGCAATTTACAAGAACAATTAAACTTTTACTGTGATTTATTACACACTTAGCGATGAACACTGCATGGGAAAGTAAGAGCTTACACTATCTGAAGCAGCTGTAATCATACCTGCCCTGCAACCTGCAGACTGACGTACACTGCAGGCTAAGTGGCTCTGAGTCAGTGAATGTGATGCAAATGATCTTCCCTTTTTTTGTAATACAATGTGCTCATATATCCATTAACATACATGTGCAAGCTGCAAAAAACAGCAAATGATGCTGTTCAGAGGCGCAACCATAGGATTATATCAGCTTGGAGAAAAAAAGAGGAAAAAGACCACTGAAATATTGCCGGTCTGTCTGAACCGTCCCTTAGCAGTGCAACGCGTTATGGATTTTATTGCCTTACACAAGTGCTGCTGTTTTTCCAGTAGTAATTAACAGTGGCTGGCTACACAAGACTGACTGCGTTGACCTCCCAATAAATGAATGCCTTACAATCACAGTATAAAATTGCATACAAATATTTCAGCACTTAAATCCACGTAGTTTCAATTATACAAAAGACACACAACTTTTTTTCCACGTGGAACATATGCCCCCCAAGTCATTTTGAGGAACCGCGTGACCTATGGGTCCATGAGATTCATTCATCCCCTTTTGTGCTGGACCAAAAGGACCGTGAGACGTTCAGTGTGACGACTACACGCTTCCACACGGACTGGAAACCAGTGGCATCCCCAGCCGTGCATCCCCAGATAAGCCTCACTCGTTAATGACGACGCTACAGGCCTCTGGGAACCAATCATCCTTATGTTATTTGCTACATAATCTCCCCTCATTTTCACCCACTTAATCAGCCCTTTTTATGAAGCATGCATGTTGCCTCATATGTTACCCTACTCCCTCCTCTCTGCATTTACCGTTTTTGTGTGTCCTTGCCTGCAATTCAGCTCCAAGGCAACAGTCGTCCGTTTTGAAACAAATGCCAAGGAACCATCAGCGATATCAAAATGCAATCTGTCATTTTAAGTCCGCTTGTTAATAAAGTGATTGATAGGAACATTATAAACAACAATGAAAAGTGTTCCAATGACTCGCCCTTAAAAGCCATTTGCCGCGTATCTTGGCCGCTGACTTTTGATTCTCCCCAAGAACAGCCTTCTTCAAAGTTCTCAGAATGAAACTTTGATCTCACTCATGTGTCTTGACTGGGAAAGCAAAGACGGAATCTGTAATCAGGGCAGATTTAAAGCAGAAGATGGAGAAGGTGTAATGAACAGCCAGGTCAGATCTTACTCCTGATATTCCAGTCATAGTGAAAGGGGTTCACGTTTTCATGTATTTGCAAAACTTTTTAAAATGAAATTAGACATGGAAGCTATGTCACTTAAGCCCATTCTATGACTCCAAAAGGGAAGGATCTCATTAAAATCTACCGTGTCTTTCTCAGTTGTTGCCATAACTTTCTGGAGGTTCATTGGAATCAGATCCCGTATTACAGAGCAAGAGGGAGCTTCACAGGATCTCAGGGCGTTTTCCGTCACTGTCTGCACTGTGAGCAGCTGCTAGGTCAGTGGGCAGTGGTGGCTTAATGGTTTGGGAAGCGCACTCGTAATTGAAATATTGCAGGTTGGAATCCCTGACCAGCAAGGCTCCACTGAGGTACCCTGGCAAGGTACCGTCCCCAAGCGCTGCTCCCCGGGCGCTGAATTAGCTGCTCCCTGCTATGTCACAGCGTCACATATGGGTGAAATGCAGAGGACACATTTCGTTGTTGTGCACTGACTGCTGTGGTGTGTCAACAATGAAAATTAATCACTAAATTCAAATTCACTATTATCGACCTTCAGGTTAGACCATAGCCCTGGACATTTGGGACACAGGGCAGGGCTGCTGCTGCCGCAAGGGTGTCCAGCTGGACTCGAAGACATGGACATCCTGCAGTCCATCACTAAGCAGAACTTCACTTCCCATGTTCCTTTGAGACCCAACATAATCCTCTTGATTTTTTTTTCTGGAATATGCAGTTTATAGGGTGTCTGCACAATATCAGGATGCCAGACTGTCAATCGCTGAGAAGCCATGGGGAGGTCATGCTGAGGGGAGGGGCAAGGAGTCTGGTCTGTTCCGTCGTAATGCAGAGAGAAGCAGGGGTTACCTGGAAGGCAGCAAACATAGGAGAGCACATGAAAGCGTCAGCCCTGCACACCAGGAGGGGCTGCTGTATAATGGGAATCGCGGTGCTGTTTCAGATGCTTAATGAGGGCGTCAATCTGCCAGCCAATCAGATTTCATCCGAGGGTTCAGACTCCTGCAATGACCTTGTCATGGAGTCTGAAGGGCGGGCGGGTGGGCCTTACCTCTCTCTCATGGGCAGGGCCAGCTTTGTGCTCAGGTGGGAGAGCTGCTGCTCCAGGCTGCAGACACGGAAGGCCAGGTAACAGGAGGACAGAATGAGCAGTAGGATGCTGTGGGTGGGGCAGGATACGTGTGAGCATTGGGTAACACTGTCACCGAAACTTGAATGGAGAACTCAGTGAAACGTAAAGCACTTCAACAGAAAATGACATTCATGCTATTTTATGAAAAATATAAAGCTGATTTTTTTTAAGACAATGGGAAATCACAGTAACAGTTTGGAATAAACTTGTATTCCACAAACACGTATTGCACTGCACTGAGGTGCTTATGAAGGCATTCCACATTTGTACACTAGATGGCAGTAGAAAGAGGGGACAATTCTAATATAGAAGACCAAAGCAAGCCATGCATATGCAACTCCAGGTTCATATTCATTAATCACTATTTACATTTACAGATGAACAGGTGCAATTTGAAATCAATTATTACTGTATAATGATACTAGCAATCAATGGATAACACTGTGCTTTGGACAACATGCAAAATGATGATTGTACCATTGGCTTATTACTAATAACCAAAGCACAGATATATCTCCCGTTTTGCATAATTCATCTGCTACAGAATGAAATAAAGAATTAATATTTACGTAATTTAGTTGTGGTGGAATTCATGCAGGACAAGTTGACATTTATAAAGCACGTGACTTTGGCCGGAAGAAGGAGAGGCCTGAGGCGGGGGACTCACAGCACGATGAAGAGCTTGAGAAGCAGGTGCTCCATCGGGCCCAGCTGTGGTACCGGCTCACCGAGAACCTTCTCAGGCTGCAGGTTTCCCTCTGCGGCACACAGCAAAGGCCAAAGTTGTGGTCTCTTATGTAAATATAGAAGCCGGCCTCAGCATCAGGACGGTCCGTAATCTTTTTAAAGAGGGGGTTGTGCATTCCTGCCCCCCCCTCAACTCTTATCCTGGAAATTAAATATCTAAAAGCATGACTCCATCACAGAGTGAAACCTGAGTTCTCAATCTCCGCTAATCTGGCGTGGGCGTCCCACTGCTGTCACGGGCTCTGTAATAGGATATTTGCAGGTGAATTAAAATCCTTGTTTTAATAGGGAACTGGTTTCTCAAGCAACTTAAAAGATTTCTGTGACTACAGGAATGTTACAGAAAAAAACTTAATTCTGATTAAGTCATTCAATCCTCAGGCAGAATAATAATATAAAATACCGTCAGATACTTCAAATTTTGGCGACACTATATCCTGTACCTGGGCAAAACACAATATAAAATAATTTTGGTGTTTAAGGAGCACAAGCAGAAAAATTTGGGGGTATAAATTCATTTTGACCATCCTAGGCTTGCCTGTACTACTCTGAATCGTCCACTGCATAACAGAATAGGCTTTAATCTGAAAAACCTCGAGGCCAAATCAAACTCCACCCCCATATTTAGGGTTAGAGCACTGGAGAGTATCTCATGACTAAAGGACCCAGCACAGTAATTGAGGTTTCGGAGATTTAGGCACCTGGTCAATTGCGATGGGACTTCAAAAGCGTTTAATATAAAGACGGAATCGCAGAGGCATGAAGACCACCAAACACCTTCTCTTTTCAAATAGTAAATGTCAAATCAAGTCAGACAAGACATACTCTTCATCTAAAGAGCTCTGCAAATGCAATTGTTTTACATTAGGCTTTGTGTCAGTGATTTGAAGAAATTGTAGGAAATGTACTATACAAATACAAATGTCAATCTTAGGTACAGCATACAAAAACTGATGTCTATCAGAATGCAGAACACAGCATGGCTGTGTTCCACGGGTTCCAGAGTGCGATACGCAGAACCTGACTCGGCATGACGCTGGCTGTCAGCTTCCTGTGTCTCCTTACCCCGCACAGCTGCATCGTCCTGGAATGATGCCTCCACCGTGCTCAGGCTGGTGGTTGACTTTCCCAGGAGGTCAGGGAGCGAGGAGGACACGGAGGCTACCGAAGGCTTCCGCCTCCAGTTCAGGACTGGGGGGAACTCGTCCGGGACAGAGAACTCATCCTGAGGCCAGAAGAAGACTGGATGAATGACAGCAGAGGAGACTCCGCAGGCGCCGGCCGAGGACCTGTGGTCCTTGACAGGCCTGGGCTCTGGGCTCCCCATTGCTGCACTAAACCAGTGGGCAGCAGCCTGCAGCGGTGCTGTGGCTACACTAACCAGGGCTAAACAGGGTCCACCGGCCACAAGATTATATCCCTGCAGTAACAGAAATTCAGTATTACGTAAAAGTACTACTAAATTTACCCAATAACTTTCATCCCACTTAAGTGAGATGTAGATGTTTTTTCTGTAAACTCTGATGTGATGAAAATAATGTTTGAATGGACACCATAAAGAGAGTGCCCTTAACAGCGTGAAGTGTCTCATTAAATGGGAGCCTCCTTTTGGATCCCATTTCAAAGACTCTGAAATCCAAACTGAGCACAGAACCGCGTGACTTTGGAGCCTTGGCGGATTCCTCATCGCGCCAGTAGATTATAGTATAGAGTGAATATGACCAAGCAGGCCGGGACACATTACTCAGGCAGCTAGTTGGATGTAACTGGCAGCTGAAGGTAATGGACTTGGGGCTCCCAGGGGCTTTAAGGAGCCCATCCATGCCGCACCAGGCAGGAGAGAAGGGCTCTGGAAAAAAACCCCAAAGCCCTGAGCGATGCCCAACTCCCTGCCAGGAAGAGCATGGCCCTCCTGACCCAAATGGACCAGCACAGACAGAACTGTTCCTTACATATGCACGCAGGTTTCCTCACGTACCCTGCTGGTTCCTGCTTGACCGGGTCACAGCCGTGAGGCAGACAGTACCCATGCTACAGCGGTTCCGGCCCAGTGCTCAGAGCGTCTGGCCGTTTCTCGCCAAGCGGGAAGCAGGTGCTGCGATGTCCCTCACCCACCTGTGACAGTGAGCTGGGCTCCTCCATGTACTGCTTAAAGCTGAGGCTCTTCTTCCCATTGACCTGCTGGGCAGAGCTAGGGTGAGGAACAGGAAGGGGGGGGGGGCGGCAACCAGCAGCCCCCCCATGCACAGCACTGTGCAGAAGGCTTGGCCAGTCACAGGGCACGATGTTTAAATGTTTAAATCTTTATGTTGATGTAAAATTACGATATTATGTCTATCAAAGTGTGTTAGCTTAGCCGTCAAACTAACCCCCCCGATACGTTCAAACCTGCCACTGGACGTTACGTCACCAAGTACATCTGAAATGTAAGCTATCAGTTCGGTAAGCAGTCCAGCATATGCACAACATCCGCCCTTAGTAAGTCTGCATGTATTACCAATACGTCTGTGCCCAAAGTTCAATGCTGACCTCTCACCTGAAGGTGTGTGCAGATCCTCCTCAAGACATCGTAAACACTGTCCCGGGACAGCAAGGACACAAACACGTACTGTGTAGAGGACATCGGGGGGAGGGGTGTCAGCTTGTCACAAAGAGTCACATTACAGATATATGATATACAGCAGGTCCCCTTAGCATCGACTGAGATCCACAAAAGAGCGCTTACACTGGACAGAGGACAATTATATAACATAATAATATTATTATTAATCAGCCAAAGAAAGCTTTGCATCTTTTTCTTAATAAAATGACTGAAACCCAGATTAAGATTGAAAGTCTGTAAAACATAAATTTAAAATTCCCAAGTCATGAAAAACAAACCCAAGGAAAGTATAAAAGAGCATTTGCCTGAGCCCCAGTCAGCCTCAGCGACAGGGGCCCAGCGGGACGGGGCCCTTCTGGGTGACTTTTGCAAGGCACACCAGGGCAGGGGGGTAAAACCGGCCAAAATCGCAACTCAAGACATAAAATTAGATGTTGTTTCCACATGTGGAGAGAAACCGGATCACAAATACTAGCTCTTAAGAAGTAGATATTATGGGGCTTTCTAATAAACAGCGAGGCAGTGACCATGAAGGCTCTTTATAAGGCGACCTTCGCCAGCTCGCACCACGTCTTTAGTGCCTTCTTGGAGCAAACTCTCCAGCATGGCAAGCCTGAGCAGAAGCGTGCAGGGAGCCCCACCTTCTGACTGGTGTCCGTGGTGATGGCCAGCCCATTTGGCACCAGCCCGGCCGTTTTGTGCTTCTTCACCAGCCGCACAGACACTATGGGTATCGCCACCTGCAGGAGGACAGGAGGCACGTTCAGGCACACAGAGTGTCCTCCTGGGGGGCGCAGCCTCAGCACGCTGTATGGAATCTATCCCAGAATTCATTCTGCCCCAACGATTTCAATGGCTTAGAGCTTAAGCAGCTGGGTTTACAAACTAGTGGAGGAATGAACAGCTAGCTGAACATAATGTAGTCAAATCTGTAAAAACGCTAGAAGATATTGCAGTAGTTTAGATCAAGCTAGGCCTCACTGATTTAGCTAAAGCAGCCCACAATCCATAAAGCAGAGTCAGACGGCCCTTTGAGGCATTTGGGTTAAGGGCTTAACAGTGATACCACTCTGCCAGCAACATTTCAACCGATGACCTTCCGATCATGGGCACTGTGTTCTAACCTGCTGGGTCACATGCTGCTCCACAGGGGTTTAGAAGAGGTTTAAACCCAAGAAAAGGACCTACAGCCATTAACCGTTTCTGCTTCTCACTATAGCAGGGGTGTCAAACTCCAGTCCCGGGGGGCCGGAGCCCTGTGTAGTTTAGTTCTTTCCTTTTTCCCCCACAAATGATACAGCTCAATAGCTGTGTGGTAATTAGCACAAAGAGGTGCAAGGAGTTGAACCAGGTGTATTAAATGTGGGGAAACCCGAAAAAGTGTAGGGCTCTGGCCCCCCAGCACTGGGGTTTGACACTCCTGCAACAGCTTCATCTTCTTTGAAGACTTCATCTACACTTAGTGAGAGTTTCAGGAGACGCCTTCTCCAAAGTACACACTGAATGTCAGGTGAGTGAAGACCCACAAGGCCACCGGTGACAGTGAGCCAACTGGACCTGCTCCCGTCGACCCGAAACGTCCTTTCTGTGCCGGAACACTGTCTGACTAAAGGACACACCACACGCACCTGTAACAACTTGTCCATCTTCAGAATATGTTCACTGATGAGAATTCAAAGCACTTGTGAAAGTGGCTCTGGCTAAGGGCGTCTGCCAAATTGCATAATTGCAAATCTTACCTGCCAAACTTGGCAGACAGTCACCTGACTTCCCTCACATGACAAAGTGCAAACATTGGTAGAATACAAAAGGCGCTACCCACAAGCACCACAGAGGACGCTATTTGCACAGGGAATTGCCTCATTATGTTATTCTCAAGCAATGAGTTTAACATGTGAAACTGACTGCCAGACGCACGTAAGCTGTCTTGTGAATATCAGTGTGTTTCTCTCTATATTATTCACCTATTATTTGTGGAATTCTTGCTACTTTTAGTATTATAATATTAATCTTAGCTTTGCATTGATGCAATTGTTTTAAACTGTAATTTTCAAATATTAATATTAGAATATTAATGTAAAATAAATAATTGTATAATATTTTTAAATATTATAATATTGATGCTATAATTTCTGTAGTGGCAAAATATTACTGGATGATCTTGGATATAGCAAATATAAAATGACTTATAGAGCTTTAGTCATGTAGGCAGTTTTCTTAATGAGGCAGGTTTTTGTTTTTTCAATCCAACTATCCATCTTCCATAACTGGTTTCCCAGTAGAGTTTCATTGTGGGCCTGGAACATGTCTCTTACAGGGCATACGCTTACACATGATGGGCAATTTAGTTATACCAGCACAATGGCCGATTCAGAGATACCAGCATACAATGGCTGATTCAGAGATACCAGCATACAATGGATGATTCAGAGATACCAGCACACCATGGGCAATTCGGAGATACCAGCACACAATGGGTGATTCAGAGATACCAGCACACGATGGGCGATTCAGAGATACAAGCTCATCTTTATGGATGGAAGGATGAAAATGGGCTGTGCGACACAGATGTTCACTCCACACACCAAAGGTATAGTCAGGATGTGAACCAACACCCTGGAGGTGTAAGATAACAGCACTAGCCACTTAGCCACCATTTACTGAAAATATGAATGCATGTAAGGTGACGAAGGGCATGACGTGCTAATTAGGTACTCCGTACATCCGGTCACGTCCCAAACCCCCCTACTCCTTAATGTCGCATGCCAGCTGCCTTTGTGAGCCCACACAAGATCCACGCTTTCTGCTAAAAAGGATCCAGATGTTCATTTGCAGGAAGGTCCGGAGATCTTAACAGCACACTGTGTGCATAGGGGACCCAAATTAGAGTAAATGTCAGTACAACCTCAGCAGATAACGTGTGCCGACCGTTTACCATTTAAAGGCTTAAGACCCCATATTCCATATCAGAAGTAATGTTTAGATACAGATTTAGGGAATAAAATAAAGATAAAACATATGTGGAAAGGAATATTTGTCAAACGAATAAAGAGAGTAATTTATCAGTATTCCCAAAGCACTTCACATGATTCTGCGGCATGCAGAAATCTAGACGTGGATCAAATATTTACACAAAAATTAAGTCTGAATCCAGATCAAAAGGAACCACACACAAAATATTATATGAAAATTACAGTTTAAAACAATTGTATCAATATAAAACTAAAATTAAGCAGGTTCTATCATACTGTTTATATATTTAAAAAATGCAGGAGTCAGTCGGCAGTGAATGAACTCCAGAGAGTGACAGAGGGCCTCACCTTGATATCTTTGCCAAAGAGGTTGGCATGGAAACACAGCCAGTTTCTGGAAATATAGAGGCGGCCCTGTAGCAGGATGTCTCTGAGAAGAGCACAGGAATACACTGAGGGGGAGAGAGCGCCGGAATACAGATTAGAGCAGGGGGAGCCCATCAAAGGAGGGAGTGACAAGCATGTGAGCGGGCGGGCGGGCGGGCGGGAGAGCGGGCGGGCACACAGACACAGACCCACACACAGAAAACACAGAGACACAAGCGTACAGACACAAAACACAGAAACACAGACAGACACACACAAAACACAGACACATATGCATGCACACACAAAAAACCGATACATGCACACATACATACAGACAGATACACACACACGCACACACACACGCACACACACACGCACACACACACGCGCAAACACAAACAGACAAATATACTCACGCAGAGAGATACACACACACACACACACACAAGGCATCGACACCCTCCATGGGGGAATGGTAGTAAACTGGCAAAAAGGAAAAACAAACTTTGGCTGTGATTAACCCCAGCCCTCTAACCCCCTCTACACTGTAAACGACGTTTTGCAGCAGGCGGTGATGCAGCTGAAAGCTCTCACTGCTGCCTGGATGTCATCTATCAGAGTGGCTAGACCTTTGGCTGGAGCTCCGGTCCAATTGCAGCCAAAACCACCGGGCGCACTCCAGATGCTCATTCACTGCAGATGTCCGTGTGCGTCACCACGGCGACGTGGCGTGCATGCAGCCGGCCTCCTTACCCTTCATGAGTGTCTCCTCCTTGGGCACGGCCTGGAAGAGCTTGTGATACTGTGAGTTGTACTTGCTGACCGTCTGCGGGGAGAAGCAGGGAGAGGGACAGGTGAGTAGCTGGCTGGGGCTGCGCGTCGGGGGTTGGGACTGATGAAGTAAGCCTGCCCCCCCCACCACTGCCCCACCCAGTGGGCGACCACTCTGCAAAATTCCCCCCTTGAAGAACAACGCAAATCAACTAACTCCCAAGCAGGTGGAGAGGACGTCTCTGCTTTGAGGCAAATCCCTCCCTCTCAGGTCACCCGAGCTTCCTGGAGCTCCTTAGACCAAAATCATGACTCACATGGTCTGATCGAGCGAGGGATGTGTTGCCTTAATATTTAACACTGGAAGTACGTATCCAGGCCCCAAATGACACACATACTATATTACAATATTAACACGCGTCTTTCGTAATGGAATACTTTATGAACAGCTATAACAGATCCATTCCATCTCCCCTGTTTCACAACATGCAGAGCTGCAAACTTTATATGACAGTTGCCAGGCTTCTCAGAAGGAAATGCAACCCTCTGCTCACATGGCGGAAATACCACTGAGTAGCGGGTTATGTTATTAAGGTAGATAAATAAGGGCATCACTGAGCCATAAAGAAATTCACTCTCGGTGTCAGGCCTAAAGCTACAAGAACACAAAAGACTGTGTGTGTGTGTGTGTGTGTGTGTGTGTGTGCGTGTGTGCATGTCAGGAAGGGGGTGAGTCCATGATTCCCATGCGAGGGAAGTTATCTCTCTGCGGACAATTTGGTCACCAAAATGAGAAGAGAGACTCACCGATCCACGGTAACATTTTTTCACATCCTCGTGTGACAAGTTGTCGATAAGATGGATCCTGTGACACAGAAACGACAGGCTGGTCAGACACAATCTCACCATCCGAGTGGACAGAGTGATGTGTCTGTCTGAGACATAAGGGAAGCCAAAACATACACAACAAATGCATTAAGGATCACATTTCAGCCCCAAACACACAGGGTGCAGTATCAAACCTCATAAAATGAACCTTTTAGATTTTACTACATCATAAACCAGTAAAGTTCAAAGCGCTTTAACATGCAAACACATGCACATTGTTCAGACAGGACAGGAAAATCATTATTGTCATTCTTTTGTCTTATATTTCTGTACTTGCTGGAGTAAAGCAGAAAAACTGACCAAAACATTTTTATGTTTTGTGTGTAATTAAATATGCCAGAAATGCTGGACTTTGAATGAAAAGCATGTTAGAATGAACAGACCTTAAGGATATTCCCATTGCAGCCCAGCTCCAGCCATAAGACGCACCTTCCTGAGTTACTGCAATAACTACAACTGTGATCAGTTTGGACCTGGATGCTTGCTTGACCCTGACATCCGCTCCCCGCACGTTTCATATTACAGTACTCACGGTCTCTCACCTCCCCTGCACCCAATAAGAACTGGCCGTGCTTCAAAGCCACTGGTGAAACCACTTGGATGCAATCACTGATCTCCACAACTCAGTCAGTGGCCTTTTATGGGTCACAAACTGTCACATGACACGGTGCCTCCATCGCACAGGGTACAGTTAATCCCCACATTACACTGGAGTGTACTGCATATACCAAGAAGAAAAAAAACAGGATACTTCACAAGAGCCAGACCTCTGGACCAATCAGGAAACATATGGAAATACAGATTATTATGGAGTGACTCTCCATGAAGCAATGGCAGAACATACTACGCAAAGAGACTCAAGTCTCAAGGCACAGGGACTCTGACAGGACAGTTCTATGGTATCCAGAAAGCAGAATGCTTCACAGTTAAGAAGGTAAATATCCAGACATCTGCCTGCATGGACGCTGAAGAGCCTTTCATGCAGAAAATGCACATGATACAGACTTTAAGCGTAAAAAGTTTCTTGTGCTAAAAGAGGACACAAAGAATAAAACATTGTACAGCGTCTGGAGCTGCTTTCTCTCATGACAGGCTGCAGCCATTTTGACATGCAGGGTTTGTTGGCTGTCACATTGCCAGGCCGAAATTAGAAATCAGGTGAGAAGTGAGGCTGTGCTGTCCCAGCCCTGAGGAGATCCCAGTGGCCCAGAAAACAAAGCGTGAGTGTATATGTGAGTTTCAGAGCCACATTAGCTCTCTTCCAAGCATTTCGATAAACATGGGAAATGAATAGGCTTACAGTGAGTCATACAGCAGTGTGCATGGGTGCACCCGAGGTGGAGTGTTGGCAAGGTGGGGCACAGGCGATGTGGAATACATATGAAGTGGGGTGCAGACGAGTAGAGTGCATGTGAGGTGGGGTGTAGACGAGTAGAGTGCATGTGAGGTGGGGTGTAGACGAGTAGAGTGCATGTGAGGTGGGGTGTAGACGAGTAGAGTGCATGTGAGGTGGGGTGTAGATGAAGTGGGGTGTAGGCAAGACATTATGTCAGGGGCTGACTAACTTCTGCCAGAAGCTAACCAGGGGCCTCGTGCGTTGTATGTCCATGAAAAACCCAGCCTTCCATCCATCTTCTAACAGTTTATCTACACAGTGGTGCTAGAAAATCTGTGCAGCTTTTAGAATTTTCTGTACTTCTGCATAAATATGACTAAAATATAATCAGATTTTCCTAACACTAAAAGAAAACAAATAAATGACACAAAAACATCATACATGTCAGTTTATTAACTGCGGAATATAATCCAGTGTTATAGAACTGAGTGTGAAAAGGATGCAACCTTGCTGCCAGTAACTGGTGTGAACCCGTTGTGCAGTAATAAGTTCAGTTAAACATTTGCAGTAACTGTCAATCGGCTCTGCAGATCAGCCGCTGGCTAACCAGGCCGATATGGGGAGGGCTGGGGGGGCAGTGGTAAAGCTTACTGATCAAGGTGGGGCTGGGGGGGAGTGAAGGGGGTACCACACTGGTGTGTCACTTGGCCAAATTTAGCTAAAGTTAGTCTTGAATTTTTTCATATGCTTTAATTGTCTTATGGAATAGGAGATGTAAGCATTGTGTCTTTGCATCGTTTACTTCCATTAGGCTATTTTGTTCCAGTTCACTTAGCTATGAAACCCCAGGTAGGTGTGAAGTCTCAAACTGGAATATTCCATTACAGCCTGGATGGGGGTCAACTTCATTGATTGTGAAAATGCAAACAGGCATGTTGGTATAATATAAATGATCGTATCCTTAAATGATCATATCCTATTATCCCACATCCTTAAATATCCAATGCAGAGAGGAAATTCTGTCCTCATGGGGCTCCACTCTCTCAGTTCACAGTCGGATATGCTTCAGAGTCTCCTGAGCAAAATAATGGTATAATTCCAAATTCCATCAATGATGGTGAGCCACCCAGGTCCAGAGGCAGCAACGCCGCAAACTTGGCTGAAGGCTCTGATGCTGTAATGCAATGTTTGCTTTTCTCCACATAAAATGTTTCTAATTCAAGCCAAAAAGATCAATACCGAATGCATCCGTTCACAGAACATTCTTCCTATAAGCTCCTGGCTTGTTCATTTGATGTTTAACAAACTTTAGATGGCCAGTAATGTTCTTCTCGAAGAGTTCTGCCTTTCTCCATTGCTGTTCAGTGATCTCCTAATGGTGGACTCATGAACACTGATGTTAGTTAATGCTTTGTGGCCTCCCAGGCTATCACAGGGCCTGCTCTTGGAGCAGTCTTTACTGGTCAGCCACTCCTGGGTAACAATGGTGTTGAATTTCCTCCATTTGTACATGAACTGCCTGACAATGGACTGCTGAGCCCAAACTGCTGAGAAATGGCTTTGTGTGCTTCTCCTGTCTAGTGAGCATCAAACAACTATTTTTCTGAGGCCCTGCACTGTCAGGAAAAAGTAGCAATTACAAAAAAGTACAATTACTTATCACTGAGGCTATACCCTCAAGGGTCTGCCAGTTGTACCCTAGCTGTAGGAATATGTATCTCTGAAGGTACAGACATGGACTCTGAGGAACATTTTTGTACAATAGGGGTTACATTCATGTTGTTTGTACTTTGGGGTATAAATTGTACCAGGGCTGTAGGCTTTTTCTGACGGTATGCTGTGAAGATGAGACTTTGATAGTGCAGATGCTCTTTAAATAAGTGAAGGCTCCCCCTGATGTCTCCAATGTCTCTTTATCTAGATTTACGTGAAAATCTGGTCAAATTTTAAGTCATATTTATGCAGAAAATTCTAATTCAATGTCTAGTGCCACTGTTTACATTGTTAGCCACTGAAAAAAATACTAGATCAGCGTCACATTTCGGTGTCCTGTTCCTCAAAAGAGAGAATAAATAATCGAATTATCACATCACCTTTACAACGTAGCGCAAAATAGCACGAGAAGCTGTGATAAAGGACGAGATTACTGAGCAGATATGCAGTGGGGAGTCTGCTAGCCTGCCGTGTGGCTTGCGGTGGGGGGGAATATCAGCCATGCATTACAGGCTCATTAAAGTGACTTCCTCAGTCCCAAATGGGGGGGGGGCTGGTTACACACAGGTTCATCTTCCATCATAAACAGGCACAAACATGACTTCAGCAAAAAGTGTGAAGACTTCAAAAAGCAGGGCTGGTGTGGCGGTTCTCAGTATGCCCTCATGCCTAAGCGGTGTTTGAGTTACCGGCTCCAGCTTCTCTGGCCTCCTCCCACAGCCCAAGAACACACTGAGGTGAGCTGAAGTGATCAGAGTGTCCATAGATGTGAGTGGCGTGTACCCCGTGACGGGTTGGCATCCCATCCTAGATTATTCCCTGGGTTAACTTGGATTAACAGAAGTCATGATGTCCAATAGGAATACTCCTTATCTAAACTCTTATTGGGCGATCATGACTTCTATCTTAAGTTTACCCACTTATAACTGAATAATCCTGCTTCGTGGAATGCCCCCCTCAGACCTCTGTGACCCTGACTAGGACGAGTAATTTCAGAAAATGGATAGAATTCAGAATCCCCTTCCGCCCCCCACCCAAAAAAAACCTTCAATCTCTGTCATGTAGGTCTGCTGAAGTAGGGGGTCCGTATGCACTGCCAATCTGCCTGATGCTTCTTAATATGATCCCTGACCAGGATAAACAGAAGCTCAAACAGCAACACTCTCACTTGAATGCAAGTCTTCCCAAAAGTGTTGGGGCACAGGGTCACCTAGGACAGAAGATCTAGGTCAGGGGTGAGGAACCTGATCCATGGAGGGCCGGTGTGGGTGAATTTTTTGGGATGACCACTCAGTCAGCCGTGGATCCCAAGGACCGGAGCTAAAAGCCGCTACTTTATTATTGGCTGACTGAAAGGTCATCCTAAAAGGCCACACCGACACTGGCCCTCCCCAGATCCGGTCCCCCAGCCCAGGTTTAGATGAAGGCTTTTAACTGCCAGTTGGTGGAACAAAATCTTTACATAATAATCTCCTCCAGTTAATACTCAAATGGAAGCTTGGCACCGCAGGAGTCAGAAGGCCCTCAGTGACAAACACGGGGCAGAGGTCCTCTTGTGAACTCTGTCACATGATCCACAATCTGCACATGTGGTCTTGATGTTTCCTACATACTGGTGTTTACAGAGAAACAGAAATGGGAACTAGGGGCGTTGCATCAACTCTTGACATACTTGACATACTGCCCCTATTACAGAATCGCAAAGCCAGTCAAAATAATAATAATAAAAATAGTTCTCACCAAAGCTAAGGCCAACACTGTAGAATGGCACCTTAAAATAGAAATTCAAAATATGCAGATCCTCCAGAGCAGAACCTTTTTCAGGGATACTAGCACTACCCCAGTCATCCAATACATCCCCAGCTTTTATGGACCATTAACTGTCCTTTTCAGGCATGTTACTTTTAAAGAAATAAAGGCCTTTAAAGAAATGCAAGTAAATCGTGGTGTTAAAGGAGCAGAAAAATGATGCTACACAAAGACCCAGAGCCCAGCGACTTGCTGCGCAGCTGATAACTGGCAAATGCTTTGCAGGCAAAATGATCTTTTACTGATCTTAATTTCAGGTCTAACATCACACCAGACAAATCCATTCATTTATCACACTCGGTCCAGTTTTTGATTCTCAACCCCTAATGTGTGTTTAAGCAAGTTTAAGTAGTTCAGCAAAGTTTTTGTGATGGTGTTATAATTTTGTGCTTTATAATGACACAGACAACCAATATAGAAAAGGACAAAAAGTGGCAAAAAAATAAAACCACATGAACCTGATCTAAAAAAGAAAATCCAACATAAATCAGTTTGCTTTTCGATATTGCCTCTTTAACTCTGGTTAGAGTTTTAAGATCATAACAAAATGAATCTCCTGGTCACCAGCAGAGGGCAGAAGCCAACAACTCCCCCTATGAGCTCGCATGCAGGAAGCGGTAGATGCGTGCCACGCCTTGCCTGAACTCCGGGGGGCCCTGAGAGTTTTCCTCCTTGAGGGTCTCCGCCGGGTCCTGCAGGGTTGAGAGGCTGACTTCCTCGCTCTGCTCTTGCTGCTGCTCCGCCATGGTCCTGAGCCTGTGCATGATAAGCGGAGATGCTGCCATCTCACATGCCAGATCTATTTACAGACACAAACCCTCAGCAACACCTGCACCCCCTTGGGAGAGTAAGTCATTAAATGCAGCCATGCCAATTACAAACAACCTGCCTGCTGCATTTCTCCCTGCAGCAGCACATCACTCACCTGCTGCATCTCTCCCAGCCACGGCACATCACTTGCCTCCTGCATCTCTCCCAGCAGCGGCATATCACTCACCCGCTGCATCTCTCCCAGCCACGGCACATCACTCGCCTCCTGCATCTCTCCCAGCAGCGGCATATCACTCACCCGCTGCGGCACATCACTCACCTGCTGCATTTCTCCCAGCCACGCCACAACACTCGCTGCTGCATCTCTCCCAGCCGTGGCACATCACTCGTCTGCTGCATCTCTCCCAGCCACATCACATCACTCTCCTGCTGCACATTTGCCTCCTTGTTGTTTTTAATTTAACCTGACATCCCACTGCAGAGACAAATGCCAGAGTTCCTCCCTCCAAAAGTCATTCTCACTCCCCCCAAAAATCGACAGATAAACAGGGAGCCCTTCCGCTTATGTTTACGGAGCGCAGATACCATCTATCGTTCTTATCTGATCTTCACCCACTCTGGAAGGTCCATACTGCTCCCATGTGACAGGAAACAACCCCAAACCCAAAAACGGAGAGCAGAAATGCGTAGGATTACTCTATTTACACAAAACACACATATATGACCTTTGCTGATGAGAAGCAGAACAGCCTGATTTTGCAGATGGGACCAGATTAAACACTGTTATGAGAAACAAAGATTATGAGACAGAAAGTGGGTGGGTGGGGAAGAGGGGGGCAGCAAGCCTGGCCTGATGATTATGCCTGTGGGACGCATGCCAGAAACAAGACCATAATCCCCTTTTAATGAATGATTTTCTGCAAATCCTCCATCTTTAACACAGCCTCACGCCTGCAGAGTAAAGCCCGGCTCAGCTTTCACGCCTTTCCAGTAACTTCCATTTATAAGAAACCGGCCATTTCTAGAGTTCATCCACCCAAATGCAAGGAAGGAAAGACAGGCAGATAATAGACAGACAGACAGGCCGACCATTCATCTGAAGCATTTAAAAACATGACTGAGGTCATATTTGCCATGGAGATCCATTTCCAAGACAGATCGAGGGGTGAAGCAGTGAAGAGGAGCGGGAACATCACCATCTCAGTCACTTTTACAGAAACCCCAGCCTAGTAACTTCATTACTCCTGTCTCACCCAAGCCGCAAAGACTGGGTATGAAGCACGACTCTCTCAGCAGCGAGGGATTTACACACATTTATCAGGAGCTTTGCCGGCTGCTGTTTGCGTCCGTCCTCTGGGGATGCTTAAAAAGTAGAACAAGCGATTTTTAGGATACTGGTGCCAAGGTACAGCACACAGATAATCAGGCTTTGAAAAATACATAACACTCTAGTTTTCAAGCTTAAAGATAAAACAGACCACCTCTTGTCTGGTTAAGTTACTATGTCAGGGGTATTTTGTCCTGAACGAAGAAAATATATAAATACTATCGGCATAATCCCTATAGCTTCTGGGACCCAGAGGAATTTCCGCTTAGCAAGCAGAGAAGCAGGAAACTATACGAGACAAGCATCTAAAGAAGACTAAAAGCTTGTTCTGTCACCTCCTTACAAAGGCCAATCAGTGGCCAGTGAATAGCAGCAGCACTGTGAATAACAAGTGCTGCCCACAGACGGTGCCTATGGACGAGACTCTATCTCAATCAGTCGTTCGAGGTTCGTGATATTACATACTTAATTTAAGGGTGCAGATGGGCAAAAAAAGCTAAATGTGTGCTGGGTGCTGCAGTTTGAGGAGGGCTGGCGCTCTGGGAAGAGGCTGAATGCCGCTAACGGAGCAATGCAGCTCACACAAAGGCAGCGGTACACATGCCAGGCCGCCATTACCAGAGGCGAAACCAGGAAAGAAGAAGAGGGACAAAGAGACCTCATTCTTCAGCTGACATGACATCAGAAGACGGGTCGACCCCTAGCACCTCGGGGGGGGGGGGGGGATCCTGCTTCCAGTGAGAACACACGAGGAACCTCTAGACCTGTAAGGCAGTGCTGTCACCTTGTCACAGGCAGGGGGGCAGAAAGGCGAGAAAGGTCTCTACGGCAACTCCAGGCCGACCAGGGTGCTTGGCTTTAAGCAGCCCCTCAGGCTCTCTATCGGGCAGGATCCTCAAGAGGCCAGGGAGATGAGCTCATTTACTGAATATAAGAGTGTAAGCCTGGCCCCAGCATGCACTGCAGCACCAACACAGCCGTGCTGGCCTCACTCAAAACCACCATCCAAAAAAATCTTTATTCATCCTGGTGTCTATTCATGTGCAAGATGTGAAATGAAGAGCACACAGCCTTCAGAGGTGAGGAACAGCCAGTCTCAGTGTATTTATATATTTCTACACATCATTTTGCATTTCTTTTGCTACCCGTGTGTATCCTGCCTTTACTAGCATCACACGTGTTGTGTTTGCGTCGATTCAGTGCCTGTTGTATAACAAGAATCTTGTCTTTAGCCAATGGAAAACACCACACTGGCAGCCAGGCGCATAAAAACACGGACCTGTCAGCATCAGCACCAAAATTAGAGATGATAATCATGCACTGAAAGATGCCACATTGATTTACAAGCCAGATAAAACTCAGGGTGACAGATGACAGCAGCTACACTCGAATCCCAGAACTATCCCTTTAAATTTCCATTAGCAAAATTGGGCTAGTTAAGGATGCAGGGATGAGCCAGTGTAAAAGGTCTTAACGGGGTTACCCACGGCCCCGACGCACAGCCCCATCTGCGGGAGGCTCCCGTCAAGCGAGGCCTTCGTGCAGGACGCTGACAGACATTCCTGATTAAAACACATTAACCAGGTCGTCACCAGACCACCCAAAATCCAATTACCTTAATACACTTACTCGGCCCTGCAGCCTCTCAACTCCAGTCAGAACCAGCAAAGCGTTCCTTCCTCTATCTTACCCCATCAGCATTTTTGCCTCTTGTCTAGTAAATCTAACCCTGACGGCCACTGGCCTTGCCACACACCAGTTACAACATCAGAAACAGAGAGAGCTGAAGGAGCGAGCCGCCCTCCGGGGACCCACTCAACTCAGCTGCTGTCCAACGCCATAAATAGATCTTTGGGTGATGGACGGTGTGCTTTTCAGGTGCAGGGGGGGAGAAAGGTCACCTTGACAGAGCCCTCCCCCCAAAAAAGACACCAGACTGTATCTGCTCCTGGTGTCCATCTCCTACCTGCCAAATGGCAAGCATGTACTCAAAAAATGCTTCATGACATCTGTCCCTTTCTTGTCCAGTGGGGACATTAACTGATTTACACTGAACAGCGTTCGAATTACGTTTTTTTCGTATGTCAGACATTTAAAAATAGTAAGGCACACACTGGTAAGCTCATTACCCCCACCCACTTCCTTCTTACGAACTTTTATTGAAAGCTAAACATCCTTTGAAGCGATTCTTAGGTAAATCTTACTGTGGTGCAAATTTCCGCAACCAGCATGAGGTGCTCATAGTGAAAGAAAACATCGGGGATGCGTGGATCTCATTCTGCACCACCACAATTCTCCGACAATGTTTTCAGTTATTCTATTAAAATATAACGTTCAGGCAGATATAATTAAATACCATTCCCGATTAGTCGACTCGCGTGAATATAGATTAGAGATATTTATACACCTGAAGGCATGGGGCTTGTATTATGCTTACATAGTTTCAAAAATAGGGTTAACAGGTCTGAGTAATACATGCTTAATATAAGTAGTTCAAGAGAACTGCGGTTTTTGCGCGAGGTGAGCCGATGATGCACACGTACATTTTCTTATTCTCAAACCCTGTGAGCAGCGCTTCGGCTGCCTGACCGCCCGCTTCCAGCGGCTCATCATAAACTTACCCTCAGCGCGACAGGTGATCGCCCAGTAGCAGCTCATATCTCCCGCAGACTAGCGAAGGAAGTCCAGGTTCCGCATCGCTGGCACAAGTGGGAGTAAGAAAGTAAAGAAGCCGACGAGCAGAGCGCATTTTCAGTTTCCGGGACTGACGGACGGGGGAGGTGGCAGGCACGCAGACGGGAAGGCAAGCAGGCAGGCAGACAGGCATGCAGATGGGAAGGCGAGCAGACGAGCAGGCGAGCATTCGGGCAGGCATGCAGATGGCTAACTTGTTGCGCTCAGCATCCCTGACCACAGTGGGCGTGATCTGTAGTGTCTTAATGCGTTTTTTGGTTAAACGACTATGCATTTGAATTTTTAAATTACACTGTTTTTTATGCGGTGTATTACGGGTGCTGGCTCGATTTTGTTGATTTAGCTTTTGATAAGATGTTTGAAATTTAATCTAACAGGCTGTAGTAGAATTTAGTTTTACCAATGCAATCAAACTATGGTTTGTGAAGGTACCTTGCATTATCTTACAGGCCTAGTCATTGCGAGCATACCAATATGTTATGTCACATTAATAGATGGTTACCATTTGTATCCTTGCTTTGAAAATCCAGAACGTTCATATTTGTACAAATGTGAATTCAGGTTTTTAGAACGACCCTGCCAAAATCAAATAACTTCTGGATTCCTACCAAAGCCTGACTTTTGTGGTCACTGAGACAATCAACCCTCCTGAAAACATGCTTACATTCATATTCAAAGAGGGTTTGTACTGCGGCTTTTTGATCTAAAAAAGCTGGATGTGTGATTTCCAAATATGATTAAATAGATCACCTGTGGTTTTGCTAAACACTCAACTTTGCCAAACACTGAACAGGGCTTGTGTGCTTCTCTCAGAAGAGAGGAAATTGATATTTACAGACAATATCATTTTATGCTTTGGGGGAAAAGTATCTGCTGTATTGTCTGTGGGACTCCACTGAAGTTGTTTTGAGAAATGACAGAGAACCCCTGGGGGGTTGAGGGTGCCTTCACCTCCTGTTCTTGTAAATCTCCTGCGTGACCATCATCACATTCAGCATTCTGGCATTTGCACAGTCCCTGCTGCTATGCCTCATATGAGATAGAGAGTAACCCCACAATCAAAGAAAAGAGGGAATGACCTGTGGAAATACAAGAACCAGGTATGCACTGTGGACAGTGCAATGAAATCTCCACTGCAAGAATCTATGTGAAGTCACCTCTCCTTCAGTTAACCTTTATTATGGGCATTTTTTAACCAGAAAAATCAAATGCTTCACAAATATCCAGAAAAGACTGGTTTTGACAAATGGCAATTCTTGTGTCCTTTTTGATTATGGAGGTGTCCCCCCTCCGTTACCCAGACTGGAACATTCCACTGGAGCCTCAGGACTGGGTGTGTAAATTACACATTCCATAGAGTCCCAATTTTCCACTGTACTGCCATCATTCAGCAAGAAGGAGCTTGTCTCTGAACACCAGCTAGCCTCACCACTACAAACCGTAAAAAAACCATTGCTTCAGCGCATCTCCAGTTAACACCCAGCCAGAGCTGGGATCATCCCGTTTCACATCTTTGTTCTGCTAAAGCCGTCTTGGCAGAATGTCTGCCACAATAATATTCTCGATTCAGATTCAGATGTGGGCATATTTTCAATTACACCAAAACTTCAGATGACCAAAATAAAGAATTCCTTACAAATTCATTGATGTTCTTCAACTATCCTGCTCAAGTAGAGACTCCCCAACATCTACAGCACAGAGTTTACATCGATATACTTTTTGAACATTTGAATGGGTAAATAGGATGGTGGTGTTCTTTACAGCAACACGCAGGTGTGTTTAATTAGATACATCCTGCACATTTTGAACAGTTCGGGTTTCTCAGCTCTGCTAGACCAGTAATGAATACATTATGATACAAACTTTAAATGTCCATGACGGTCTGTATTCACTACAAACAGCCAAAATTGTAGCAAGTTCCCAAAAACAAAAGCACAATTGAAAAGGTGTCTCACCACCATCCCGCCCCCACCAGCGGGGCTTCGGGAAAAGACGCCGTAACGGAACAGCGAAGCCTCACACCCTCAAGTCCCTAAAGACCCGGTTCACGCTCCACATTTTCCACCAAAGGAAAAACACCCAGTGACATCATGCTTTTGCAGAAATTAATCATATATAAGCTCTGGTTGTCTTCATCTAGGATTAGCGCTGAGTCATGCAGCACTTCAGTACGCATTTAAGCAAAGACCTAGACTGGCTCATTTTATGCATTAAGCAATAACTCCCCCCACACTCAGCTCTTTATTAAATTCAAAAAGAACCAGATCAAACATCCATTAAATCTTTTTGACACATGGAGAAGATAGTGCTGCAGCTTGACAGAGAGATGTTAGCAGGCCTCATGACTCTCCAAAACGTGCTTAAATGTACTGGACATAAGTTATGACTTACTTTGTGCATCTGAATCTAAAGCTGCCATCACCAAAGGAGGGAAATCAGCACCTCCCTTTAAGAGATACTCCTCAGCACCTCCCTTTAAGAGATACTCCTCAGCACCTCCCTTTAATAGACACTACTCAGTACCTCTGTTTAATAGATTCTCATCCCGGAAGGTCACAGCCGCTATTTTATTGGCTTTTGAGGAAAATGTCCGCCTTGTGAAAAGAGGCTGAGGGATAAAAACGTCACCAATGTCATGGGGGCTACAGACTTTTCAGGGGCACGGAATGTGTAGGCAGCACAGCAAAGGTTCTGTCGAAATCCAAATATTGGTCAGTTCTGGCAATATCTTCATACTATTTTCCAAATAACTGGTGTCAATCAACATCAAATCTAATTAAGTAATGAAACCGAAAAAAGAGAAGCAGTGAGGGACAGGTGTGATTGTCTCATAAAAAGATTTATTTTTTGCCTAAATGTACAAAGGCAAGTTACAGTATTGTATAAAAAGAAACGTGGTAATGTACACTTTACATGACAGAAAACTTCAGTGGGGGGAGGGGGTGCAGGAAAATAAGGAGAGTGGCGGGCAAGTGGGATTAAGGGGGGAGAATGAGATTCAAACACAGCATTAAAAAAAAAAAAAAAAGCATGTAAACATCTTCCTTTCAAGTACCGATGACAGATACTGAGTCTGTGAACCACTGGCTGCAAATGACAGGAAAAGGGGGGGGGGG
>JAABNX020000008.1:1072365-1091306 GCA_015163995.2 Mormyrus lacerda
GGGGGGGCAATCGTGTTGGAGCACGAACCGTAGTTGTGCAAGACGTTGGCCGTGCTTGTGACTTAACGCTCCATATGGATAACAGCTTAACTTCACCGGGAGCCAAATAGGTGGGCAGCAGCTGCCTTCCTGACGAGGATCTGCCTGCCAGCGGCCGCTCTTTCCACCCACACGCAGATACTGATCTGAGATCCACTTCAGCAGCAGACAGGCCGTCTGATCTGCGGCACCGGTGACAGCGACGACCCCAGTAAACAGGTTGCTGGGACAAGACTCCCTCGACCACCCCTGCCTGTTGAGGGGGGGCACCTCCAGGTGCCCAGGTGTCCACAAAACCGTAAAATCGCAAAGATGCTCTTCCCGAGGGAGCTGGCAAGGGGTTGGGGCTGCCCTGCCCCCCACACAGAGCATGAGCAGAGACGAGAGAGCTGAGGACGAGGTGGAACGAAAATCAGAGTGAGAGAGGGAGAGAGAAGAACTTCGCCCACAGCAGGGAAGCGTGAAATACATTCAGACTAGCAGCGCTGTGGGAATGCAGATGAGCCAGCCCCTTTATGCGAGGTTGCTTCAAGGATTCCGCTAGACACCGTGTGGGCCAGTCGCCCTTCCTGCTAGCTCTGCTTACATATGCACTTCTTTGAAGATTAGCTTCTCACATGCGTATGATTCACGGAGCAGGACGACTGTTATTCAGACCTTTTGTACTGACAGGGGAGCATGAGGGGATACATTTTTCAACCATTATTACATAGTAATGCACTGTGTGCGCACACACACACACACAGACACACATGCATATTTAAAGACAACTGCGTGGAATTACATAACAACCGGGGTATGCAAAGCCCAAGATGAAGCTGGAAAGAGCGGGACAGATTCCAGGGCGTCTGCACATGGACAGCGGCTGTTTATTACTTTCCCTCCACTAAGTAGAATCTAAAGCAGCCTCTGAGGCGCTGAGAGGCTTGTCGACTTAATCGGCCGCTTCGCCTGAGGACCCAGCTCTCTGCAGTCTTCAATCTGCATTCTTCAACCTGCCACCATGAAAATCATCAATTATCCTGCGACTTGTACCATAAACAAGTCTCCCTCCAAAAGAAAGGTCAGAAATGCGTTACATGGGTGCTGTCTCCCCCATTTTAAAAAAGGCCTACACAGAGCTTCTGGTAAATATGTGAAAATCTATCATCAATATACACGAAGAACTGCTGACACACTTTATTAGTCAAGCGTACAGCTCTTTGTGCTTCTATCTCAGTTGTTTACTGAAAGGCAGGCCCCACAACTACAACTGCATAAGTAATAATAAAGTCACAAACTGCACATCCGCAAACTTCACCATCATTCAGAAGGTTTACAGAAGCCAGTGGTGGGCAGGTCAGGTCTTTTATAGGCTGCTGTAGAAACACACAGTTGCCAAAGGCTGGCAAACCTCATTCATGGCTAGACAGTTTATAGTGGGGCACCACTACTAGTGGCAGCTCTGAGAGAGGCTGGGGCGCCCAGACGCCACCCCCCTGAAACAGGCCCAGGGGCACTCTCACCGTCCTCAGTCTCCTGCCACACGATGCCCTCCAGGTTGACGCTGGTCCCGGGCTCGCAGGGGCCCAGGCACTCGGGCTCCGTTGCCAGGGACACGTCCGCCGTGTTGACAGCCACAGAGCGGGTGCGCACCATAATCTGCTCGCAGGGGGATGCGATGTCACTGTTTGCCATGGGAGCCAGGAGGTGCAGGGGGGGAGGAGCTGGCGTGGAGACCGGAGATTCCATCTGAAGTGAGGAGAGGAGAGGAATGACATCAGTGCTCGGTTAGAAACAGACCTGAGCCTTGACAAAAGCCCGTAACAGCAGAGGATCAGTCATAGGTGGTGCTGCCGTCACCGCATGTGCAGGTCCTTCAGCGTCAGAAGCGCTCTGTTCTAGCTAAAGGGAACAGACTGCAGCACAGGCAGCCCACGGGAACCATCCCACTCCCTGCCTTCCAGCAAGATCCAGCTGGCTGAAGACTCTCAGCGCTCTGATGATTTGCTAATTCACTCAATAATGGAGCTGGAGCTACAGTAAAGCGGTGCATTAAACCAGCAGCAGGGTCCATTAATTGATTCAAACCTATATGAAACACAGAGGAGGGTGGGAAAAGGGAAGATACTGTGAAACTAAAAGCAGGGGGTGGGGCCTAATGCCATGTCGATGAACTCATTACTGCTCCAATGCAGAGTGTCGTTCTCAGTTAGAGGGGACACCCGGGCCGTGCCGATTGTGGTGAGAGATCGATAACATTGCATTTTTTCCAAGGAGCAGAAGCATGCATTCTCACTACTGTCTGCACATGGACGTCGACGTCCCTCTCTCATGCTCACGAACCTCTTTGCAGGTAATTCAAAGAGCTCTGCACTGGACATACCACAGGACCGAAGGCACATGAAAGACTGGAACACAGTTCAATTTCTCAAAGTTGAACACATCAAGTTAATCGAGTTCTCGCGCCATGGGAGTACCTAGGGCTATATTCATGGCAAAAGCTGGGTCACATACAGAAGTAAGTGATCATTAAAAGCAAATGAAACACTGAGAAAAAAAAAACTGGTACAGACAGAAATAACAAGATTACATACAAATTATAAAATTGCAAATAAGGTGCTTTACACTGGATTCTGTTAAATCTACAAATGCCTCTTGTTTACCCCCTAGTAAAAACATCGTGCAAAGTCTTGACTAGAAGAAACAGTTTGCAAAACTGACTGCTGCTCTGAGTATTAGGCTGTAATGATACAGATATTCACAGATAATTAATCACACATTAATCATCATTCTGGCTTAGCCGTGTGACTGGAGCAGGAACTTCTGTCATTTTCTGCTATTGGTGTTACACCGAAACAGTTCACCTTCAATATTTTATTTGCTAGTCATCTCCTTTTTTATTTATTGAAAAATTTAAACACCTCCCTCCCCCGACATCCTCAAAGTTTGCGTAATGATCTGGTCGAAGAGTCATTTGAATGTAGATGTTTGATATTTAGATAAACAGAAAAGAAACAATGACTGAAATTGAGGGCCATTACGCAAATACAGAGTAGGATGAATCCATAAAGTTAATATTCCCAACGGCAATCACAAGAAACCTTTAAAGATGCGGTAGCAGCCTAGAAGCCGGTCGGTTCATTTCTCCTCCGTCACCTCGCTTTCCAGCTCTGATGGACGAGGACAAAGGAAGCATGGCTCCACGGAGAGGCGGAGAACAGAAGCTTTCCACCAGGGTACCAGCCACTCCCATTAAGGCACCAGCGGACAGAGACCCATGCTGGACAAAGGGGGCGATTCCCTACAGAGGCTACAAGAGCGACGGCAGCCATCGGAGAAACTAGACTGCCTTTCATATTCAGTATCGCCCTTCCAAAGTAATCTAGATGGATAAGCAGGCAGGCAGTCTCTCTCCCAGCAGCCCTGATCTTTCCCCCCTGTTAGGGATAAACTGTCTGTTTTATCAAGTTTGACAGCTAAGTATTTGTATAAAGCATATTTTAAAAGTATCACCAGAACTACAGAAACCAAGAATATGAATATTATGCCCTGAAAGGTGATTGTAATTACCTGAAATGTGTGTGCATTTTGATAGCGCTTGAGAACATGCTTACACTCGTCATAAGGTATTATAAGCAGAGTCATGATCATGCAAACATGATGGCAGATATACAATGTATCGCCAGCAGCCTCTTGTACAACAATCAGTAAGAATCAGGCAGCTCTCTGTTAGCTTTAAGTGAAGTGTTACCCGATCTTTATAATTATTATCTAATCAGGATGAAGCAGAGCAGCTTGCGGCTGGTGATTCTGCCTCCACTCTTGTGTGTTTTTGTGGTGGCAGCCTCTCTTTTTCAGAGCCACAGATGCAGCAGGACGGGCAAAAAAAAAAAAAAAAAGCATTCGCAAAATTAATGGTACATTTAATCTCCAGACTACAGTAGGGGCGATCAGTCTTTGCCAGATTGATTTCCATTGATGTTGCTGTGCTGTTTCACATCACACTGATTGTTCAGCGGATCTCACAAGGGAAACAGGCCTGTTCTCTCGCTGGGGAATGGCTATCTGCAGCACAGAGGTCACTGCATGCGGAAAGACTGAGCTGGGACAGATCTACAAAAGTCCCACGTGGAGAGACTGAAAGCAAGACAAAGAACGAGAGTCAATAACACTACACTACACAGCACTGCACTACACTACACTACAGAGCACAGCACTGCACTACACAGCACTGCATTACACTACGTAGCAGAGCACTGCACTACACTACACTACAGAGCACTATACTACACTACACTACAGAGCACTGCACAGCACTGAGCACAAGACTTCAGTTATAAGGGTGTAATTACTGCTCATAAAACTACTGACATCAGTGCTTTTAATCTTGTGTAAACCACCCATACCAATAGATTTGAATGACTGCATATCCATTTTGAACAAGTACCACCCAAGAGAGAAACATAGTTTCTTTGGGTAAATCAAATCATGACACCAATATGTTCTGGAATATCCTAACCACTACATTTCATCCACAAGGCAAAATCAAAACGCTGTGTTACAAATACAATTACCGATTATTGCACAATATAACCTTCATAGCAATGGTGTGTAACAGGGCAGGCCTTCAGCTACAGGCTCCTACCCGCTGCCATCTATAAGTGACAAAGCATAAACATTTATATTGTATGTCAAATTAAAAAATGAACATTATCATCATCAATTCAGAAAGTCCAATTTCTAAGACCATCATTATGGTACCAGGCTATTAGAAAGGACATTACTATATTACTCTCCTTAACGTAATGCCTCGACAGCCACCCTATTTCTTGTAACATACCCGTGTAATTAAAATTCTTAAAGAATTGCGAGATTTATTGGAACCCTCAGCAGTAGAAGCAGCTTGCCAAGAAGGTAGGAAAAATACAAAGGACCAGCAAACCTGAGAGAACCAGCAAAAATTAATGATTTCACACGTGTCTCAAGGAAGCCTTGTTAAGTACATCTTGAATGAAGATCTGAGCCTTTGTTTGGAGCAGAATCACAGAGCCAAATTTCACTTAGTCCTGGGGGCACTTAAAATGGCATGTAAATCACCAGGATCAGGAGTTATCATTATCCATCTTCTGTCAATTCATATGTTCGGCTTGATATCTGCAATAGTGAGGGTCTTCTTAGGCTTGGTACATCCCCCAAGTGTAGCACGAAACCCAGCGCGATGAGACGAAGGTCTTCCTGAGGACTGCAGGACAGGACATGCTGAGAGCTGTGCGACGGGGGGGGGCCGCTTATAGCACACTCACTATGTTACTCCAGAAAAACTGCCATTACCTAGGGCAGGAAACATCATTAAAAATAATCATAACAATAATTAAATCCCTAGTGTGGAATGAAGAGGGAACTATAATAAAAGGATCGGATGACAGACATACAGAAATATTCATAGATACATTCATAGATAGGTAGATAAGATAAGATAAGATAAAAGATGCAAATGTACCCTTTGCCATGCCACTAATCCTATTTAAAGGGAGGACTGTGATTTGCATCCGCTGTAAACATGAGTCCGTCAGCCGGGGAGCCTGTGACTCATTGTCGCTGCACTTACCCTGAGACACAATGAGGAGCTAATGAAGCAGATGGCCTGCCATAGAAAAACAACAACAGAGTAATCAACAAGGAAGCGTTGAATTAAAGGGAATCTACAGATGGTATCAGCTAAGCCCTTGCAGCACTCTGGTCTGGCCCAGGGTGTTTCTCTTCCACCTGCCCTCACGCGACAGTGGATTCAAACTGAAACACAGCGCAGCAGACACCTGAAAGGCTCCTGGCTTTACTGTGACCTACAAATAGCAGTTTGATCCGGCCCTTTAGACAGTCTAAGTTGTACTTCACACTGACGTATTGCTCGTGGTCCACATATAAACAGACACAACAGCTCACATGACTGTCGTACAGATGTGGGACGTTCACCACTAAAGCTTTACTCAGGTGTTACTCAGGTGTTCCCGGCTAGCCACAGAAAACTGGAAGGTGATACATTTGCATAAGTATCCCCTACCCCCGGCGCCCCCACTCATTCATTTTCAAAACAAATGCTATGAAGAGGCGGCATGAGGGGGAATGGCGGGGGCAGATACGCTCAGCTGTTTGTTAGTGTTGCACCTAAAGCAACACCCCCCACCCCCTCCCAAAGTAGGCAAGACGGCATTTAATCACAGAAGCAGCAGCTGGTTCATTCAACAGCCCAGGGATTTGGGGGATACTTCCTGTGGGCATATAACGACGCAGGATGAAAAAGAATAAGTACAGCTTGCGCTTAGGATTTCTGCGTAAGTGTTTAGGAGAAAAAAAAAAAGACAGAGCAATTCTCTAAGTGAGCCACACAAACGGGGAAATTCATGTACAACACTGACGTGGAATTCTGCGGCAGAGTGACAGTTTCCAAGCTTCCAATGTCGACTCCATCAAATTCAGACAAGTAAAGAGGCCTGGCTGGCAGGCCAGCGCCCACCGAGCCAACCCCAGCGGTGGGGGAATAACCAGCAAAACCAATAAATAAATAATGACGCGTCGCTCAGTGCTGGGCCAACAGCCCCCGGCATCTGCCTCGCATGGCTCTGCCTGGTTCTTCTGAATCCACTGTGCCGGGACGGGAACCTCCAGAATCACACAAGCGCGCATTAAGCTGCGTTCCCATGGAATCCAACACAAAAGCTGATCCGCATGCGGAATTCTGTCGCCTAAGACACATGCAGCATTCTGGGATGGGGCTACGATTCTTGAGCCTGATGAGCAATAGCAGTGTCCCGGTTTAAAGAAAAAACAAACTTTTTTTTTTTTTAGGTCACCACTGCTTTTTGATGAAGACTATTCGGTTGTCCTTTCTCCCCAACCATGTTAGCATGCAATTTAAACGAATTACAGCTCTGTTAATGTGCTGTTTACTACAGCTGGGATTAGAGAACAGAGCTCACAGCTTCAATTAGAAACGCAGAGGGATTATGTCAGGAATGTCACATTGGACCACTTACCCTTTGTTCTCTTTATTCCTAAAGAATGCGTGTAGATTTATCGATGCTGAATTCAAAGGCAGCCATACTTCCCATCAATCACAGCCAGAAAAGTAACTTAAGTCCAATAAAAACTAAATAAAGTCAATGCAGAGTGTCTGCCAGTGAATGGGGGGGAGGGGGACACTTAGGGAATGGGAAAATATTAAGTCACTTCTTCAAACAAGTATAGCTTTTGCAATGTTTCCAAAAATGTCAATCTTCCAGCATTCAGACGACATCAGCCTGTGTATCCTGGCACTGGGCTGCTGGTCTAGCCATAAACAAAACAGAAATTACACAGAGCAGGTCAGGGTAAAAGCAAAAGCAGGGCCAAAGCAATAAAATGGTCAAGAACCTCGCGTGATAAACCAGCTTGCGCTAAAACGGTTAATTTATGACCTGGGGAGCAGGAAGCGGTTGAGTACGATTTGGAGGAGAAGGCCCCGAGGCCACACGAGAGCATGCTTGGGCCCCATTGCAGTTTCAGAGCAGGACCCCGCTTTCACAGAAGTCTGGAAAGCATCAAAATAGGCCTATCAGCTTTCAGCCTGGTGGCCTATGGAGAATCAATACCCAGCTTGATCATATTTCAGTGGAAGAAGTCAGTCACAAAAGCAGAAGGGGGGGGGGGGGGGATATGCAGTGGCTCCTAAGCTGAGGACAGGCATAAGGGGAAAGGAATCTCATGGCCCCCACCATCCCGAAGCCCCAGAATGAGAAGCCAGTGCATGTTACAACTCCAGTTAAAGTGAGTTAATGGAAGGCTCCTTTTCTTCTACCTCCCCACACCCTTGAATCCTACCGTGAAGCCAAAAGTGCCCACGAGCTCATGTGCCCTGAAGCTGGGATGACGTCACCCTGGCCGGTCGTGATCTAGAGGCGCGGATCGCTAAGGGAGCTCTCTCCTGAGCCAGACAGGCATTCCAGAGACTTTTCAGATGTGGAGAGTTTGGGCCGTGTGACGACGGTCTGGTAGTGAACCGGGTCAACCACTAGTCACCAAGCATCAGACATGCTGCTAGGAATCCACAGGGGGGGGAGGGGCAATTACCAGCACACTGACTGCTATTCAGCCTGTGTAAAGACTGGAAGGCAGCCTAGGGGAAGGTGAGAGACTGCCTTTCATCAAGCTGAAACTTGCAGAAATCAAGAGGAAAAAAAGTACAGGATGAAGTGAAGAGGGGAAAAAAAAAAGCAAGCAGACATGCAGCCTGTTCCAGCAACGGAAAAGTTCAATCGTGTGCTAAGTTACACAATGAACAATAGAGAAGCGGTAAACAGACTGCTTCTTCAAAGAGCTCTGCCCTCTGCGATACAGAACGGGGCATTTGCTGACAGAGCCGAAACACTCAACGCAGAACAAAGGAAAGTTCATCTAACCTTCAACGAGGAATCCAGTGCAGCCGTAAGAGGAAACCGATCAGACGGGTTATTTATAAATGCCACGAACAGTAAGTGAGATGTACAAGGGAACATATCCAGAAATCAATGGGCAAAAACAACTTACAAATCCAGATTTACTGAATAGGAATTAACAGCAACTCATGTTGATAGCTATACACTTTTTAGCAATATTCTGTTTTAGTTATTTGATCAACAATATGTCTGGGGTATAACATGCCTGTTTATTTCAGGATTTGTTACCTGCAGTTTACATATTTAAAGAGGCACACTGCAATCTTGGGGTGACATGCGTTTTAAAAATGTTTCAAATATTGTAATTTTAGAAATGGTATATCCCAGGTCCAACAGACAATACCACCACCACAAATAAATCCATGTATATTAAAAATCTTATTTCCATAATTGCAGAAAACAATTAGAATTAGAAAAACTGTGAAACCTAACACCAAGTGACACCTATATGTTCAACTGGATAACAACTGTTATCTGACACATGCAACCTTTCCACATTCATAGAAGTTGTCAAATTGTAATTACAGGTTATATACCAACCTAAAACGGTAAACAAGGCTGCAGTCAAGATCTGAAATGCCATTTTGTGTCAGAATGAAATCAGCACCATTAAAAGACACAGAAAGAACAAGTATGTCTTTTTATAAATACAAAAATAAAATTAAAATTAGCCACCATAACATAGCAAAAAGGATGAGCCCTGCAGTTTTACAGTAAGCCCTTTATTTCTCCCAGTTTGTCTAGTCTTTGTGCAGATAGATACCAAAAATCTTAGATGGATTCATCTATAACTATGCACTCACTGGGCACTATTAGCTGCACATTGTAATACCGGGTTGGACACCCTTCTGCCTTCAGAATTGCCAAAATACTTTGGCATAAATTCAACAAGGTTCTTGAAACATTCCTCAGAGACTTTGGTCCATGCTGACGTGATGCATTACACAGTTGCTGTAGATTTGTCAGCTGCACCTTCAAGATGCGAATCTCCCGTTTCACCGCATCCTACAGGAGCGCTACTGGATTGAGATCAGGTGATTGAGGAGGCCGTTTGAGTACATCGAACTCATTGTTATGTTTAAGAAACCGGTCTGAGAAGTGAGCTTTGTGACATGGTGCGTTATCCTGTTGTTTTCCAGTTTTGGTTACCCTGTGCCCACTGTAACCTCAGTTTGCTGTCCTTAGCTGAGAGGAGTGGGCTCTTTTCTGCTGTAGCCTGTCTGATTCAAGGTTCAACGTTTTGTGTATTCAGAGATGCTCTTCTGCATGTCTTGTTTATACACTGTGCCGCTGACATGTGACTGGCTGATTAGGTATTTGCTTGAACGAGCAGTTAAAACAACATTACATAATAGTCGGTAAGTGTATATAAGATGGTATTCATAACCATCTACCAAATAACTAGTTCTTAAATTCCCTCTTCTAAGAACAAAACAAGAAATTAAAACAATTCCTTGTCCGTCTATTGTTTTTAAGGTACTGAGGGCGTGTCTTCCTGCCTGCGTTTAATGCTGAACATGCCTGTGATCATTTTTTAAGTGAGCGTGATTTCACTGATTTGTGATCAAAGGGCCGTCTGAGTCAGCAGTGTGTGGTGCTTGTGCACTGTGCCGGGGGACAGCAGCAGAGAGGGCGGCTGTTTCACACACACAGTAACATAATGAGGCTTGTTGCAATAGGTCTCTGAGGAATAGGAGGGAAATTTCACCCTTCCCCTCTCCACTGTGTCTGCCACAACGTTCTGCTCTATTGGGGGAGGGTTACAATAAAAATAAAGTAACAATAATGCCGTCATATAAATGATATACTGTGAATGATTCAAACCACGCAAACCGTTTCCATCCTTTTCATTATGGCTTTGCATTGCTGTCAACAATACAAATCTCCTAAATGGAAGAAAGAAAAAAAAAACAGCACGAGTGCTATCCTTGAAGCAGGACACAGCTTACAGCTGGCCTGAGAGAGGTGGCTTGAGAGGAAGGTGTAATTACTTACTGATATGATACACATGTGAACACACGCAAGCAGCGAGAGAACAAACCAGCGTCAACGGCAAAGCAGGCGGCGGCTAGGCTCAGTGGAAACGGGGACGGGTACACAAGGGAAGTGAAGCACCGCAGACACCCCCAGCAGCTTCACCACTACCAAAACACAGACATTTAGCCTCTTTAAAAAAAAGAGAAGTTAATAGTGCATTTAAGGCTGTGAAAAAAGGCCACACAGTGTGAGTCGAGCTCTCAACAGGACTAAACACTCCACGGCCTAATCTACCCGTGTCCTAAAAGAAATCGGACAGCAACTGTCTATGCCTGTAATTACAGAAGAGAAAATATTTTAAAAAGACGATTCACAGAAACTAAATTCTGCCTGTAATTTGAGGCTTTCTGACCACTGGAACTCACACTGCTGACCACACTTGAGGCCCCTAATTGGTAGGTGCCGACTCGCCGAAGAATAAGCTGCCGCTTCTCAGCATTTGGCCGTCGGCAGGGAGAAAGAGAGCGTTGATGAGCAGACGGCCGCAGGATATTCGCTGCGCTCGCGGATTGTCGCCTTCATCAGGTACGGGAGCTAACGCAGACAGACTGGCGTCTCCCCCGTGTTGTAGAAGATGTCAGCCACTGAGGAGACGCATCCCAGCAGCAGGGACGTGAAAGCTTGGCTGGAGGCCGGATTTAGGATGAGGTCGTCAAGGAGCCGGCTGAAGCCGGCTGGGGAGGAAAACACTCTGGGCTTCCGCCGCTCAGGGACCCTCTGCAGCTCACCGGCTTTGGCAGACTGACGATGGCAAGCGGCAGAGGGACACGGTAAACGCAGCATAACAAAGAGGGAGGATCCAGCCAGCTTCCCTCCTTCCCCTAAGGACTGAAAACCATCAAAAACAAAAGAGAGCCTAGTAAACACAGCATCCCCAAAAGCGAGAGACATGCCCAGTTCCAGCAGAAAGCCTCCTCAAACAGTGCCGCCGCCCTCACCAATGTCAGGAGGCTCCCGGGCAGAGCCTTTTCCGTTCACCGATGTTCACCACATTCAGGATACACAGAAGTCTGCAGCACGGTGAATGTACAGCCACATCTAGGAGTACGCTTTATAAACGCCAAAGGCGGAGCAGGTGGGCCATGTGACCTTCCTGACTGAGGTACCACGATGCACACACCGTTGTAAATAACGAGACCCCCAGGCGCAGAGGCTGAGGCCTGCCAGCCACACAGGATGGCTCACATTACAGCAGATATACTGTGTGTTCCGGAGTGGCGCGCCATTGCCCATTTCCACGGCAACGGCCAGCAGAGAGCTCGTCAGGTGGAAAATGGAATGTAAATGTATATATAAACAAAGAAAGAGAAGAGGGAGGACTGGGTGAGAGTACAGGCCTAGGAGAATAGCTGAGGTATAAGGTGGCATAAGATGGCACCGGCACTCGCATCATAGAAACAGAACCACCACTGAGAGCAGGGATCGGCTGTGCCCCACCCCTGAAGACGCTGGAAAATGGCGGCAATAATTTGATCGCTGCTGTCTTGTGCGGATAGAGGAGTGAGGAGCTCACTGCCACCCTGCTGCTCCCCTTATCTTATGCGGCACTCCGGAACCACGCCGAAGGAACGGACACGACTGCAAACACCCGCATGTCTACAGCACGCATTAGCAGATTTAACAGAAATGAGTGAAATGCACAAAAATTAGCAGGTGGCTTTGGAGTGAAAGCAAGTTCCTCTAACACCAAAGTCAGTCCAATAAAACGGTGCAATACCTCATCTGCATTTCAGAATGAACTCTGCTGGCCGAGTCAATCTATGACTCCAGCTACAAGTGAGCGGAGAAGTGGGAGCCATGATCGGCAAAAACGAAAGAGGAGGCGCAACTGCATCTGACAGCTGGAAAGTCCAAGCTGCTTTCATCTCGGGGCCCTTAGCAACAGCTCCAGATTGCCTTTCACCTGTTGCTAAGAGGAAAGACTCTCACTCTCTCTCTCTCTCTCTCTCCTCACACCCTAGCAACATCAGCAAGAAAGAAATTAAACAGCCACTTCTACTCCTAAGAATTTCGACAAATCTTTAAGGAAACCTATAGATTTTTTACCCCTGCAAAGCATCTCAGATTTAAATATATACACATTTGAGCTACACACATGCATACAGACACACACACACACACGAGTCTATGGAGTATTGAATTTCTGGAATTAAAATTACTGCCAACCATCTTAGATGGAGCTAAGACAAATAGGCAAGCTAAGAAAATAACAAAAAAGGTGATTTACCTGTACGGGCGGCTTATTAATTCTCAGTGATGATTCACAGCGGGTAGACGCTGCTTTTTGCCCTACCTGCGGTGTTAATGGGAATGAAAGCTCGCTTGAGACAGCAAGAGTAAATGGAGAGGGGGGTGTTGGGTGGGGGGGAGGGGAGGCTCCAGTTGTAACCTTGTCAACACAACACCTGTAATTTGCAAGCGGGGAACACGGGAAAACATCCTAGCATCTGGCCGGGGGATTCGCTTGGAGCTCAGCGAGGTGTCACAAACCACAGGGGGCCATGCGCATACGCAGGTCACACAAGCCAGCGTCACTGGCAATTAAAGCTAGCAGGTCCCGAGCTAAGTCTTAGCCGAAAGGCTAATTACAGGTCCGGGCTGCAGCACAGTAAGCAGTGTCATCGATGCTGACAGCAGCTGTGTGAAGAATGAAACACCTGAAACGTTCAGCATCCGGTAATAAATAAGCTACTACTGCTTTCCCAATTTCAAATGGATTGAAATTGTTACAGGTGACTTAAGAGGATCCTGAATTAAATTAAGCATCATGTCAGGCTCAGAGTAGCTGGTTGATCTAAAACAGCAAATACATTTACTAGATAGCAAGCCAACAAAAATGCTCTAAAAGCAACACCATCTAATGATGTGCCTTTGCTGCATGAATGGTACCCCGACGGCTTTTCAAACGGGAGCGTATGCGTTTATTTACGAGCCCTTTCCTGTCGGGCAAAGAGGGCCAAGCCTGAAAGGCAGAGCAGGAAGATATGTGAAGCATCTGGGCCGGGCCAGAACCAGGAAATTAACCAGCTCTCATTTAATGCTTGCTACTCAAAGAGCTAAATTATGGCAAGCGTTTTCTTTTAAGCATACGCTGTTATTACGGGAAGCCCCTATTATAATCCTCACTGCCCCTAAGTGTTCTCTCTTACCACCTCAACCTCCAAGGCTCCTGCCTTTTGTTAAGGCGAATAAATAAATAAATAAGGCAATAAAAAAAATAAATAAATAAAAACCTTAAACCAAACCTTAAACTCTTTTTTCCGTTGTCTTAGAAAACTAACAAAAGCCAAGAGTAAATGAGAGCATGTTATCCAGGCCAACAGGAGCAGCCTTCCAGAAATCAGAGATCAGCCTGAACAGTGATGTCAAGCAGGGCGGGGCAAACGGGGAGAGGGTGGCAAGCTGAGGGCGGTGGGAGGCAGGCTGAGGACTGAGGGAGGTGTGCTGAGGGCGGTAAGCTGAAAACTGAAGGAGGTGTGCTGAGGGCGGTAAGCTGAGGACTGGGGGAGATGTGCTGAGGGTGGTAAGCTGAGTACTGAGGGAGGTGTGCTGAGGGCGGTAAGCTGAGGACTGGGGGAGATGCGCTGAGGGCGGTAAGCTGAGTACTGAGGGAGGTGTGCTGAGGGCGGTAAGCTGAGGACTGAAGGCTGAAGACGGTGTGCCAATGGCTGAGGGTGGTGAGCTAGGCTAGCTCACACCCAGCAGGTGTTTGCGGGGCTATTCTCTCAGCGTGGTGCAGACTCCTCCGAGCCCCATCGCCATGCAGCTGGCTGGCCTGCACCATTGTGTGGGATGTGGGGAAAGGGGGGAGGATAGATTTTGTGAGGCCCCTGCCCCCCCCCCAATCTCTTCCTCTTATAGAGAGTGAACAGTCCCCCCCACCCCCAAGCCAAGTGTGGTGACCCAAATTTTTCCACCACAGCCAGTTGAGAAAATGGAAGTCTGCGTGGGAAATGGCCAGTGAACACCCCCCGATTCTCTCCCTCCCCAGTTATTGTGCTCCCACCCCTCCATCAACACAAGGATGTGACATTTCCTCAAGCCGTGATCGCCTCACAGTGAAGATCCCCCTTTACATGAAAACAAATATATAGAATCACTGGATGTGAAAGGTCTTTATTTGGATTGTGAGAAGGCAACCAGTGCCGATTGTGCTTACAGCAGGCTGCCGGCTGCCTTCAATGCAAAGATCCAGAGAGCAGGAAGCATAAGCGGAAAATAAAGCACAGAAGAATGATCCAGGTGCTTTTTTTTTTGTTGACACTGAACAGATACAGGATAGCAGGCTGGGAGGGTGATCTGTCGCTTTCACAAGACTGTTCTCCCTGAGACGTGCTCCAACAAAGTCCCATCTGTGCAGCGGAAAACACCGGATATTCCCCACCCACCCCCCCCCCCTGCTGGCCCCACCCGGGCTGACCCCACAGATTCCACAAGAACAGTATTTTATTACAATAATAACCCACATTCTTGTCAAGGTCACCCTCTCTAACTCCTACCGAGAGGCCGCGCGGGGGGCAGCAGTTGTGATAAGCAGCCTAGAGTCACCAAAGACTCCCCCCACCCCGCTTTCCCCTTCACCGGCACCTGCTTAGTCATGCACCTTATCTCACCAGGGCTCTTATGAGGCCAAAGGGAAAACAGGAAAACAAATCACTGAGCTGCCTGAATGCTGGCTCACCTCCCGCAGGGCCACCGAGCACCAAAACTTCACTGGCACATACAAGCCTGTCCCTCAGCTGTACAGTGCACATTTACTGATCCTCACACAGAGAAATTTAACTGGAAAATCCTCCTCCCTTGCTGAATGTAGGCCATTTGTCAACACGCAGAAAATGAGTCACGCCGTTGTCCTTAGACACACACAAAGCTATACGCGAAACATATGGACAAGCAGCTATAGGGGAAAAAGCCTTTATATTTAAAAATAGTCTTTTGATATTTATGTAACTAGAGACCAAGCTTAACAAAATTAGAATTGTATATTTATATTTCAATGGGACGAGCTGCAAATGAAAGCTGATCCATCCACACTGCAGCAGTGTGTGGCCGAGACAGAGGTTTCTCTCACATCGCCTCGCCTCTGTGCCCTTGTGACGGCTGACGTGCGAGCAGGCAGACTGACGTCTCGGTGAATGGGGGGGAAATATGGAGGCCCACCACACTCAGCCAATCTACTGTCCAGCTCCCACAAAGAGCTCAGGCACCCGCTCAAGGTTCTGCTGTCCCTGTGTGTCCTGAAGAGACTCATTCAACTCCTTCCACAAACGAAGGGGACTTGCTTATGCTGCTTTTGCCAAACCCCCCCGGGGAGAACCACCACAGACTATTTATAAAATGGCCAGAGCGGCTCCCTCTGCAGGTAGGACTTCCTCGTTCCCTAAGCAGCACACAGAGCCTTCGCTACATCCATCTTCAATCTCATTCTGCCAGCAGAACTCTGCTTGACACTGCAGCACTTTCACAATCCAGAGTAAACGCACAGCCACCTTGCTTCATCTGTTTAAACGACACTCTCAGCTTGGAGGTCCTGCAGATTACAAAATCACTAGCAGTCCAAAAGGCAGCCAGGCAGACAAAAACAAGACAACAGTACGACAGCCAACCCTATGGCTGTGGGTTAATTTAAAAAATAAAATGAGGATAAAGGGAACGGAAAGGACAGCGATGTTTTTAATTGAAATAACAGAGAAAAGGAAAAATCAAAATAGAATGGGGCGACCGATGACCCCCAGAGAGCCTAACCTTCCTGGTGGCCGCAGGCAGAAATCACAGTTCCCCCCATCCAGGGGGAGATCTGCCAGGCTCCCCTCCGCCCGTTTAGTCCATTTGTTCGGCCTGCCTCCAGGCTCGCCACCGACCCGCCTTGGACGTTCGTTCGGCCTGCCTCCAGGCTCGCCTCCGTCCCGCCCGGGACGTTCGTTCGGCCTGCCTCCAGGCTCGCCACCGACCCGCCTTGGACGTTCGTTCGGCCTGCATCCAGGCACACCTCCGCCCGCCTTAGACGTTCGTTCGGCCTGCCTTCAGGCTCAACACAGCACACACGTATCAGTGGCTCTCCGTGTGGGCCGAATTCAGCAATGACATGAGATGGGACCCCACTCAAATTAACCAGCCACTGAAAGTGAACACCTATCACTCACGGCTGACCTCACCGAGACTCTGCTCTCAAAGCCGTCTGCTGCATTTAAAGCCGGGGGAACACGTCCCAGCCGGACGGGGACCGGCACGCGCATAAGGCCGTCTGCTCAGAAGAGCATGCTCCATTTATAGGGTGCTTGGATAAACACTGACCCATGTTAAGTCATGAGGGTAAACACAGAGGTGACAGGGCCTGCATAAGCACGAAAGGCAGACTGTACCCACACTGTAATTATTATAGCGTTTCCCTCAAAAACGACTTACAGCACGCCTTATTTATTAGGACTCCTGACATACTCATATGACGACTTATAAAACAGAATGCACGGCTTTATTTCCCAAGGTAGCCCATTAATGACTGCAGAAGGAACCGTGGTCCTTGAAAAGCAGCAGTACCTTAGGAAACTCCAGCCTATGTGGACAGTGAGTTATTAAACACCCAGGACACTGGAAACGGATGGCCTTATAAGCGCATAACATGAGGAAAGGGGAAAAAGCAGAAGGGGAAAGCGGCTGAGATTTATTAGTGCAAGGGTGGCTGTGCCGGGTGTGAAAGCCGAGCTAAACAGCTAAAACCAGCAATAATCTACATTAGAGCTTTAACGAATACAGAAGGTAGCGAATACAGATACACATCACGAAACCTGGAAGCGAATATGAATATTTATTTATGAATATGATGATAACTTGTGTTCAACAAAAATAACAAACTAAACAAACATTTAAAAAATGTAAGTTATGGCAACCTGACATGACAACAATTGTCATAATATGAAATAGCAAATTATAAAATTAATTAATTTTTAAAGTGTTTTTGAGTGAACCTAAGCGTGCCTGTTGTTATTTTAATACAGTCGAAAATACTAGAATGAGGACTTGTCATCCACCGGTACCATAAACATTTATTTAGATCTACACAACAAACGAAGCTGCAAGTTGTACTTTTACACATCGGTTGTCAAAAAAGTGCATGTTCTTTGTGTATTTTATTTGACTTGAGTGCTTTTATGTATACCAGGACTTATCGGCTTGAAACGTATGACTTACCATGATTGTTGACAAGTCATCAGTTTTCGCGTAAATGCTTACGTTACCTCATCTCATGACCGCATATTTTACATTTTGTCACATTGTCATTTGTGACAAATTTATCTCCTTTTTTTCTTGGAAACCCAAAATGGTTCTACATTGGCGACTTAAACGCTGTCGTCCTCAGCTGACATTTTCCGCAGAATTGCAGTAGATCGAATGGTGTCAAGTCGTAAAAAATCTGCGTGCAAATCTTGTTTTTTGAAACACTTTAAATGACGAAAACAGCACATATCTGCGATACTGCAATTAAGATACAGTGTGTATCTCATATACTCAGATACTCATTTTACGATCTCATTTTTATGTGTATTTGCATATTCTTATTTATGTGCATATGTGATTATGTGATGTTTGCTGTCGATTGCATTTTTGTTTTTTTTTTTTGCTAAACAGACAAGAATGAGTTCTGATTTAACGAATATTCAAATATTTACCATGCGAATAATGAACATGTATTTGACTACCGGCAATATTCGGTGCTCCGAATATTCGAGTGTATCGTAACGGCTCTAATCTACATCACAAAATCAAACGGCAGTGCTGACGGATGAAAAACAAGAACAGTTAACAACTTGGATCCTTCAAGTAAATTATTACATAATAAACGGCTGGCTGGGGATTTTTGCAAACTGTTTGGGTGAGGTCACCATATAAATCTGTGCATAACAAAGTATTTAGCTTCCATATTAACCTTAATTTATTATTTTTTTTAGAAATGAATCTGTCTACAGAATGCATCTGTCTACAGGGAAACTACAGTTCGTAATAACAACCTGACCGACTGCATGCCTGTGACTTCTGTGTAGGAGAATCAACTTCTATCCATTTTAATCCTAATTAACAAAAGCACCTCCAGAGAATATTTCTCAGCTAAATCTTTTTTGACCTGGCAGTCATCATCTAGTAAATGAATCAGGGTTTATTGTGCAAAACAAAGAAGACTGCTGCCGTTACCGCACACTAACAGGCACTGTATCCTCAGCTCAAAATCTGACCTCCATTGCGTTTTTTGCACATCTGTCAGGAAGACTGCAGAGCGCTCAAAATTTACAGATACAATCGACATGCGACAAACAGCAGAAGGGAAGTGCCCGTGGCCGCGGGGGAGGTTAATTCCCTGGTGTCACGCCGAGCCGGTGGTAGAGAAAAGCGGGGGGGGGGGGGGGCGAGCGTGGACCC
>JAABNX020000008.1:1098892-1126618 GCA_015163995.2 Mormyrus lacerda
GGGGGAGGGCTTTAAATGGAAGCGTTTTACAACGTTACTATACACAAGCAGACAAAGAGGGAGCAGCCCTTTATTTCTGGTCCAGTAAACAAATCCCAGCATGACGTAAGAAAGGGAGGAGACCGTGAATTTCGGCAGGAATCTTGGAATCCGTAAGCGGGTCACCTTCAGCTAAAAACGCTGCACCAGCCCACATGGGCCAAACATGTCACACAAGCCAGCTGCACTATTCCATTCTTGTTGAATGGAAGCACAGGCCACTGTATTAGAGTAACTCTGGAGTAACTCCAGAGAAGTGTTACTGTATTAGAGTAACTCAGCACATGTGAAGGCTACAAAAGCATTTCACACTCTGCAGGTGATGCACCCCTGTGACTCAGCCGATGAGAATACATTAACATCGTAAATACAAGGCTACACGGCGATCCTTACTCCGAACAAAGAGATGGCTCACATGTTTAGCTTTACATAAATTTGCAAACTGGATGACAAAAAAAAGGAGCATCTTTGTAATATTGAGCAGGCCTGCTGCTTTGGCCTCGCCATGAATTATTCTTTGAAAACCTGTTCTATGTATCAGACTGTCCATGTAAAAGACAGACAGTAAGAGAAAGAAAATAATCACTTACGTAGGCTGCTCTGGTAGCAGCTTCATTTTCTGTAGGATCAATAATACATTTCAGTTAAAGTAATTATTAAAAGCACACAACCAAGACCAGGATTCCTTCATCGCATTGATTCACAGCTGAATCCATAGACATAAATCTTGTATCAATACTATTTCTAAAACCCATCAACACAAACACCACAAATAAAGCATAAAGCTTCAGATTCTGACAAGTGTTTGGGGGGGGGGGGGGGATTCTACACTCTTCACAAGTTCAGCAAGTCAAAAAGCACTACATGACACAATCACACAGGGGAGAGGTTACTACAGTGCCCAAGTGTGAAATTAAGAAGAAGAAGAAGAAGAAAAAAAACTTGCTTAGCAAAATGTGTAAAATTCACTTGTGTTCAAAATCAGCCTGTATCTTTTGTTGAACTAGCAATAACCAAATTTCAGGAGGATATCGCATATAAAGACGCACAGGTTAAATATTCAAATCTACCAAAACTCTCACGGAGAAAACGCTGAAGTGCTTTGGCCTTCAAAGCACCGGGGACAGAACCCAGTAGGACGTTTGAGCTTTAATATCTGAAGAGGATGACTGAGCCAAGACTGCCTGGCGTGTCTCCCTGTGCCGTCCTTAATCGCACTGAAGGTGTCTTCATGTCAGCTCAGAGCATGACACGACTCTCATTAGAGGGAAGGAGATTCAAACAGCAAAGCCATAAGGCTTCACGGTTAAACCTCAGCGCCCATACTCATGGTTCTTATTTCTATATTCTCTATTTTTTTTAAAAAACTGAACTCTGAAAATGGACCCCCCCCCCTCCACTCCACTCCACCCCATCCCCACGCAGGAAAAAAACTATTTTGTGTACTTGCAAAACGAAATGCTAGATTCTGTGATAGCATGGGTGAGATGTGCCATTGAATTGCACACGTCTATACATGCCTCAAGTGTGTTTGAGATTTGAGACCTGAAACGACAAACCAACCAATTTAGACCTCTAGTGTGGTGCCTCATTGAGAACCAATCTGAAGACCATCAGCAGTTTGATTTGTCAACTTCCCCTTCCTGTGAGTGTATTATATAGTAAGGCATAAAGTCACGTTCACTTCACTCACAGAAGACAGACAGTGCGCACAAGCAACTGCCGCAATGACAAGTTAAATGTGTAAAGAATTTAAAGGTCAACTACTTTCCTGAAAAGGCTTCCCAGAAGATCCAGACAAAATAGTTTGCTTTGCCAGTTCAAGCTTCAGGCTGGCTTAAAATATAATACCAACATTATTGTGCTAGCTATCACTATTGAGTACTTTATGAAAAAGAAAGAAAAAAAACTTTAGGGACAAGCTAAAATGAAACAGTGATTATTTTAAGCAAATATTTCATTCAGTAAAGTCCTTCAATGATCTGAATAGATTAAATAGGTCAATAAACAAGTTATTTTAAATCGTGACTGGCTCAAACAGCAATGACGAGGTAGAACACTGACAAAAAGTAATATCACGAAAATCTTACATTATACTCCCTGCTGTCTTTGTATTCCTTGCTGATGAGTGTGTGTGTGTGTTAGTCTAAAACCCCAACACCAATCCATAGAGAAAAACTACATAATACAGGTCAAATTTATTTTTTTATTTTTTTACATGCATGAAAATTGGCCTCAATAGGTTTTTAATTTCCAGGTCAGCACATAGTTTTTCAAAGACCATTTTAAGCAAGTACCTCACTATTTGACCTGAAAGACAACCCCTCGCTCACTGAGCAAACGTCTAATGGCAGCCCCGGGGTCAAAGGTCAGTCCCCCATGCAGGTCAGCCCCTCTCTTATTTCTCCCTTTTCAAGGCTTTGTCCACACTCTTTTTGGTGAGTGTTCTCTCTGGGAGGGTAGTGTCAGAGCAGAGAAATCACAGAGTGGGTGTCATTTATTGCCATTGTGGAAACCTTTCAAACCTTTCCTGTGAATTCTCTCACCCTCCTCCTTATGCTTCTCAAACTCTTCACTAGCCTGCAGAAGAACCTGAATGTAGAATTCATGAAGAGTATCGATAAAGTGCCATTTCTTACAAAAAAAAAAAGACTACATAATCCCAATCCAGAAAAGAACTATCTAGCACACAAACACTTTACCTTTCCGCACTAGACAAGCAACAGCACAGCCAGGGAAATGCTTTACAGACATCCTCACAGTGCTTTGAAGTCTCAGCAGTTCAACAACAAAATCTAACAAGATTCCACACAAGGCACATTCCAGGAATGTAAAGCTGAGACCCCTCCCACAGACGGGTTTTGCTCTGATAATCAGACAACATGCTTGAGGATTCGAGAATGCTGGTCTTGCTTCTCTTAGTGGACACGCTCTCTTCCTCTCTGAAAGCTTTCTCTGCTTTTACAGTCTCTCAACAGACCCAGAAGCTTTGAACTGTCTACAGGGGGTTAAAATACTTAATCCATTCATAATGTAGAGCCCTCCCCCTCCCCCCTGCTTCCTTCACATCAGTCCATTTCCCCTCCCCCTCGGTCTTCCTCTACCCCCCAAATGCCCCTTTCTCCCACTCGCCAGCTCTTCCTTCCGTAAACGACACACTGCGAACAATTAATGATGTATTAGGACACTGACAAACCCTCTTCTTCCCATTCACCCCGAAATGAAACCTATCTGCGGCTCTGAGCGATTAATAATCCTTGCCTTCTCTCATTTTTCCTCCTCTGATTGTTTCTCCCCCTGTAGCTCTCTTGCTACTCACGCATGGAGAGACGAAATGGGGCGCGTTGGAAACGTTCTGCCTGACAATGGGAGACAGCTGCTCTCACTGCACAAGCCTTTCATGAGCTGAATTAGGAGCGCGAGCGGGGCGGCCGCCCCTCCCCCACATGCCGAGCGGCACGCAGAACTCGACTTGAGCGCGCCCGCGAACTCTCACACACCTCGTACAAAGCTGGGAGAAAGCGGTAGGGGAGGCGCACGCGGCTTTGTTTCCGAGACGCGCGGTCGCTCCCCACGAGGCTGCAGTTGCTTCCCCCGCAGCGCCGCTCGCACTAATTCAGCGCCCTTGCTAAGGGCTGCCGTCAGCAGTGATTAAGGATTTTTAAGAAAAACACATGTTCAGTGTAAGATTCATATTAGTAACTAACTGCTGCTCCAAGTGTTGTATGTATACATCATAACAAGCATGATGTGGGTTTTTAAAGGAACCTCTTTCACCTTTGCGCAAAAATCCTTAAAAAAGCCATAGCATGAGAGAACAGCATTTCAGATCATTTGTCAGTTACTTGAATACTTGATTTTGTTCCCCCTTGAGATTCTATTTTATTCCAATGAAATTCGAGTTCACATTTAGCCTTTAAACTGGGACCGAAAGGGAGAAATATGTAGCCGAACTATATAAAATAGTTAAACGCTGTAAAATCTATTGGTATTTTGAATTATAAACACAGGTCATATTTCCGTGGATTTGGTTAACAGCTACGCAGCTACATGGCTAAATCTCACAGAAAACCTCAAACAAAATTATAACAACTAGTCTAGATGTTTATTATACTACGGATTACAATTTCAGAGACCGTATTACCATTGGCTCGAAAGCCATTTTAATGGCTCGCAAAAAACCTCGTTAAATCGCACAATCTGGCAACAAGCTTAGCATTGTAACGCAGCTTATATAACAATGGTTAAAAGAAAAAAGGAAGGATTAAGGACATGGCAGCATAATATTCTGAGCATCTAAATGAATGCAACGGAGTTACGACTGATGGATGTTCACTTTGGATGACAACCGATTTTCAAGAATTAATTCCATATAAAAGCATTGGCTAATGAATGAGGTTGACCTTTTCCCAGTGCTTCATAACTTGAATGTATACACTTTCCTAAATACGCTAATGAGGAATGCACTAAAACGGTACGAAGAATGCCAGAGTTCAACCTATTTGACAAAACAGTAAAAACATAAAGGAGTGATCAATCAACTGTAGCCAAGAAGCAGACAAAAAACTGTCAATGCATTTAGCATTTTTCAAGTTCATGGAGGAGTACTGGCTAAGCACAAAGATACGTCTATTTAATCATTTAGACTACAACAAGCACCGAGGAGAGAGTAGTAAAATTAAAAATAAAAACCTGGCAAAAGAGTCAGATTCAAGATTATTTTTTTTTAATTCATCTCCAGTACCACACCAAGATATCCCATGCTAGTTTCTAAGATGGGTAATCAAAACAGTTGTGTGTCACCTGCTTGCTTTGAAAGCTTCAGAAGAGTGCTACTGTTTGTACCACTCTGGCTCATACATTACAGAACACCAGGACTTCATCAGCAGGAGTAGTGTCTCCTTCACAGCTGGCTTCAGCTTTCTGTGGTCAGGCCATGGGAGGAAGGGCCCAAAAGCAGCACGCTCCAGGTCAAGGAGACTGCCAGATGCTGAAAAGCAAGGTTTATGGCCAGAGACGACAGTATTCCAGTATTAAATATTTCCACGTTAAGACACTCCCACAGATCCTGACATGGATCTCCAGGGCTGCCATCCAACATGGCTATAACGCGGCAGGCCACATGGTTCAGGCGGCAGTCATGCGTAGAGGGCTCACTGTGGGCACTGGGGGATGGGAGCACCTTCCAGAGCCAATCCAGAAGCTGCATTAGTTCAACCGCACTCCTTAAATGAGTTTACCAGAGAGAGTCAGTCATCTCCCTTCCCCTTTATCCCAAGGACAATGAACTGACACCATATACTAATGCCAACAGACAGAGCTACAGGCTACATGCCTTGTATACACGATGATTGAGAAATATTTCAGGCTTTAGTTTAGCTAGTTCTAAGCAGCTGTAAACTCTATTCAAACCAATATGCAGAGTTTCACAAACGGCACCTTCTTAGCATAGCTGAAGACTGAAAAGCTTCAAGAATGGGGTCCAGATATAATATATTATTCCTGTAATTTCCAATTTTTTTTTATTAGTTTTGGTATTTACTATTATTGTGACTCAGATGTAAAAGAATGAGAGTGCCTGCTGCTAAAGTTGTACATATGAGCAGCGCTGACCGCTTTGATAACCACTTTTGTCCTGTTTTCCATCGCACCACACCAGCTCCCCTGAACAAAAGCAAAGTGGGAGATGTTATTTCTGGCCCTTGACTGTGGAGAAATTGGCAAAGAAACTCATAGTCACACTGAACATTTGCATGTACACTAAGAAAATTGAGTTATTGTGTTAGTCTGTATATAACCAGACTTTTAAACTGCATGTAAACATGTTAATCCAATGAAAATCGCACTAAATTGAATTTCTGAAAATCGGACTAAGACACCCGTATAACGCGATTGGGAGTCGACCTAGGTGCTCTGCGTCTTCTCCAAAGTTTCCTCCTGGGCTTTGATCCGGAAGTAACAGAAGAAACCAGTACACAGAAGCAGCTTGGAGCATAGCAGAGGACACACGGCACATACAAAATGTACAGCACTGTAAATCTGTCCATTTCACCTCTCAACTAAAGGGCATTTTCCACCACATCAGGTACCGTACTTCAAGAAGGTACGAGCGTTCTCCAAGATGATGATAATTTTCATCCTTGTGGTTGAAATCACTCCTAGACGGGTTTATGAGAAATTTATGTTGAACTCCTTGTTTCATAAATACCCCAATATTATTATTACATTATTGAACATTATTGTAGGAATTTTTCTCCAGAAAAACTAACCCTTGGTGAGCAGGGGATAAAAAAACATATTAAAACTAAGAAATAAAAACAAAACAAGTCAGGCTGGAAACCAGCAGGTCATGGAGATGATCTGGACAGCCAGCGCAGTTTGAAGAAGGTTTCCCTGAATTACAGACCATAATAAATGAATCACAGAGGCATAACCATTTTTTTTTTATAACATACAGACGTACCTATTGGGAAAGTTTCGAAGACGATCAAAGCATGATGTCTACATCAAAGACATACAGATGAACATCAAACAAATGCATTACTTGAAAGATTCGGCTGATATTGATAGCAAGTCAGCGCTGGGTGATGTTTCCACGCTAAATATTAGTATGCCTTTTAAACAGAATACCCTCCCGTATTCATTTTAAATAATAAATGAAAAAAGAATAGAGCAAGTATTCAAAGCAGAATCCCTGGCTTTCATAGCAGAATTCCCAGTGCGCACCGCCCTCATCATCCTGGATGGTGTCCCGGATACAGCAGCCCCCCCCCCCAAGCAACTTCTGAAGAAGAGAAGCTGAGTAGAAGCCTGGCCAAATTAGGGCAGGTAAAGGCAATTAAGAGACATGCTTCCTGGGGTTTAACCGTCTCTACGCGATGCCAGCCTTGCCCCCCCCTCCCAATCCCACCAGGTGCTACGCAGCGCTTGGATTAATCCACTCAGATATGTGCTAGCACATTCAGAATATCTGTACAAAAACCGTGGCCCTTGGGAGGAATCACCAGCTTTTAAGTGATGCAGGTTGATATGAATGTGCCCCCCCCCCCAACCACATTGTGTGTTTGCTTTCAGTTTTAAATGGTGTCCGGACTACTTCAACCTCATACCCATTTTCTGCACAGTGGAGACCGAGGCTAATGGCAGACATGAGGAAAACAATTAGTGTCGAGTGTTTTAACCAGAGTAGGAACAGCTCCCGAGGGGGGGGGGGGGCTCTTCAAACAGAGGGAAGCAGAGTGAAGCGGCACTACAGGAGGGGAGTCAGACCCCAGTCCAAAGTGGCTAATGCCTTCCTCTCTACGTCCTGTTGACAGAAATGGGGGGGGGGGCACCAAGCTTGTCTCTTATCTGCTCATTTAGATTTCAAAAGTGCCTAATTTCCTTGAAAGCCAGACCTCATCTGGCAAATTTCACAACACTAAGAAATGAACCCAAGATCATGGTAAGAAACAGATTTTTAAAATGGCTTCCTGAAAAAGGAAAGGGAACAACGACCTTTACGCTGCATGTACAGGACAGGGGTAGTTTTATCAAATTATGTAGATTTAATAATGAATTTGGCAGAGGCTGAAAAGTTACTCCTAGCACTTAAAACACGAAGAGCCAAGTTCAACTGCTTATGTTAATGATTAAGACGCAGTTTCCCCGGCATTTCCTGAAGAATGCACAGCATCTCTGCCACGCTGCCCGCTAGACTGCCCAGCCCACAAACGAAGGGGTCTGGTACCCGTCACTAAGGCAGAGTCACGCCACAGACATGCCAGCGCACCTTTCCAGCCAGCCAAATTCAGAAATCCCTGCTAAACCACTGCTAATCACTTCGTATGAGCTGCATGTTTTCAGGAATACTATTAATTCCTTGGGCCAACATGCATTTAGGAGCCACTGTATGGTTACCCATGAAATGAGCTCAACCAACATCATTATTGGTGCTGTCAAAAATCCTTTATCTGAGCAACAATATTTTCATTTTAGTAGAAAGATTTCCATACTCTCATTTGAACCTTGGCTGTTCATCGCTGATGTATTTCAATTTACTTCCCAGGCTTCACACCAATGAGCTATGCTCAATATCTGCATCATCTCTTTCCCGCTAAGTGGAAAGCCATATTTACTAAAACCTCATGCGGACAAACTAAATCCTTCTAAATGGCTGGTGTAATAACTCAAAGCTAAACACCAGTTTGCTTTAGCTGTTTAGCACGAGAAAACACGCACATTTGTTTTATGAAAATATTTTTGAACATAAATCATCTCAGTTAATTACACACTATCAGCCATTGGGGGTTAAATGGGTCAAGATCTCATTTGACTTTACAACCTACAAGAGACTGACAACAAGCTTGATGTTCATATGGGAAGGAGATCAGACCACAATTTAAAACATACATAAGTCCTAAACCATGTTGTATAGTGAGAGGTGGAGAAGTGATTTTTTACATTAAACATTATTTGTATTACAAGAGACCAATAACCATGCTTTTGTCAAAATTTTAAAACTTCTGCAAAACCCCCTCTAGGTTGAAAATTGGTAGTCAGACACACATACAGGTAAGGAGCATACACTGATTACAGCGCCTTGCCGGACCCAGCACCTCAGGGGAGGGAACCTGAGTGCAGCTGTGCGGCAGGTGATGGCTCAGCACCACACTAGTCCGAATGGTTCTCTCTGGTGTCTGGAGTATCAATCCCGGCACCAACACCTAAGTTTTTCCCCCTGTAAATTGGAGGACCTCCTTATAGGGCTGGATATAGATTAACATCATACCCAGGAATGAGCAATTGCAGGTCAAGGGCCTTGCTCACGGAGTAGAATTACTAAGGGAATTCATGGGATTTGCAACCTTCCAGTTGCTGATACAAATCCCTAACCTCAGAGCCTCCTCTCCATTCCATTCCCATCCCCCATCCACACACACTGCAGATTCATTTCACCGACATCCCAAGCACATGAACGTACCAAGATTTCACGACACCCCAGTGTCTATGAAAACTCGCATCACAGAGGGAAGCAAGATGCGAAATAAAACAAGCAAGAGAAGCAGAGGGCAAGAAAGAAAACTGTGTAAAGCCCCGGAAGCCCCTGGAAGCTTCCGTGTGATCACCTTGTGTGATCTTCTGCTGTTTACAGCCAACATATGATTCGCTGTTTGGTCCTTTTGAAAAATACAACAAAATAAGACCCGCTGCCATAGATTCATCCTCCAGACCAGACAAATAAACCACGAGATGCAGACAGGAAGCTCTTGAAGGTGAAGTGCAAGTAAAATACCTCTTTTCTGGCAGTGACAAATTAAACGTCCCCTGATGTGTGCATCCTGTAGACAAGCTTTGAGCTTATTTTAGACACACTTCAAAGTCGGAGACACGACAGCCCCATTTTAACATTTTTAATGATGAACACCTCATTTCTTGATAGCACAATACAACTCAAAGCTAGACCAAAACTCTTCAGTGTCACTAATCATAGAGACTCTGATGGGATGTGTAATATGCATATTACATAAAAAAAATCCATCAGTAAGAAAATCTCTCCAGTGTGTGTATAACCCATTTGTTTCCCTGATGCATGAAAAGGATTTGTAACTGGAAGAGACTCCAGTGTGTCATTTTCATCCAAACGACAGCAGAACCCAAATCCAATTTCTGAGGCATTTCCACTGCACGACTAGAGAGCTGAAGAACCGCCATCTCCAAAGCAGAAAAATGTTATTGCTTGAGGTGTCAGGAAAAGTCTATTACAGCCCATTAGACTCCATATTCATTAAGCATAAGCAAGTCCCCTGATCAGAGAGACACACAAAACGACTCCTTCAGCCCCCGCAGGAGACAGGAATCCTGTAAATGTGACAAAGTACCTGCTTCGCTGCAAAACTGGATCTTGCAAAACAAGAACCATGGTTCTGACCTTTGTGAGAATCAGCACCATGACACATGACGATTCATGCGGAGCTAATTAGTACTCTGACCTATAAATACACCCACTAATTTCCCTCAGACGTTGCACTTCTGGGTGTGCTTGTTGTACAGTGGTGTATGGAAAATGCTTCAAGAGAACATGCAAATTTACATAGTCTATTGCCAACGAGAGAATCCAAATGTGCCTCCATGCTAATATAGGTGCTGTGGGCCGTGCTGAGTGCTGCCCAGTGCCAGTGACGCGTCGGAAGCAACAGCAAAGCGCACAGCTGAACGGCAGAAGCATGATGGGCAGAGTCACAGGGTCACAGTCTGCAAGTCTACAGTCTGAAGACAGCAGCAGAAGACAAACTCCATCTGGACCAGCTACTTCAGCAATGACAGCTGATGACAATATTGTGGGTGAACCAGATGTTTCACATGCTGGTCCTCAGGGAACCCCAGCCTAGATCCCAGTAGGAAAAGAACGATTGGGGGCAATCCGTCCTCTGGCAGCAATGTGCAGTCCACAAAAATGTACATTATCTTGCAGGGCTCCGATGTTCCAGGAGTGACAAAGACTGCATTCACGGGCAGTCAATATTCCAGTTATGGATAGAATCAGAACTATCTGATAACACACAATACCAAATGAGTTCCACGTACTCCAGAATACATTCAAACAACCTGCTGCAAAGACTGACAGACAGGAATATTCTTGACTCAAAAATGTTATACCTTAAGCGTGTTAAGCAGTACATTCCATACCTGAGTGCCAAATGCAATATTTTGCACATCTGTTCTAATAAATATCTGTAGAGTGGGGAGGGTGGACATAAATCAGTTTATATGCCATGAAATGTGGCTTTTGTGAGGAACAGGGAGAGGCCCTGTCGGGTCTGAAAGGATGCAGCGCCAGTGGGGGAGAGAGGCTTCATTCAGCAAGAAACATGTCGTTTCCCCTTGGTCCAAGTGCTGCATGACGGCAAACTCAAATTATGGTGAAGTGCACCTCTCATATTTAACACCGGGCATAGCTGCTGCAGCTAGAAAACTGCAGGATGCAGCTCTAACACTCATATTCACATGTCAAAATGCACTGCTGTTGTTAGCATGGGCTTCCTCAGAATAATCCAGTGTATGAGTGTGTGCAGCTGTGAACCCTGCAGTGTACTGGCACTGAGCCCTGCTGTGCCTGAGCTCCCCATGACCTTCTGCTGGGCATGTGATACAGACGGATGAATGGATGGGGGGGGGTGTTTTTCTACCTGTTAAACTGTAAGGACACTGGCGAATTTTCAGGTAAGGCTTTTCACACCTCCCTCCCTTCCCAGAATATTCCGTTTTCCAAAAAATAATAATGCAGAACGCTACCATAGGCCAGAGAGCTGCATATAACCAGGGCTCTGCACAACGTCCTGCCCCACTGCCACTTGTCAGCAAGCGCAGGATGAAAGCCCAGCTGGCAAACCACAAGCATTTCCCATCCATACGAGCAGCGCCAGCAGTTCCATTGCTGCGATCTGCCGCATTATTTTCGAGTCGTGAACCTGGCATCGGCGGAGATGCGCAGACACGCAGCTCGTTTCCCGGCTAGCTCCCCAGAGAGGAGCACCCCTCGCTGCTTAACACGGACATTCTGTAATTGAGAATTTTTTATTTTTTAAAACCACCAGCTGGTTCGATCGATCTCCAGAGCTAAAGAACAGACGGACACGTTCACCACGCAGAGGAGCTGAGCGTGTGAAACGACACAGCAGACAGAGAAGAGCAAGGAAGGGCTGCAAGACCCCTCCACCATAAACTCAAGGTCCCAGCTTCCCAGACCATCCTGCAGCTCAGAACAGAACCGGGACGCCATCTTGGCCGTGTTCTGCTGCTGTCTGGGCACCAACATGCCACAGGTGTTTTCACATCAGCCCTTTAAGTAGCAGTATTTGTCTACCTGGACTGCAGTCAACTAGACCCAACACAGACCCAACACAGACCCAACACAGACCCAACACAGACCCAACACAGACCCAACACAGGCATTATTGCTCTTTTCCCTTGAAGTCAGAAATGCTGGCGCTCGCCTCAGGAATGCTCAGTAACACAATAGCACCAGTCAGAAGCAGCTAAGAAAAGCAAAAAGGGCTCTTTTCCTTCCCAGCTGTGCAGCGGTGATTAAACTCCACAAGAACCACACAGTGTGGAGCCAGTTTCTCTTCTCTCTCTTAAAAAAGGACATCGCCGGTGTTATTTTCCACCCCGGCTTATGTGCCTCCTCTGATGTGGGCTGGCCGAGGTTATGGGGGGGGGGGGGCATTAAGCGCCTGCCCCCGCGGCCGGCCAGCGAGGGCAAGAAGTGTTTGCACAAGAGAGGAGCCTTTTGCCACACTTTGAGAACAACACACAGTTAGATGGAGATGATTGACTGCAGATGGAAGGAAGGTAAGAGCTGAAGTCATTTTGGCAGCAGGGCCCAAAGGATGTGGCGCACTGGTGTTTTACTTAATAAAGCCCCATAAGAGCCTGGAGGCCGGTGCGTTCAGGTCACAGACACGTGTCTTTCTAAACATTTCACAGCGACCTCGCGTGCCAATACAATTAAGATGAAGTTCCTCCGCAAACTGCAAACGGACATAGCCGTCTGTTCTGGTGACAACTCCTGCAGAGTCGCCCCCCCCCCCCCACCACCACCACATGCCTGCAATCCATCAAGTGCCCGTCCTCTCCACTGCGAGCAGGTGCTGGCAGGTGTAGGCGATGTAGCGGAACAGACCTCAATGTGCACAGAGACACGGACAGCATACTTAAAGCCCCTCACTCATCCGCTCATGACAGAAAGCATGGCTTCAGCAGTGTGGCAGCACAAAAACACCCTCAGTACCCCAGGGACAAACACTAGCAGTAGCACTATTTATTACAGAAGCTGCATTAAAAGATTCATAACAAAACAGACCATCTTTACGGCCGGCATTGGCACTGAGAGGTCATCGCTTAATGCTCCTTCACAAAAACCTGGAGGAGGGATAATGTTGCTTTAAAGAACTGAACTATTTACAAGAAGCATAAATTGCTGACATCTGTCTGAATGAGGGGGGTGGGGTGGTATAAGTATACAAAACAAATAAGATGACCCCAAGGAACCATTGAAATATTAGTATTGATTCAGGAATGGGGGGCAAACAAGGAAATTAGCTGGAGAACGACTTAAGGTCAAATGAAAGACATTTATTGGAAGAGAGTGATTAGCATCCACTTCCAAACACCATGGTGAAGGTAGAAGAGATCAGGTGGATTCAAACTGGATAAAACAAGTTAAATACCCAAACTGACCAGGCAGCACGTGACACTATTAGCCTGTAGGATCTTCTCTTCATTATTGTTCAAAGAAGAATCTGTTTAAGCTAAAAGGAGACAGATCAGAAATTACTCAAATCGTTTGTCTCACGAAACAAAGGCAGAAATATTTAGAGATTAAGGTGAACCTGCTAGAAAGGTAACGAAGTCAGAAGCAAAATGTTTCACTCACACAAAACAAGCAAAAAGCTGCGTGCTGGTTCACGCCGCCATCTTCACTGCGTTTTGGACCTTAGTTTTACGACTGCCTGTTATTCCTTGAGAAACACATGTTCACTCTGGATGCATGCTATGCATAAAAACAGTCGCAGTAATTACTCTGGTGCGATGCACGCAGGGCTGCGATGCACCGAATGCACAGCAGACTTCATGTTCATTTCTTTTTCTGGTACCATTATTATTGTGTGTATCAAAATGAAAACACAACTTGAATAAGATCGGAGACTTTTTATGCTGCTTTAGCGGCTTGGTGTCACCTGGTTATATGAATCATATTTATTGGCCTCCTTTCACTTTAAAACTGCAGCTGCTTGTATCTAACCAGCTTTGTGGGGGGGGGGGGTTAGGAGGACATTTGCTTTCCTCTCAGCTCGCCAAGCCAATAATTCAATAAAATGGTTTCAGCCTTAATATCTCCACTATGTCTGTGTGTTAAATGAACCAAGGCCTCTTCCGGCAATATTATAACATTAAGAAATTTCCTGAGCCGGCAATGTTTCCCACTGAACACATGCAAACACTAGTGAGACCTGGTATGATTATAATCTTGTTTTCTAAGAATATGTAAGGAATACAGTTTAGCACAGCATCTACATGCTACAGAACAGAATGCTGCAGATTACAGGCAGTGCAAATCTCTGTAGGTGATGTGTGTCAATAGCTTTTCAATAGACACAAGGTAAGATTATACCCTCATGGAAAATGAGACTTTGTGAGCAGTATAGGATGTTCTCTGCTGTATATAGTGTGGAACTGTGTCTATCGTTTTAGCAGTAAGCAGATATGAAGATGTGCCGCGCATCAGTGAGTCACGGAGAACATGGCAGCCGCGAAAATCGGGTCCCGCCAGAGCTAGGCGTCGCATTCCGCGTCGCCCGCGCGCTTCACACCGCACTCAGTGGCAACCGGCTCACAAGCGATACTTCATTCCTCTCCCGTCTCCCTGCAAGGTTATACTTTACAATCCTCCGGCTGCAGCGGGAATACGGCTGAACGCATTCTCTCGGAAGATAACCTAAATCACAGGGGGAATTACGGGATTAAAAACAAAAAGAGAAAAATGTCACCCGAGACAACTGCCACTGAAAGCGAACAGCCAGCCTCACTCCGGTGCTGCAGCAATAAATAATCAGAAAAAGCGTCTTGCCCCCTCCCCCCTGCCTCCAGGATTTATCTCTGACACACATGCTAAATTGCACTGCATACATTACAATTCTCTTCCTTTTCCCTGAAAATTTTTACTTGCCAGCTTCACAAACAGTGACAGTACAAGAGTCACCAGTAAAAATCAGGTCAGAGCCAGCAGGAAGAGGGAGAGTAATGGGGGGGGGGGGGGCGATCTTTCACCAAAAACCATACGGAACTTTGGCACGGAACTCTACAAAAGGCACAACTCAAGGCAAAAAAACTTTGGTATTCTGGTAAACCACTCACCACGTACACTCCTACTGACCTGCTAGCAAAACCAAACACACCCCCCACCCCCACCCTCACCCCCGCCTTCAGCTGGAAGCAGAGTAATGTGGTTTTTGTTTCAGGTGTTGGGAGACATTAAGCAAACAGGCAAACGCCACACCGCCGCACATTTGTCCAGGATCCATCTCATCCTCTGTTCTCCGGGAAGACCTTGTTTTCAGCACTTCCTTTTGTGGTTTCAAAGCCCTCCCACAAATGTGCTGAATGCAGGAGATCCAGCAGAGAAAAACACGCAATGCATGGACTTTAAAAAAAAAAAAAAAGAAGAAAATACTGTGCGACTCCAGGTGCCCTGACCTGATGTGGGCACGAGGCAGCACCAGGAAAAGCTGCACTTAGGTTCATGTTGCACAGAGGCTTCTGAGGAATTCTTTCATTGGCCTTCGCCTGAGACTAATTTTTCCGGCTGCGAAGTATTAAGTCAGCCAGCTTGTACTTCCATAACCTGACAATCCAGCATCAACAAGCTCACTGTTTCTAACCACGGAGACACCGGGTCCGGCTGCATGGAACTCTGACCTTGTTTTCGAACATTAAAGTTATTTTACAAATGATTTTCTTATCAATTTCAAAATGAAAATGTTACACTTAAGTGATACATTCATATTTGTAAAAATCCTGATATTGGCACGTCCCCATTAAGAGGATCGCCATAATGACATTCACATTAAATATGCTATGAAAAAAAAGAGCGGAACATATGGCAGAATTATTACAGGAAACCGAAACAGGGAGCAGCTGTGTACATCTTTAAACACGTGGTCTACATTTGTCACAACAAATGTGACAAAAACACGATATATAGGAATTTCACTCCTGTAAGGTTTCTGTATGCACGCGCGCACACACACACACACACACGGAATACGTCAAACAAAACAAGCCGCTGGGATGAGGGAGGGGCTGCCAGGCCCTTTAACCAATCGCTGATGCAAAGGGCTTCTGTTTGCATTTGCATCCATGAAACGAGGACTGGTCTATGCAGCCCTTTAAGAAAATCAGGCCCAGTACAGGCCAGGGAGCAGCTGTTACTGAAAGCCCATTAACAGTATGTAATAAACATAACTGACTACTTCCTCCTAAAGCTTCTGTTTTGCTTTCCAAGCAACTTCTGTATCACACAATGCAACATTTGTCTGAGAGGCACCTGAAAAGAAAAAAGAAAAGTACTGTCGACTGCAGTTAAGCAGACCAGATGTTGCTCTCAAATTATGAATTGCGTTGGCATTTTCTCGGTGAAGGGAAACTCTAATCGGAGAGCATTTGCACATATTTTCACCTGGGTTCAATGGGTGCCTTAAAAACCTCACAAAGGAGAAACCGCCCAGAAACAGCCTAGCGATTCAGACGGGCCCAACGCAGCTCAGGCTGCTGATCCACATCAAGTTTTAATGCTAGTCAATACATTTCTGCCGGTAGGTAAACATCGGGAAACACATGCACTATTCTTCCACACTATACTCATGGCATTGTGCGGTCACGGCGCAAGCAAGCCAAAAACCGCGCCCCAGAGGCGTCCCCGCTCTCGCGTGGCGCTTGGAGACCACGCTTACCTTCTCGTTTTTCACCTTCTTCATGGATCTGCATTCACCATTGTCCAGATCCTCAGGCTCGCTTTTAATAGCCAATGGCGGGATCCCCGCAGCCTCCAGGGTGATATTCCCAACCTGCTCGGCCGCTGCCAAGTCCGTATTCTGAGGTGCCTCAAAGGTAGCAGTGCGGGCGGCCCCCAGAACCAGGGCCTGGGTCCCCGAGTCCTTCTCTCCGACGACCACCCCAAGTGCCTCACTCTTCTCCTTCTTGCTCTTCGCTGAGCTGCCCTCCTTGTCCTTCTTACTGCTGGGCATGCTGCGTGAAGATTTGCTGCTCTTCTCCTGGCCCTTCCCAGAGCTGGAACTGCCGGTGCCCGCTGTGCCAGTGCCCGCTGTGCCAGTGCCCGCTGTGCCAGTGCCCGTGCCAGCGCAGTCTCCCAGGCCTCTTCCCTGGACCTCCTTCTTGGCCCCATCTCCAGCCGAGGACTTGCTGCTGTCTTTTGAGCTCTTGTTGCGTTTTGACTTGGACTTGCTCTCTTTGCCCTGGGGAGCAGGCACGGGGCTGACAAATTTGATGTTCTCCGGTAACGCCGCCACGGCGCTGGGGGGTGCCGCCATGCTTCCCGCGTCCTTGGTGCCAGACATCTCGAGCTTGTCTTTCTCTAAGTCGGCGTCCAGGTCGATGATCAGATTGCCGACGCCGATGTCCCATTCGTCGGCGCTGTCGTACGTGTCCACCGCGTTTGAGTCCACACCTTTCCCGCCTGCAGGGCCACTACTTAGGGACATCTTAGTGCCAGCGGCCCAGGTTTGCCACAGTAAGGTCTGTCGCCTTCTAAGACTACTGGGGGCAGCGGGAAAAAAATTGCAGCGGCCTCAGGGTCTCGGCATCCCCGTCCCAGCTACCCACATTTTGCCCTGAGGAGACAGAGGGGAGGGGGGGGAGGGGGGAAGGGCAGGGTTTGTTAATGCAGGACGACAAGATTTTTACTGTGTAACAACAAAGTGACCCATACAGCTCTCCTTAAAACTTCTGTACAAAGATAAACAGTTCACACCCCACACAATACAGCCCTATGTGCTGCGAGTCATAACCTATGCAACCTCTGTACTGGGAGCACAAGGCATCCGCAGAGAAGTGCAGCAGGCCGCCCTCGCGGCCAGTGAGGAGCAGAGGAGGCGGCTTTCAGACAGGGCTCCCTGCAAGCCTAGACTCCCAGCAACTCGAAACACACGTGGAACTCATTTCCTCCCAAACCCGCAGATTGACGACAACCGGGTGCAAGTGAAAAAGGACCTCCGAAAGTCAGAGCTGAAAACTGCGCCCACAGATTTACCTTCTGGGACCCTCAGTGGAACCTGCTGAAGACACGCATGGTGGAAAACTATTAGATGTTTGTATATTGAAGTTAGAAAACCCTGGAAGTTCTGTCCAGTAAAACCACCCCTGCTCAAAATAATCATACATTAGACCTTATAAGTTATATAATTATATTAATGTTATGAGGTTTACGCCATAAAGCAATTTTATACGTGAATGTGAATATAAAGGAGCTATTGGACTGTACAAACATTCCCTTTTCTCCATAGTCAAGTTGCAGTTCCTCCCCTGCAGAAATGAGTATCCTTAAAGGATGAGCACCGTACAGCACGCGGCTCGCGGCAGCGGGCAAAACAGCGGCGGTCACCAAATGGACACAAACACACGAGTGGGCCAGTACTGCTGCGGCCAGCCCCTCACGCCACGTGCTGTTTGGTGACAAGGTTTTCATTTATTTTTTGCTTTAAATAAAAGGAGAATAAAAAGAACAGGATGGAACCCATAGCATTTGGGAATGGAGCACATCTGTCATCTGTGAACTTAAGTACTGATGATTGGATCAGAGAAGCTTATTGCGTTTAGAAAGCTAGGTCACAGCGGATCATCCCGGGCTCCCTAAGCAAATACCAGACCCAACAGAAGGAAACACAGCAGCTCAGGAGAGCAGCATCTCCAGGAATGAGACCTGCTTGGCTGGGCACCTCACATCAGAACCAGCAGTCAGCCCCACGCCCGGCCTCCATTGTCTGGGGGTTTTTTATGGGCAATGCAGCAGCCAGATGGTGGGGCTTTGGGGGGGGGGGCCCTCCCAGCATGGCCTGATCCCTCGCTTAGCCACATGGCGGGAGCGTGCTGCTGCACGTGGTGTGCTGCCAATGCAAGGGTTGGGGCAGCGGCCACTGGTGTCTGCACCCCGCAGTGTGTGCAACCCGCAGCACCCGAAACAGGAGGTGCCCGCAGCCCGCAACCGACGGCCCCCGAAACAGGAGGCGCCCGCAACCGACGGCCCCCGAAACAGGAGGTGCCCGCAACCGACGGTGCCCGCAACCCATGGCACTCGCCAACAGCATGTAGCTGGACATGTAGTGCTGTGGCGCTCTGACAAAAACACAGGGGAAGCATAGACACGACTCCTAAAATACTTACTGCCATTTTCGGGGTTCTCCAATTGGAAATTAAGTAAATATGCAAATAATTCCCTAACACATAGGGGCGGGGATTGGTTCACGGCACAGACACATGCTGACATGACAAGGAACCCGGGAACTGGGCAGGTAATCCAACCATGAATTACAACAACTAAATTTAGCCCAAATTTATCAGATTTAGCTGATTGTTATATGATTGGGGAAAACAATTTATAAGCCAACAATAAACCCACTTCCACAAGTGTCTGACCACAAAGTAATGTGTTTATCGGAGCAAATGGTGCCTTTTGGTATGTGAAATGTACTTGTACACAATGAAGCCATCTGATTCTCACTGACTGGCTCACGAACATCAAACAAATATTTATCACTGTCTTTCAGTTTATGGTCTGACGAAGATTTATAATCACAATATTAAAAATATAAAAAATATTTTATGATAAGTTGTTTCCTAATTAACTTGCCATGGATGAACAGAGAACCTCGCCTTCCATTTAGTTTACAAAAAAAAATAGACAAGGAAAAGTAATGGAATTTCTAGTGACTCAGTGAATGTGCACAGCAGTGAAAAGCACAATTATTTATCACGTGACTTTCAGAAGGTCTTAACCACAAAGACCAGCACAAAACTAATTCCACCTGATCAGTCATTCATTAGGTCTTTATCGACTCCAAAAACGTCCTTCAAGTCACCTGGGTTAGGGTTCTGAGGGCCGCTGAGAACATTAAATCATCCGTAATGGTCTCCCGCCACCTGAGCTATGGCAGCTGCACACTCTAGCTGCACTTCCCTGTAATCCCCCGTCGTACTACATAACCCTTTCCCACCGTCTCCATGGCAACACGCGGAGACCCTTCTCACCGGGCAGCACAAAGCGACATCGCCATTCGGAGCGAGTGACGTTATCATGTGTGACAGCCAATGAAAACGGGGCGCGCTCGCTGCCAGCCTCGCCGCAGACATACCGCTCCGTCAGGCGGCAGCCCTCTAACGAGGCTGTTTATTAAGATGAGCGTCGGGGAAACACAAGAGCTGGGGAGGGACAGCAGCTGCGTTTAGGAGACTTGATTATAGCTGCCATCAGTAGTGACAAGTAGGGTGGGATATCGAGAGCGGGTACTGAATTGGTACCGGTTCTAGACTGGGCAATACCGAGCTCCTGGACAAACGGTATCACTATTAGTATTTTTCCGTTAATTCATTCTAAGGGGGCTTTTCCACCGCACCAATTATCGTACTTTTGGTACTTAAGGAATGTGTTGGTTTTCCACAGCAGTAAAAACTCATACCGGCGTTGAATAATGCCACAAAACAGGGCGGGGCGTTTTGTACTGAATTCCAAAAACAATGTATATTAATGGGCTGGAAGGTGTGCGATATTATTACCAACATCACATATTATGCACATGCAATTCTTACATGGCTAATCAGATAGATTAAGATGAAGTTGTTTCTTACTTTTTGTACGTACATTATAGCGCAGTTTCGTCAAAACATGTTGACTTTGTTTTTAGGAAAAAAAACAGCTAGCTTTGCAGTCATTTTACAGATTATATAATATAGGCTTAAAAACAATTTGCAGTATACCTCTGCTGCTTTTGCATGAGCGCTTTATAAACACGCCAATAATTATTACATCAAAATAACAACGTGCCTCCGAATATATTACACAAAAAAACCCATCGACTTTTGTCGACCTAAAACAGCGTTTCAAGTCGCACCCCGAATTACCAAAAAGGCACCCTAGTTTGACACTTTGGGTACTGGAACTTTTGGTACTGGTACATGACTGGCCAAGGGACGTCAATACCTGTCGCAGTTGAAACGCGCCCTAATATAGAGGGGTTTACATTCCAAACCATCCCCTAATGATTAAGACACGGCAGACGAACGCCATCACGTTTTAGACGCGTAGGTACGTGTTTATACGTTTACTGTAGGGAAAAACGCTCAAAAGCGTAGCATAATTTTAGTAAATGTAATACTTATGGAAGTAAATTAATCACAAAAGTTGTTCATGCAAAAAAAAAAAAAAAAAAAAAAAAAAAAATCACGTTGAATTACATTAAATCGAAAAAAAAATGCAAATACAAAATACGCTGCCAAAATTTCAGTGGTTTAAAATACGGTTCTATAACCTTCTATATCCGGGTCTAGCAAATTTCCTGTATTCCTGTAGTGCTGCTTCACTAACTTATTTTTGCAAAAAAGTTATTTAAAATAACTTAAATCTCTTCACATTGTCATATCTATTCTTTGCTCCACATTATGGAGAGTAGTATCGATAAAACTATCGATAAGTATCAGCATCGATAAGCAGCATCAGCGTCGATACTGGTATCGATAAAATCCTAACGATACCCATCCCCAATGACAAACTTCACATTAAACTCACCCATCTGCAGCATTAATTGGGTTGTTCTTCGGGTTTTAAACACAGTACAATTATTTCTGAAATTCCCCTAAAAAAATAATTCTGGGAGTTCTCTGTAGGGAACAGCCTTTAGCCTGGTTTCAAGAACCCAGCTAACAGACTAAGGGAGCCCAAATGCCCTGCTCCAGACCCACAAGGCCAGCACCCTTGGACTTTTCAGCAGCCACACAAAAACACACCAGTGGGAGTGGGTGTGCAGCTTCTGGCACTGGCCGTGGGGGTCGTGAATAACCTCCAGAAACTCATTTACCATTCTCATTCACATGCCAGCTGAAATAGGGGACAAGCAAACGGGAGCGACCGGGAGTACACGTCCCCCGCCCCCTGCCACAAGTAAATAATTAACACCCCCCATCTGCAGCAGGTCTCCCTGAGAGTTAAGGGAGACACAGGAGTGAAGGCTGCACAAAAGGCAGTAGAGGAGACAGCCGGGGCAGATGAGAGCAATACCGATTCAATAGGGACCTCAATTCGGATGAGTGTTTGCGTTGCACACACCTGCCGATTTTAAACCCGATTACAAAAGAAGATGCTCTGCAAATCCTCTGAGCTGCTTCCCTTCCACTCTGCTTCCGTCTCTCGCTCTCCATCATAATTTCCCCATACAAGGCATAGAAATCGAGAATCTCAAATACGCATTTTCTTTTGAGCCTCGTGAAGCCTGCTGCTCCCAAACAGAGAGGACCGGCTCCCACATTCTGTGGATGCGATTGCTCCATTTCAGGTTGGGGACATTTCTGCAATCGCCCCCCCATCCCCCCCACCGCCCAGATAGCACCCTCTCCCATATCTGTTCAAAGATCTTTCTGGGCAAATCCTGGCTGTCAGACTGGCTCTCCAATGGGCAGGCAAGGCACCGTGACAGAAGGGATTTATCGCACTCGTCCACGATGCACTGACTGATCTAGGAGGCCCCTTGTCTCCGCCTGGCACGCATTGTCCTGCTATTGACGTGGCGGCTCTCCCACACTCCATCCCGCTGACCGAACAGGGTGCTGCTCGCATCACTTAGATCGCATTAATGCTGAGTGGCAGCTCCTAAAATGCGCGGCAGGGCCGTAACTCCCGGGCTTAAGCGGAGGGCGCTCGGTGCATCCAGGCCACCCTCCAATTCCACATTAGCACCCAAGAGCTGCCATCCGGTCGCCCTAACCCTCCACCCTGCACACAGGAGCCTGTCCCAAAGATGGAGCAGATGAGACAGGGGCTGCAGCTGTCCCCGGTCAGACAGACAGACAGCTGTGGGGGCTCACACGTCACCTCTGCGGCCCACCCTGTTATTCGAGGCCCACCTACTGCAGATAGCAGGAAGTGCAGGAGAGTGGGGGCTATTTCAGGGCCCTGGTAAGAGGAGCGCTGGAGGTGCTTGGTCAGCCGTGTGAGCACAGAGCTTCAGAGGTGAACTCACAATTCTGCAAACTAGACTGCTTTCAGTTCCTCTGTGCGTCCAATTCCAGGAAGGGGGGGACGGGACCTTTTATGAGTAAACAACATAGTTCTGTGGTTCGTGTTTATTCAATGTTCCTATTTTTCATTTTTTAAATGCAAATTACAATCAGGCAGCATAAAGACAGTCACTGGATTATGGGACATTACACAAGAAGAATGAAATCTGTTAAAACTGAATTACGAGGTTATGGAAAAAAAAAACAATATACAGAAAATATCAGGAAAATTTAGATATTTCATAGACAGGTGAAGAATTATACCCTCAGATAATTTCATCAGATTCTTGCTGCAGACTGGTAAGGAACCATCTCCAGCACAGAGCTGCACACCCTCCCTCCAAGCTGGTTACTGAAATAGATTTGCGCCAGGAGCTGAAGGTGACGTGGACCCAGCCCCAGGGGTCAGCCAGCTTCCATCTCTGGAAATGTCACCGCGGTTGACACTGGGCCGCAGAGGGGGCTGCACTTCTCAGCTGCTTGCAACAGCAGCCACGCCACCTGCACCCCCGCAGTCTGCTCCGCAAGGTCACGCACGCATGAAAACATGCTCACGTAAAAAAATAAATAAAAATAATGAAAAAAAAAAAATCACATGAAAGTTGCCTTACATCTACACATCTCACCTTTATCCCCTTAACCAAAGAGAAGGCCGACTAAATGTTTGGGTATTCTTATTAATCCTTTAGAGTATTACAGAAACATTCCAGAGTGAATTTGTCCTCTATCAAGCAGAGACAGCAATATGACGAAACTGTCATCGGCGTGTGGAAGTCCCTGGCCGCACCGCCATCACATTCCAGAGGGACACGTGACAATGGGGCGGCGGTCACACCACTGGTGGCATTCTCCACCATGCGTGGCATCTGCAGCACGGAGCAGGGATAACACACATCTATTTGTGGGACTCTATAAATGGAAGAGCCACAGAAATCACAGGCAGCAACATCTAATACCAACGGCTCCCTGGATGTGTTCAACATCTCCAGGAAGGCTGTCTAATATACCCCATTTAAATATCACTCGCATATTCTGACACTAGAGATGTGCATTCAGATCATTTTTGATATTCAAACTGGCCGTGTTATTCGACGATTGTCCGGTTATTCATGACACTTTCATACTACAAGAAACACAAAGAGAGCAAATTGGGGGCCCCTAGATGGTCCACGGTTTGACTCCCCTAATGAGGAAGCGCCGATTGCTGTGCTGTGAAGCATCATCGGTGACTGTTTCAGTTTTATACGATTGCGCATCAAAACACCAGAATGTATGTAAACAAGTTGTGTTGGACAGCGTTTGCAGAAAATGTCATTTTCAGCTTGCAAATAAAAATACCGCCACACTTCATTTGTGTGTTTTTTTTGGTTCTCTGCATTCACAGAATAACCAAATATGGATATCAGTACTAATATAGTGAATAATTAGCGTACACCCCTAGCTGACATCCTCCCAAGAATGAATAAAGCCCCTACAATCAGGCCCATTAAATTCTAACTAAGGTATCAATAAGGTGAGTGACAGTGACCTCAGTGCCGCTGATATACGATGAGTGGCGAAAGTCAATCGTGCTGCCAATAACCGAAGAAAGGCAAAGCCCTGAGGCCGAGGAGCCTCCAGATTGATTTTTCCAAGGGTCTCAAGCAGAAATTCTGCCAGGTCTTAATGCTTTCAGGTGCTCCATTCACACGAGAGGAAAGGGGAAGATTAGGAGAGGCCTTCAAGGGAGGCCGAGGCAGCGCACGCTCGGCCCTTAAGCAAAACGTACGACTAGGTCAACTCCAGGCAGAGGCGGGCGCCAAGCGCACACCAGAGCCTTAGCAATTATCTGCGTACAGCTGACATTTTGCTGCTGAAACAGTAGCAAGGGCTTATTTTTCAGCTAAGGAGACATGGAAGCTTCCTCACACCTTTACAAGCAGGAGGTTTATGATGGTTATACACCCGTTGTAAGAGATATACACAACAAGAAAACGAACATACTAATGGTGATGTTAGATGGCTGGTGGCGCATTTCAGGCCTTTCTGCGGCCAGTAAAGCCGGGCACGGGGCACGGGGCACGGGGCCCAGCGACGGCCACCGCACTCTCCGGGGTGACCTTCCATAAGAGCGCCCAGCCACCCCACACGGCGAGCACTCAAAGCATCCGGGGGCCTCCTGCTTTAGAATGGGCCCGATAGCAGTGACATGGGCAGATGCGAGCCGGGTCACAGTGAGGCCACCTGCAGCTAAAGCCGGCTGCGTCTGCGGGCACAGAGACCGCCAGCCACGGCTGCTCTTATCCTCCAGATAATCACACAGGCACCTGTTCGCACGGAAACAGAAGCTGCACTAACAAACAAGCCTAAAAATAGGAGATCATCTGCAACATGTATTTAATGTATGACAGCAAGCACTGCGGCTTAGGCAGAGACTAAGCACTAATACTGCACAATAACCACCTCCTATCACTGCCAACGCAACATGTTAATGTATCTATGTATACAAAACAAACTACACTATACTTTCTGCTACTTTAGGATACTGCAGTTTACACTTTCCGTTTCATGAGACGTGATATTCCAACAGTGAGTCGTTAACTTACCAACCAAATCATTCACACTTATGCTTAAGAACCCATCATTTATGTACGTTTAAATCTAAAGATGCTTGGTGAACACTATTATCCAAAGTGACTTCCAATTTCACCCATTAAAACTGCCAGATGTTGTATGGGAGCGGTTCACGCATGCATCAGGGTACCAGACAGCCACCCTGGAGACTCAGGCAACATCTGCATTAAAAATCGTTCCGTAAGCGTTCTGTGACCTGAGGCCCACAGCTCAGGTCACAGATCCCATCTAACTAGTTGACGCGTTAGCTACGCATCTGGAATCGCCGTTTTGAATAACAGTCCCTCTGGCAACAGAACATACAGCCACTGCTGGCTTGCAAAAATAGGATTTCCTGCACTGCAGGCGAGAAGCTCGTGCGATTGGTCCAGCCGGCTCCACGCAGCGGGAGGGGGGGGGGGGGGGTGTGCAGTCCTTCTCGGGGGCGTCGCACTGTGCTGGGATCCATCCTCTACACCTTGAAGCTATTATTCAAAATGAAGTCACCTCTACTTGTACTCCAGGTACCAAGACATTTGCAGGGTAACAATTAGTTTTATGCTCCAGATAAGACAGACCAGACGCATGAGACCACCCTAATATTTTAAGATGCTCACGAGCCCAGCATTCTGTCTTTTGCTTTATTCATGAATGCGAGTGAAACAGCAATCATCTTAACCAACGCAGCTTATCCACACGGCTTGACCACCAATGGGTCCGGTCCCAGAAGGAAGCCGTCCTTTAAGACCACAGAAACCGCAAATGGTATAAGGGAACCTGCCACAAGTAAAGTCTGCCAAGGTAACCTTGGTGACCGCTTCCCGAAAGCCCCGCCCACCGCATTCAGAAGTTCATCTGCATGACATCGATTTGGATACGATGACAAGTTCTGCATTATAGCTACACCGAATGCAAATTAACACGCAAATACAACCACACCGTGGTGGGAAGAGCGATTCACTGCCACTCTGCCTCGGCAATCTAAAGCACAGGGTCACACGTGTACAAACATTCCATTTTATTGTATATACATGATATCCTGAGTGTCGGCAGTCCAAGGTCTTTCAAGGTTTAAAAATAAATAATCACAGCATAGGCTGTGGGGGGGGTGGGGGGGGGACAAGTAAGGTGGTCAGGATCAGCATGGCTGTATGGGTTTCAGAAATGCCACCTTCTGTTAGTTATCTTCCCCCTTAATTTACGGACGGTAGGAAATATTCCTCTGAAGTGTTACCCTGCTGGTTTCGTACCCCACCGCAGTCTAGCTTGCTTTTGTTCCATTTGACTTCTTAATTAACATAGTTTGATTGGGCTTTGAAACTATGAACCACCCACATACTGCACTGACTGAAAAATAACAAAAGCTATGGATACATTAAAACTTTAATTAAACTTAATTAGCACATTTCTGGACATAATGGGCATAACGTATAACCCAACCTATTCACTGCATTTGTGCACCTTATGCAAAATAAAATTGGTATCCAATGTAATTAGCATTAATCAATCTTTCAGTTATTTAATGATTTATCAGCTGAGTGAAGTAACAATTATATAATCAATCATAACTATAGTGAAAAAAGTGTAACATAGAACAAAATAATCTTTTGAATTTCCACACCTCTAAAATACCTTTAAAATTTGTTAAGACTGTGGACAGCTGACAATTTTGCATAAATTTTTGTTTTTTTGCAACAAAAGCTGTACAAACCTGCCCCCCCCAGCCCAGCACTAAAACACCAGTGCCTTAGATAACAGGAAAAAGGTCATGCTAATGTTTCTAAATACCAAAAGGCATTTCTACTGGAATGTCAAGAGCACGTCATTGTAGGGAAATGGCTACAAGGCAGGGAGTTTTACTATACATACACATTTCTGGCTCAGAGACATCAGTATATTAGCTTTCTGTTAATTGAAGCACGTAATAATTTGTCAGTTCCTTTAGTAATCGTAACTGTGAACACTTTGGACGGGTCAGCATAAAGATAGCCATTACCAAAGCACAAACGTCTCAAAGACAAACATGTCAAATACCAAAACAGATATATTTCTTCAGTATATGGAATATGTATGGAATGGCAAGTACTCACTTAAATCCAGTCAAGTCTGCATATGTTTTCACATGTCACTCTCTAGCTCCCCCCCCCCCCCAGCAAATGTCAGTCTTCAAGCCTGTGATACTGAAATGCGACTTGCGGCATTACCACTGAAATCTTCCTCTCCGATACTGAAATGCGACTTGCTGCATTACCACTGAAATCTTCCTCTCCGATA
>JAABNX020000008.1:1126718-1138281 GCA_015163995.2 Mormyrus lacerda
TCCGATACTGAAATGCGACTTGCTGCATTACCACTGAAATCTTCCTCTCCGATACTGAAATGCGACTTGCTGCATTATCACTGAAATATTCCTCTCCGATACTGAAATGTGACTTGCGGCATTACCACTGAAAGCTTTCTCTCCGATACTGAAATGCGACTTGTAGCTTTAGCACTTAAAGCTTTCTCTGCAAGGAAAGCCCAAGTACTTACTTGGTATCTTACGCTGCTGGGACACAGAAAACTCGTGTCCATGCTTCACAAGAAACCTGGTTCTCTGATTAGTTTTGGCCACAAAACAAACAAATCATTGTTACGGTAACTCGGGCCACATGCTGGTTACTTTTTAAGAAAAATCGGGAATGAATTGGGCCAAATGGAATCATTTTGAAGTACATATCCTAAAATACATTGTCCAGAGGGCAAAAACTGAATATGAGCTTTGGGTGTGGTGCAGAGAGAGGAAGCCCAACAACAGAAAACAAGGTCAGTGGTGGGGGGGCTTCCTGAAGACACCTGGTTAATGCAGACTTTAGCTACCCCTTGCCAGAATTTCAAAAGGTATTTCACGGGTATAGTCACAGAAATACACACGAAGTGTCAAGTGTGTGAGCAAGAATGAATGAGCGGCTGACCAACTTAGAGACCTGGCAGAGAGCAGGCTAAGAAAACTGATCAGACAGAACAGACAATGACAGGCAAAAAAAGAAACAGAAGAGCTCAGGAAATGTAGTTAGTCTGAGGACAAGCTGAGCCGGATAGCTGATCTGATGCCGACTGAAGTGGATGGGCGAGCATTCCAGTAGCCGCTAATGAGCACTTAGCGTTATTCTATATAAACTGGATTTTCTTGGCCATCAGTCTCTCCTCTTGCTGTGACTCATGACGTGGAAACTGGGAGTGTGCTGCTATCTGTGGAATGCTTACAATGACAACAGCACCAAGCTGAGATCTCTTGTCTCACATTGATTACTTGTTTCTTTTTAGCTAATTACATAAACAGTAACTCTACACCAGTGCTTTAGCCCATCAATGTTAATTCTTACATCCACTTCATCAAATAAACACTTTTTTTGGCTGAAAAGCAAATACCATCGTTTACTGAAATTTTTTCAGTACCTCAGCACCACAGGTACGCAGAAGTACTCCATGTTTTGCTTTTCCATCATCAGGTCTGATACACCAAAGAGTTTCCATCTTCATTTCATTTGTAACAGACTCTCTCTCCGAGTACCGCATACTGTGTGGTTAGTTGGATTGTGTGTCACTGCTAAGAAGAAGCCTGCAATCCACCAGCAGAACATACTAACCTGCACATACCACCAAGCACATGAGCACACAGGCATGCGCAAGCACAAGCATGTGACCACACACACACACACACACACGAGCACGCAAGGACACGCACACACACACACACACACACACACACACACACACACACACACACACACAGACACACACACACACACACAGACAGACACACACACACACAGACAGACACACACACACACACACACACACACACACACAGACACACACACACACACACAGACAGACACACACACACACACACACACACACACACACGCAAAGCCCATGCAGCTAGAAGCATTTAAGCCCATAGCAGCAGATGCTACCTGGAGCGAGTGGAGAAGCGAGAGGCTCAGGCTCCTCAGGTCCTGGCAGGAAGAGCGTCCTCCGCAGCCGCCAGCCTGAGGTCTGAACGTCACACTCTGAAATCTAACCGACAAAAACATGCAGGCAAACACAGCCTTTTCAAGAGTAAAAACCACGAAATACTTGCCTTTTGGGAAAAACCCCCAAATGTCATAAATGTGTCACGCGCTAGTTACGTTTAACAGGCACAGAGCATACAAAACGGTAAACAGCACACTGTATACACCCAGACAGCCTTAGATTGGGACTAAACTCATCACACGGTATCACTGTGAAGAGATTACCTACTCAGACAAGGAGTGTTATGCTACGAAGGCCATACAGAAGTGCACACTTAATCAGTGACCTACTTAAACGCAGCTTTCATCCCAGGATCACACCCTTTGCCCCCCTCCCACATCAAAAACCCAACAGCACAGAGGCTACAGCACTGGTCATGCTGACTACCAAGCAGCTGTGCTGCCCCCTCACCTCGCCACGATCCTCTGTCATCACCCCCATGTTCTTTCCACTCACATGTTTTAAAGGAGGAGTTTTTCCCAACCCGGTGCTTGGGGATCCCCATAAAGTACATGTTTTTGCTCCCTCCCAGCTCACAGACTGCCGGTCATGGAGCTGGAAGGTAGCAAAAATGTGGGCCAGGCTGAGAAACACTGCTCTGAAGCCTCTCACGACTCTGGAAGAGGGGCTGGGGGGCACGTCGGGTGGAGACACCAATACAGGCTCTTTCAGGCCGATGTGAACAAGTTTCTGTTACCCTGACTAAAGACCTGACACTGGGGGCAACTGCGCAAACAATACAGTCGATTAAAAAACACATTAAAGTGAAAGATGAAAGACCTTCACAAAAACGGAAAGGCATGGAAATAACGTCAAATTCCCAAATATAGCTCAACGCATGAAATCATGGTTAGCATTCCTAAGTTTAGCTCTAGTAGGTCAAAAAAAAAAAAAAAAGAAACTGAAACTAATTTTCCGCAAAATACATCAGGCACCTTACAGCTAAGAAAATTTGGTCCTTCCCAAATCACATAGAGGCTGTCCACAACAATATGTTTTTGTTTAACGACATAAAACTTTTCTTCCGATTTAGCTTTCCGTCCGCAGAACCACAGTGATGATCATAGTGAAATGTAACTAGTGTGTGACACTATGGTTCCGTCCGCAGTGATTCACCACCGTTTGCAGTCTTTGTGCTTATGATCCTAATGGCCTAAATCATTAATGGCACATCGAAGTTACACGTCAGCTACCTTAGTAATGAAGCAAGCTCCACTCACAATGTCCGATTGGCTTAAGCCGGGCACATGACCCCCGACTGGGGCCTCACGTGTGTCACGATCTCCGCAGTAGATGACAGGTTAAGCTCTCTGTATAAAATTCCATAGCAACACGTGCACAGATAAGTTGGACGGTATAGAGATATTTCTTGGATCTCTGAGAAACGGGAGCGTGCATGTCATCACTTCCGGCTTCAAAACTCGGAATCCGAGTTCCAAGGGCAAATGGAACGCAGGATTACTGTTATGAAGCTCAAAGCAACACTGCACCTGAGCCAAGGTTAAGGTCTGCTCTAGCTTATGATAAAGACATCCATCAAACAATAGGGTAAGACAAGAGAGCACTGAAACTGAGGGGGAGACAGTGAGATGTAAGTGACTAAATTTCTGGATCCCTGTGTTGCTGTGATGGTTCCTTTTATGGACAGCTTTGTTTTTGTGTTGCTACAGTACTGAGACATTTCAATCTTACTAAATAAAAAATGTGCTTTTACTTTAAACACATGGTTGTGTGTGAGATTAATTAACAGTCAAGCGTTTATAAAAACTGAACTTTATTACTAATCAAAGTTAAAATTATTCAAGATATATACTTCACCGCTTCTACAATTATATATATATATATATTTTAAAAATGGCATGTTGTGTTCAAGCTACTACAAAGTGAGGCACTTCTAAAAATACATAATAAAAAGCTTTGGTTAAATGTGCAAATGAAAAATGGCAGGAATATACACAATAACAACCACTCTAACAGCTACGTCATTTGCCTTTTACATGGAACAATGTGAACGCAGAGACATTTTTATCAAGTTTAATGACAATGGTGCGGATGCAGATCTTTTCTTTCAGAAAGTCCCGTAAAAATCTGAAGTATTCGCGTGTGTGTGTGTGTGTGTGTGTAGCCTTAGTCACGACACCCACACCTGAAAGTCATTCTCATATTTTAATCTCATTTCAGTGTTCATTGCTTTATGGTGCACATGCTGGGAACCACCTTTAAATAACCATTGTGGGTTGGGATCCGCACTAGCATCTTCATTCCTCTGTGAGGAATAAACAGATGCTGCTGATAGAGGCTGCCTTACCAGAAAGAAGTGAGAGAGGAGGAGGAGGAGACAGAAGAAACACAGAGCAGACACACACACTGAGGGCCAGAGAGTCTAAGCCCACTCCCTTGGGTTCCTTCCATTTTCCACGTAAACACCAAAGCGGCCCAATGCAGAGCCACTCTTACCTTCCAAAAAGCCAAACAAATACTTCAAATAAGACAAGTGATTCACCACTGATTTGCAGTCTTTGTGCTTATGATCCTAATGGCCTAAATCATTAATGGCAGCATCCAGGTTACACGTCAGCTACCTTAGTAATGAAGCAAGCTCCACTCACAATGTCCGATTGGCTTAAGCCGGGCACATGACCGCCGACTGGGGCCTCACGTGTGTCACGATCTCCGCAGGAGATGACAGGCGAGGACTCCGAGGGTGAGCCGTCACAGCGCCCTCTCTCCCCAGCGTTTCCCCTTCCGCCCCCAGTGGCAGTCGGGCCTTATCTGGTCTGGGAACGACACCAGGCGAATACTGCAAACGAGACACTCGCGTCTGTCAGTGACAGAGCCGCTGCGGTCTGAGTTACACGCAGACAGCGCATCCATCAGAGCCCTGCGCCCGCCCATGCGAGCCACATGCTCTGTCGGTTTGCTTCTCGTCACTCTCCCGTCAGGGACGAGGTTCAGCGAACGGACACGGTCAGAAAAAAACAAAAATAAACGAGGGGGATGAAACCCGTCCCCTGCACTGGCATTACGGGGACCTTATGGGGACCTGATGACAGTAGCTACAGGACAAAACAAGGAGGGGAAATGCGACACATACAATGCAGTTTTGCAAAAAGATTTCCCCAAGTAATAATTCATTGATTATTTTCAAAGAAATGTAACTGTCTAGGGAGGCAAAGCTTCTCAAGTTATTTTCTGTGCAACTTGACAATCATCATTATCCGTGTTTAATCATCCCAACAAATGAGCACAACGGATGGTAATCATATACAACCACAAAAAAATAGAATGAAAAAAGTATTCAATCATGCTTCTGATCTGGGAAAACAGATTTAAGAAGAATAAATTTACCGTTAATACACAAAATCAATCATTTTGTATTTAAAAAGACAAAAGGGTCTCTGGTTACTCAGAGAATGGTGAAAAAGATAAAATGACAAGACCCCACATTAGACTATCACATAGAACCAATGGAACACACTTAACATTACACTCCCTCCAATGCTACGCCTTTCAGCATCATACACGTACCATGTTGTTTGTTTAAATGCAGTACATTTAGAGAACATCTACAAACATAATGCTGTGTGGCAATGTTCACCCTGTCTGTCCCATGTCAAAGTGCTAATGGTATTAGCCACCCATACATCCATCCCTCCAGCCAGCCATCTGCTTATCCTGGCCAGGGTTACAAGGTAGTCAACATTCATTCACCACTAAAACTGTTAGTACCTATGATTTACTTGTCCTGAAATATGTTCTGGTCCCAGAAGACCAAAAATAGTCATCAGTGGAAACGGGTACAAATGTGAACAGCTGCACCGTTTAAATAAACGACTGCGTCCATGATGGTGCAATCGAATAGAGTCACTGTCTGCTGAAAAATGCCTGAAAATAAACACACCCACATACATTTCGAAGGACATGCAATGTCTGCTGCCCAGCTCTGAGCATGCGCAGAGCCATGGACACACAGCAGGCTGCCGGATGGAGGAACACGGCAAGGAGCAGAATGCCTGTGTTCTTTGTGAAACCACCAAGGTTTATTAATAATAATAACAAGTATTCACTCAATAAAAATTCATCAGAAATACTGAACCATTTGGTTAACTTTTTCCCATTTGAAATCTTGCTTCAATTCTAAAAAAAAGCATGCATTTCCTAATGATATGCTTCTAAAACTTCTATGGAACAGATTTTAAAATAAAAAACAAGGTTAAAATATTTAGCTAATTACAAAGGGAGCTGCAGGCTGATGACATCACACAGGAGAAAGGGGCAGAATAAAATTGACGCTAATAAATATTTTTTGCCTGTCAGACATTGTGGTTGTTAATGGAGTCAGACACACAGTGCTGCTGTTGATGGAATTACACACTGATCTTCCCAAAAACATCAAGAAACATTAACCAACCTGGAATCATTTTATACTTGATACATCAGAGTTGCGACCTAGTTGGCTCACTTAATTCATTTTCACCAGCTTTACAATTCATCTTCACAAGTAAGATGAAAGGAGCAACAAACCTTTTTGAGCAAGGAAATCCTGAGCTTGTCATCAGTGGCTTTAAATGACTTTACAGTGGCTTTATGGTTACCAGGCACCTGTCCCACACTATGACAACCTGTGCTCTTGAAAACAACGGCCATTCCCTGCTGCACCATGTACCTTACGTGCCAAAAGTCTGAGGTCATTGAAAGTCCCCGCTCAGCTGATTGACTTCGATTTATTTAATGTCCAGATATAACAGGTTTTACGTTAGAGCAGAAGATGAGCTGTACCTATGAAAGCTAAATGGCAGATCCAGCTGGAACGTGCCATGTTTACATTGAAGGGGAGCACCCTCTGGAATTTTCCAAGCTTTCTTCCAGCGCATGTTCAGAGGGACTATTAACTAGGCGGCTGTACATATTGCAGACTAAAGGTCTTTCAAGCACCCTTTCCACCTGTGCTAGACAGATGCAGAATGCAGTATTTTTATGCTAAAGTGGCACAAAGGCTAACAAAGCTGCATGGTTTGACTTTATACACAGGATAAAAACAAGTGTCTTTCCAAGCTTTGAGGCAAAAAAAAAAAAACATTCTTGAACACAACTAGACAGTTTGTCACAGTTTTTAATAAGAGTATGGAAATGACCTGTAACCCTTAATACAGTATGTGCATTAATACTTTAAATCTTCCCCCAAATCAAATTATAACATTCAGCTTTAAAATGATTTTGATAACGAAAGAACATTATAATAGCATATATACAGATAAAATGCAATTGTATTGCTGCAATAGCCATGATCATTGATAGAGAGGATTAATAAGATGGTTGTCAAGATTGATAATTTCACTGTTCAGTTAGCTTGGCGTGAATTGCAACAATGACATTTTGGAGATCTATATTAGGCTGAAGACAATGTTGCCATATAAAATGTCCATTTGCAATTTTAAATGTTATCAGCTCGGTCCATGCAGTACATCAAAATCTGACTAGTTTAAACAGTTACAATCCAAGACAACAGCCAATAAAAATCTGAATTGATGAATAGCTGTATGTCTTCCAAAAACCAGTTCACCTGTAGTTGTTTTGTAGCATTTTTTTAATAATAAAAAACATCAACACTACTGAATTCATGAGTGCAGTGAACACTTGGCGAAAACAGCTTAAAAGTAGTTAAAACCACAACATTGAGGACAACAATAAAGGGTTATTGTAGAGCGCTTTTTCTTTCTGACAACAGCCTCCAAATTAAGCAAGCTAAAGTACTCAGATACAGTTAAAATTAAAGAATTATCATCAAAGCACACTCATCTAGCCTATAGTCACGCCAGCCCCTAAATACTGACACTTCACAATGAAATTTAAATAAGCTAAAAATGTAATTTAACACAAAAATACAAATCCATAAATCACTCACAGCAAATACTATACCACATTTGAAATTTGACAGAAAAGTTCAAATTCAGTCCCCTCATCTTAGACACAGACTGATGGTGCTCTAAAAGAACTTTAAGAGCATTGCTATTTCGATTTCATTCAACAGGATACTCTGCACGACATTTAAACAGGAAATTCCTTTTGCGACGCAAGTTTCACGTTTGCCCAGAGGTGGCCACTGGAAACTGTAATACATCAATGAGAAACAGCCAAGAATTTAGGTAAGACTTTGTACTGCGTTTGTAAAACCACACAAAAGCAGAAGTGTTTACTACGGCCATTACTTAAATTGACTGCTGATTTGACCAGACTACAGATTACCAGTAATTTACTGAAAAATTCTATGTATAAATAAACAAATGATATACAGGCTTGTTACATAGTGATGCAACACAAAATATATTCAACTGCAGTTTCTATGCCCATTCGAGTCATAACATTTCAGGAGTGTTTAAAAAATGAGCTGGAAGAGGAACCACGAAACAAATCTCAAAGCAAAAATGAGACAAGAAAAGGAGACCCGATGCTTAGCTTTCACGTCTCTCCGTGTTGCATTTTCCGTGACTAATGAATCTAAATGATAGGCGCCACTTAGGCTCGTCTTCCCACAAGATCGGGGGATTGGAAACAATATCCGAATCCATTTGCCTTGTTCAGTGTCAGTGATTTAGCATCTAATTTTCATTAAAAAAAACTGAAGGGCTTCCTGATAGGAGGGTTTTCAGGGGCTGGGCTGCTGTAATTGTAGTTCGCTGCTGTTTTGGGGCAGCTAACATTTTATTGAGAGCACTAAATTCAGGGCTGACAGGCGGATCCCCGACAGCACCCCCCCCCCCCCGCTTTGGTCATCATCTAAACAGAACTGGCCTCACCCTCCTCACAAAGGAAGTCCATGTGCGAGATGGTGATTTTGGGAAAGCGCCTCTGAATATAAATGGATGCCTGGCTTTATTGTGCCCCCCACCCCCACGCTTCCCTCTATCGGGGGCCACCTTCAGCCCGGAAACCGCACGCTTGATGATAGAGTGACTTATCTTTAAGTCGCCTGTTCAAAGACAGCGATCCTCATTCTTCCTTACGCATGTCCCTTCCCTCTCACACTTCATTCATTCTCTTAGCCAAGCGCAAACCCCAAAACAGCAGCAAATTTGACCTCAGCTTTAACTTATCCTTCAGCAGGGAAAAAAACAAACCATTAATATTGGCTACGTTAACAATTATTAGATTATATTACTGTGCGAGAACTAAGCAATAATTTAATGTGTCAAACTGTAATGTTTCAACAGTTCATTAGTCAAAAAAAACAAGAAAACATGCAAAAAACTCAATTTCACTGAATGTGACCCCTTCGCCTCTGAGTAATCAATCTGAAAAGAATTAATAATTATCTTTGATAATGCGGCTCTCTGGTCACATATTAACACGAAATTAGCACACTGAAGGTAAGAAATTGATTTGATTTTAAAAAAGATTTGAAGCCAATTACAGTGATGGTCAAAGCCTGTTTAAGGGTCAGACAGCTGCAGCTTTAAAAGGCCGTCAGATTCACAGCTCAGCATCTGTATAACTGATCTGGCACTATACTCGGCAGAGGAGGATATATTTACCTGCCAAAATAAGGGTGAGACCCCACAAATTGCAGTGAAACGTTCATGTAAGCAGCCACCTGACTTGTTGGAGAGCGACCTTAACAAATCCTCGTGTTTCGCCTGCATACAAATGTGGTGTCGAAGGGCAATTTCAATCCTTTCCTCCCCACCAGTTTCATAACCTCCCTGTAAAGATTCAACATACATTTTTAAGACTAAAACATTATTCTTCGGGGCAAATGTGTTACTCAACCGAGCGACACACTGAAGGTCCAGCATGACGTGCAAAAAAGCAGAATGGAAATTCAATTTTGTGACCTATCCTAGAATCACAGAGTCAGTCAGATACTACAGAACCAGGCCGTTATGCCTGTACTTAGAAAATAATGGGGTCTAATATTTCCTCTAAAAACATGACATTTTCATACTTTGTCTGTATGGTTTATGCAATAGTACATAACACTGAAGTTTTCACACAACCCCGCTGGGAAATCAAATCAAACATTCACAAGTACAGTGGCATCACCATTAAGACACCTGCTGCTGAGATGTAATTTCCCCATCTTGAATTCACTGCTACATATTCGGCGTGCTCTCATAGAGAAAGACCTTAAACCACATTGCAGAGATAATTTAGAAAGTAATTTAGGCTGCAAGTCAAGCCACACCTCAATGTCTAATGAGAAATATACGACTAATGTATGGCTTTATTATAAAATAATAATAAACCTCAGGACTGAAAGCCTCTAACAGGGTTCCCCCAATTCTGGCAGAATAAATTTCCATGACTTTTGCAAAACTTTGAGTACCATAAGAAAATTTTCCAAAACCCACAAGTTTGTAAAACTAATGGAGATAGAATAGTATTTGTATAAGGAAAAACAACAAAATAAAATCTAAAATCTAGTACCTGAAATCTTGGGTCTAACTATTGTAGTTGTACCCAGGTTGACTATTGACTTCCGCTCATACATTTCCGTAAGCATGTTGTGGAGCGAAACCAAACCAAAACTTTTCCTCTCTATCCAAGAATTCCAAAACTTATCCAGGGCCTGAAAAATTTATTTCAAAATTCCAAAACTTTTCCAGGTTTTCCATGACCGCGGGTACCCTGCTCTAATTATTAAAATGTGTAGCATCTGGTTGGAAAATGCCTCAAAGAAATGGGCATCATCACCTCTTACTCCCCACCAAAGGTGGACCACTGGTGAGCTGCACATACAGGGGAGAGCAATACGGGTGCACGGCATCCCACTTTATATCAACAATGTTACCCTACATCTAAGCCGATACAGTTTATAACACATGCTTTCTGGAAAGCAAAGAGACTGCAGTAATTACGAAAGAAGCAAAACGTCAGAAGAAATCACCAGGATCACTAATGGCATTCCTGACACCTTTCAGTTTATGGGCTGTTTCTCATTGCAGAGGGATGATCTTACAGCTAAAAGTTACCCTGAAACAAAGTAGAAATTGCAGATTTAATATCAAATACTTAACCAAATATTTAGATAGAAACAATGACACAAAAGGGACTTATGGGAACACAAAAATAAATGTCCCCCTAAACATGCAGCACGTTTCACAGATTGGGTTTATAATGTGACAGTAGAAGATACCAATACAATTAAACAATGTTGAGAAATTTATGAAGCCTAACATAAAACACAATGGCAGTTGATAACTGATTCCCATACTTCTGTAAATTCATAAACACACAATTATACACAGTGTTGTCCTCCACTCCAGCAATGGACCGACTTACTCCAGAATCCAGGCAGGCTGCTATTCCGGCAGCTTTGTCACAAAATGTCACTTATAATGGTAATATATCTACGTATATTACTACGTATACTTCACAAGAATATTTTGGAAATTACAAACACACACACTGCACTTATAGGGCACGATGAACACCTTACTAACAGAGAGGGCCAATAGCAGCTAAATGGACGCATTCACTGGGAAGACTGAGCTGATTCCTCAGCCTTATACACAGCAGCTGCTCTGTCTCAATCATGAAGACTCTGTTTGGGGGGGGTGAAATCAAGCTGTAACCTAAGGAATTTATTACACTTAAGGTTCATCTCTAGTGGCAGGCATCAGAATTACATGACAACAAATTTATTAAATACAACAGTACTCAGGACGAAGGGTGCCACCATCAAGCTATATTTTAATATGTGACCAAAAATAAACATATAAGCATATTTCAAGCTTGCAGTTAATACAAACACCGGGAATATGAGCCGCTATATAAATGGATTCGGTTTCTTTGCGTATGCCTTATATAACCAACTATTATTTGGG
>JAABNX020000008.1:1175916-1201536 GCA_015163995.2 Mormyrus lacerda
GCTCTCCCCATCGCTCTCCCTATCTCTTTCTCGCTCTCCCTCACTCCCCCTCGCTTTCCCTCACTCTCTCCCTCGCTCTCCCCCTTGCTCTCCCCTTTGCTCTCCCTCACTCTCCCTCGCTCTCCCTCACTCTCCCTCGCTCTCCCCCTTGCTCTCCCCTTTGCTCTCCCTCATTCTCCCTCGCTCTCCTCCTCACTCTCCCCCTAGCTCTCCCCCCTGCTCTCCCCCTGACTCTCCCTCAGTCTCTCTCTCTCCCTGCATCCTGTCACACACAAACATATTTCACAATCCACAAATGCCCACCAGTCCTACCACCTTGATTTTCCTTTTTTGGATTTTGCAAAGGAACTGTGTCATGGTAGAACAAAATTCTATGTCCAGAGGGAAAAATAAACATGACACCTTTCAGTCGGCTGTATGGCACATTTCATGTGTGTATGAAAGAGCAGGTATTTCTTATCATTTGAGAAATACATACCTGGGGTTTCATTAAGCAAATGCTTTTGCCCACTGATAATGGCATCTAATCTGGGGCCCACGCTGCTTTCTCCTATTGGCAGCTAGGTGTGTGCAGCTAAGCGTGTACTGCTAGGTGTGTGCAGCTAGGCGTGTGCAGCTAGGCATGTACTGCTGCACATGTGCAGCTAGGCGTGTGCAGCTAGGCACATACTGCTTGGCATATACTGCTACATATGTGCAGCTAAGTGTGTACTGCTAGGTGTGTGCAGCTAGGCGTGTGCTCTTACACGAGAATTAATACTCAGACAGATGGGTAAACATAAAAAGAGAGAGAGATTTGAAGAGTTAATATTAGTTATATGTAGAACAGTATGCGATACACACAAATATGGGTTTATACAATTATCTCTCACAGCAGAAAAAAAAATCATGTCTAACGATTAATATTCCGAAACAGACCTGTGGGTCTCTAGCTTGAAATGCTTCCAGTAGATCACCCCCCCGCTCCAGCATATTGTACATAAGCAAACACAGCTGATTAAGCCAAAATGCAGATCAATTCACAGTTTGGACAATTTGTATGAAAGGGGGAAGATGTTCTCTCCTCACGTGATCAAAATGCTTAATAATCAGCCGCTCATTTCATTTCAAGTTCATTTTTTGAATGTCCTTATCAAGGCAAACTATAAAAAAGTGACCATGTTTTCGTAAAAAACAATCACTCATCTTATGAACATTCAGTTCAATTCATATCTGAGACCAGAAGGCAGAGTTGATATAAGCAATAATGATCACATATCCTACAGTACCAGCTAAACGTTGGACACACTGACGCTGTCATTCACCGTACAGTAATAGATATATAATGTATAATACTACCAAGAGAAGTATTCCATATCTCAAAGTTTTCTCCCATTTTAAACTCTTCAAATTGGCCCCCTTTAGCTTCTATGACGGTATTGCAGACTCTTGTCATTACATCTTACCAACTTCCAGCTGGAGCCACCTGGAAGCTTCTCCAACAGTCCTGAGGGAGTTTCTACAAGTTCTGGGCACTTGCTGTCTACATTGCTCTTACCCTTCCATCCAACTCATCCCAAATCCCAAAACGGTCGGGGTGGCTGTGGGGGCCGGGTCATCTGTCACAGCACTTCATCTCTTTGCTTGTTCACACGATGATACAGTACTTACATGAGCTTGAGGAATGCTTAAGGTCATTGTCTTGCTGAAGGAGAAATGATTTTTCAGTGGGTATGTCCAGACCTTTGACTGGTTCTGTATATTTACATTAAGGAAGGAAAACCCCTGACCATTTCCAAACCTCAATTCCCACAAATCCTTGATATAACCAGTAATAAAATGCCTAGTGTGTCAGGTTACTGGGCCTCCGGAATGACCCACATATGGGGAAATGAAAGAGAAAGAGCTCATTTTACAATGTATGACTGCAAAATAAGGCTGGCATGATTAGTAATCACACTTTGGTGGAAATACCCTTTAAGAACTAAAGGTAAATTATTTTTCTGATCCTGGATTTGAAGAACCAAGTAAGGATCAAACAGGAACTGTTTCTGTTTTTCATCTATAAAGTGGAACAGTTTGTCTCTGTCTTCACAAATTACAACACGGCTTGAAAAAGTGTTTTTTGGATGTTAAGGTCTTTACTTAGCAATTACAAATTTATATTATTTATTTTTGCAGTATCATTTCCACAGTTCCTTTGCTGGTGAGAAATTCCTTTTCCAAAGTCATATGTATGACCTCACCTGTCGCAAACAAGAAAGCTTCAGAGCAGCCAAACACACGATCCACTCTGGTCACTTTCCAACCTTCACATCCAGCTGGAACCTAAACACAGAGGGACATTAAGCTGGAACCTAAACACAGAGGGACATTAAGTCAACAAACGCAGTCAGCTTTACTGTGAACATTAATTATTACCTTAGAAACACAAATAAGATGGACTTAAGGAAATGTTTATATGCTTGCATTTCAAACCTGAATTTGAATTTTAACTTAAATTTGTATCTCAAACGCTGGAGACCTGCTGAACATCTGCTCTGTACTTAACTAGGTAAATAAATGAAAATAATGATTTTCTTTCATAAATGCTAGAATAATCACTTGGGTTCCCTCTAGCATATGGTACCACCATGTCTTCTATAAACAACCATTATCGCCCCACCCGATCTGAGTGAGCTTGTTAACAATTAATGTGTCCAGCCAAATGTGAGTTTTCCTGTTACGGGAGTCATCTTCCCCTTTCACCGGGCGTTTTGGGGAGCGGTTAGTGAGCAATGGCACGTCACTGGGCCATGGTGTGACAAGCTTGCCCCCCCCAAATGAGCTCCAAAGGCCGCCGCTGCCTCATTAGTCATAGCGACGGCGGTGGAGTGACAGTGAGGAGAGGGACTCCGCCCCTGCACAGTGCCTGTTCCTCACGACGGGGGACGGACTGGCACTAACTGCCTCCCGCCATCGACCCTGAGGACGGGGGTGCTGCTTCACTTTGGGAGCTCTTAGCCAGAGGCTATTGTTTCGAGCGGGACGACACGTCAGAGGCGGGGAGGCAGCTATAAATAACAGCGGCCCTAACGGCAGACCGCCGGGAGAAGATTAATGAGGACAGTGATGCTAGGAACGTCCTCCAAGCAGCAGCCGGAAGAAGGAGGACACCACGCGGGCACCAAGTGACCCCCCAACCCACCACAGCCAGAGCACCTCCTGCCTCGCCACCCCCCTAGCTGAGGTGAGGCCCAAATCCCAGGGCCAAGCCTGGACTCCATGTCGACCCGAATCAAGGAGTCGTCGGCAGAGCATTAATCCACAGGAAGCAACCGGGACATTAATAATGCAGCCCCTGAGCGGCAGGGAGGAGTCTCTCGTCCGACCCCTTCCTCGACCCCCCCGATGGACCCCTGTCAAGCCGCCCGCTGTGGTTTTCCAGGAACAGGAAGGAAGGTAGCGCAGCATGGGAAACCCCGTGGCTGACGACTACTTAGGCGCAGACAAATGGACAGCCAAAAGAAAAATGTCATTACAAACAAATGTAAACAATAACATTTAACGATAATTATTAAACTACCATTTTAATCATTTTCATGAAGCGTTACACACATTTATTTTACCTTTCACATTCAGTTCAGTGCATATAAAACCATCACAAACCTTGAAATATTGATTTAAATTTAGGAATCACGCGCTGCCTAATTGACTGGAGGCCGTAATGTGTTCCGCGCCCGGGATTCGAGTGGGAATTCGAGCTCACGGCAGAATCCACGCTGCTGCGGGAGGTAAATCTGCCAGTGTGAAACAGCACGTTTAGCTAATTTCACACGGCTGGCCCTCACGTAGCAAAGGTACATGCGCAGGGAGCAAGGATATCATGCATAAAGCTGCAATTGATCGGTAAATGACATGGAAAGTTATGGAGCAAAATGTGACCATTTCAAGAACGTAACACAATGCTGTGGCCTGAGGGGCGGCAATGGAAAAGCCTCTTTATGTTTCATACGACGGAGACGGAGGAAGCCTGAGTCTCGTCTTGTTGTCACTTAGTACCTAGAGACCCTGCTGACAATTTCCTACCCTGTGTTGTAGAATCAGTGCTGCCTGACCTCTCCTTGACGGCAAAATGCCCGGCGCAGGGGAGGTGGGAGCGGGGGGGGACAGTCATTGGCTGATGAAAGGATAGGTGGGCTCAGTGCACATCTCTGCTGCACGCGTGACAGATAATAAAGCTCACTGCAGGGGGGGGGGAGAGAGAGAAATGGATACCTCACAATGCTATCCACACCCACACCTTGACAGAGGGGAAAAAAACAACGTGCAGTGTATTTAGGGGATGAACTGACAGCTGGAGGTGGAAGAAGAGGGGAGAATCAGAGCTGGGGGGGGCTCCTTCCCTTGGTTGGAATCCAATTTAGCCTCACTGTGTGGTTCCCCCCACCCAGATGGAAGGTTTCCCTGCATAAAAATATCACATTAGCACACAATGAAACAAAGATATCAGCTGGCCAAGCAGCCTGGCTTACAGGGGCAGCCCGAACCTGGTAATCTAGCCCTCAAGAGCTTTCGCAGTCGGGGAGTCCCGGCCGTGATTGTGCTCCGCAGGAATACGGCCCGAGAGAAGGGAAGAGGGGGAAGAGAGCAAAGAAAATACAGAAAACAGCAGCCAGTGCACACAGATGGATGACAAGTTAAATGTCCAGTTAAATGTCCAGTTAAATGTCCAGCCCGAACCAATCAACTGCAAGACAAAGGGTCTTGGGCGGATGAAGCCAGTGACGAGCAACTATGACTTTCCGTCTCCAATTAAACAGACAATGCTGGGGCTCTGCATGCAGTAACTCAGCTGATTACAGGCATGTATTACAGTACTGAGCAGGGAAAACAGAGCCAAAGCCTCAGAAAGATTCCATTCTCTTCTGCTCATTAACCTACCATTAATGTTAATTAAGAAAAAAAAATCAATTAAGAAAAGAGCTTGCAGATTCACACACAAACGATAAATCCAGATAGCGACAGATGATCAACAGGCACTGCTGGGAATGATCGGCGCTGGATGGACTGATGGCCGCAGGGCTCACACGCACAGGCAGACTCCTGGGGGTTTAAAGGTGATCGGTTTTCAATATTCCGGGGATGGGTGACCTAACATGACCGCACGCATTGAACAGGTCAAAGGGGCTGGGTGAGGAGATAGATTAAAGATTATTTTTGCCAGGCTGTGATTAGACCGCGCTGGTCGATATGGAGGCGAGCTGAGCGGGAACTGAAGTGGGCATGAAAGGTGTCCGGCCGCGTCTCGCAGCAGGTCTCCATCTCAGCCGGAAAATAGAGGCCGTCAGACAGCACTGTAGCGGAAATCTTCTGTGGTTCCCTGGGATTTGCACGCAGGCCGGATAGACGGGTGGCTTTCAGTTCGATTCCAGGAATCGCAGGCGTTGCAGTCACCACCAGAGCGATGACTCGTGTGCTATAAAGCACCTGTGCTGTGATCACTCTGTCAGACAGGAGACCACATGCTTTCTTCCCCAACATGAAAGAGTGATAAAAGAGGAAAAATCCAATGAAGAGAAAGCAAGACACCAGCTCTGACAAAAGTGAAACAAAAACAGGAGCAAAATAAAGGCCAACAAACCTGTATAAAACAAGGCAAAAGCCGCGGGAGGAATAGTGTTTTTTTTTTTTTGTGTTTACGAGGGAAATGCTGCGAGACCCATGGAGCGGAAACAGTACAGATACATAAAAAAACCTCCTTCGTTTATGTGGGAAAAGGGTGAGTGAATCAATAAACCGGGAGCCCTTGTAAGAGAGGATTGTTAAGCCAGTGAAGACAGATGGGAAATGGGCTGCATGCAGGCCCCCGCAAGCCCAATGTCCCTCCCACCCCCCACCACATCCTCCTCATTCCTGGGCGTTCATTAGATCAGGGCATGTTACCTTTGAGCGAGTGAAAGCTACCAGGTTCACACATTAGCTCGGGGGTGGTGTGGGGGAGCCAGGACACAACCGGGTGCCCCCCCACCCCCGCGTGCCTGCCAAAGCCACAAACCGCTGGTCTGCACAGGCTGTGTGAGGGCTGACTAACGACCCCCTCCTCTCTCCCAAACCCGAGGCCAGGCAGGCGTCACTAATTCTCATTCAGAGGCGGTAATAGGAAGGAGGGCTTGTGCCTCAGTCTCCATTTAAGCCAGACCCCTCCTCAGCTCTCCATGCTACACAGGGAGCTCACGCTAGCTGCCCGCCCCCCCCTCCCTCTCACACCAGCAACAATGGATTTTATGGCCCAGAACGGGATCTGAGAAGAATAGAGATCCGGGCTTTCCGAGCAGCGCTCAAAAGATCTGCTCAAATCATAAATTCTGCTAACAGCGATGACGAGTCGATTTTCAGAAGCTCTGTAATCTCATCTCACAGTCGTGGACCACTGCTAAGCAAAACCCTTTCATATGCATAGCTAAAGGCACGTTTGCAGATCTAGAATAGAGAGACGTCAAGAAAAGCAATTACATTTAATTAGTACTATTTATACCCCTGCAGAAAATCAGTGCGCAGCATTTAAATCACTGTGTCTGTGTCAATATGTCATTAAGCCTAATGTGACATTTAGGCTGCAGCATTAACAGATGTCTGAAATGTCAGCGTTGCAGTTCAGGATGAGACCAGGCAGTAAGTGAAATGACCGCGATTCCTCCGGCACTGCGATGGATTGACCTTCATCCAGCCCCGCAAAATCCTTCACAGATCCGGCGGAGAGCGTAAGCGATTCACTGAAGCAAAACGCACTGATCTGCTAGCGGAGAAATGGAGGCGTGCAGCAGAAAACTGCCTGCAAGAGCGAGAGGGTGGAGGCGCAAGGCGTCTGAAGACGGAGCAGCCTCAGTGCCCCTCGTGGTTCCGACGCAGGTGCCTCGGTCCACTCGAGACCAGCCTCCTCGTGGAGGATGCAAAAGTGCAAATTAAAACGGCAGCCTTTTATACCCAGTCTACTGTCACTTTTCAAAGGGCACCCATGAGAGGTTCATAGGGGCTGCAGTGGGAAGGTGGGAAGGGAGGGGAGCCGCACCAAGACATTTAAATGGGATGAAAGGGAAAAGATTAAAGGGGCCCCCGTGCAGGGCTGGTCTTCAGTGATTTATAATTAATCAAGGACTCAACTGGGGAACACTTCATCGTCACTATCCCAGTTTACCAAATTAATGTTAAATATTTTAAATATGCTAACACAGGGCACAATACTGAGACTTAAACGCAATGGGGAACACCCATATTTTCTTCTGTATCAATATATACTAAATACTAATTGGCTAGGTGGATTTTATGGTAGACAAATGCATTTGTCTTGGTGGACGTAATGACAAAAATGGCTGCTCGCAGCTATTAATGCGGTGGTGCGTTGCACCCTCTGCTGGCCAAACGCAGAAAAGCGGGACAGGCACATTCACCAGGCCTTTGTTCGCCGGCTTTACAAATCCCCCCAATTCTACAACCAGTTTATTTTAACGGCACCCTTTTGCATAATGCTCACTGGGAAAGGTTGAATAAATGCAACCATATGAATGAAACATAAGTAATACTGCGGAAAAAGAAGAAAAGAAAAGCTTTAGAGCAAAACTAATGGTTTCACCCCAGAGCTGATGAAAACATTAATATTTCACACATATGTAATAACTGATGCAATATATCCAGACTGAAATGAAAAAATGAGTTCAGTTGCACCAATGCTAAATGTTAATTACGGTATGCTGGCCGGCTCGCTTTTAAGCAGGGAGGGGGCAGGGAACAGAAACGACTCCTGGGGCGACTCCCTGCCAAGCGCCCGTCAGTCCCACCGCAGGAGCTGCCGGGGGCAGAGGCGGCTGATGCGGGCGGTGAGCAGCACGGCCACATCCACCGCAGACAGGGTGGAGGCCGACGGGGCTGGAGGGGCACGAGGGTGGAGGGGCATGGGGCTGGAGGGGACGAGGGTGGAGGGGCATGGGGGTGGAGGCCGACGGGGCTGGAGGGGCACGAGGGTGGAGGGGCACGGGGCTGGGTGCCTTTTACCAGCTGCAGCCTCCATGCACGTGGGCGGTTACATCCGGCTAATTTTAGAGCGTATCCCAATTTCTGTAAATATTTTGGGTTTCTATTGTTGTGCCTTGATTAATAACTTCTCCCAAAAGGGAAACAGATGATGTAATAAATATTAAAATAAGATTTATGCTTTATTCTTTGAAACATATAGCAAATACCGCGTATCCGAATCAGTTAGATCATTATTTGACAATGTCCGCTTTTAACTTTCCCATGAGCTTCTCACTCATCGAAGACTGAACATTGCAACTTGCAGGTAAATATATCACATTATGCATTATTTTCTGAAGCGCGTGTACAAAAATGCGAGTCAAACCGTCTTCCAGAGCTGATAAACCCAGGCTGCCACTTAAATACGGGTGTCAGACTCAGCACACCTGCTTAATATATGTGCACTGACCTAAAACGGTGCTGATGTGTTTATATGCGACAGCACATTAGGAATATAAGACTGCTTAGAGACAGTAACGCGTGTATCTAGTTAGCTACCTAGCGGGCACAAAAGTTATTGGAATCCTTGCAAATATATTTCTTAGAACAGCAATAGCATCATTGACCTTCAAACCATTTTGTGCTTCATAAATCTTACCGCATCTTGGAAATGATGTAGTGATTTTTAAGCCTGCAAGAAAGTTCTTCCTAGAGACAATGGAACTTATGTGTTTGCCTGCAACTTTGAAAGGGTATTTTGGTTTTGTTTATAAGGTAGGCCTATTTATTCATTTCGGTAAAATAGCTCTAAACACAGTATGCTTAATGCAACAGTACAGCTAAGATTAAATATGGTAACTAAAAGTTGGCATGCAGTAATAAAAAAAATACTATAAATAATATTGTACCGGTGAGTTCAGTTACTGAAGATGCTCTAGCAAATGGTCTGAAAGGAAATATTCTGTATTAGACGCCAGCAGAATGTGCTCTGGTGGCAAACCCAAGCAAACCCATTCAACATAGTCTCTGTTTAGCAGATTACCCAAAAGCCTACAAATCCCACTGATGAGAGGTCATACCCAAACTCCCAGAAGCCCTGGCAGCTGAGATTGTGCATAATTGCTGGCTTGTTACTGATCTTACACCTTTTGGGATCAGTAGTGGTGGGTGAGCCTGTTAAGTAGAATGACCTGTCCCATGGCACAACATGACTCAAACACGCGCCACCAGCAGAATCCTTGCTCCCTCTGTTCACACACACCTGTCAGCAGGTGGGCTGACTTCTGACGCCTCTTAAATCTGGTTCCAGTGGCATAGCTGCACCAGGAGTTACTAGGTTGGGCTATTCCTGGTATGGGACTAAATTACTGAAGGTCACCGGCTTGGAGGCAGGGGTTACGTCTCATATCACACACCAGTCCCGTACAGGTTCCCTTCCAGTCATTGTCCAGTTTGTCCCTCCTGTCTGTATTGGTTATACTCCCAGAAATACCCAGCTGTAAGTCACACCTGTTTCAGTGGATGCTAAAGCCTCTGCCCAGTGTAGCTGATCCATACTGTACCCGAGTGCTTTTGACCTCCAAAGGTGGGCCAGAGCGCAGTTACTTGGACTCTTGCATGGAATATGTAGAGTGTTTGACCGCACTTGTGTTCTCATGTACCTGTTTTATGTCACCTTCCACTGCCGAGGACCAGTTCGAGTATTAAGAACAAACCTACAGAGGACAGTAAAAATCCCTGGATGTCATTCTTGCCCTGCCCCAAGTATGAAGGATCACAAAGTATCAAGGATCATCGGTTGTGTCCTTGCCAAATGAGACCAATACTCATCGATTACTCATCGTGCCGCGATTTCATTCTTGGAAGATAAGTTAGCAAGACCAGGCCCAGTGTGAGCACAGCACAGCCATAGTTCCAGCTGTTGAATTCCAGCGCCCTGGTGACGGAAAGTTGGAGCTCTGTCTCCATAACCTGATGGAAGTCCTGCAGATGCAGGGGGATAGCATGGGCTGCATATACACCTCCATTCAAAACAGGCTGGCTTCTGGAGTGCAGCCACTCGACTCCCACACTGCTAACAGGACCAGAGACCATCATGCCTCACTGCTGAAGGTTGGCGTCACTGCGCAGCTTTTCTGGAGACCCACCAAACATTCCTTCTGTTAATTCCAAAATTGTAGGCGTGGGAGTTAAAAACCAAATAAGCCTCAGGTCACTTTGCAAAATAGCCTGTGACCACCAGAGTATAGGGGCCACCCCTGTCAGTGATTAGAAATGAACCTGAGACGTCATTAGCAGCCGCTCTGTCACTGGTGCCCCCACTGGTGCCGCTCTTACGATGGGGCTGCGCACTGGTCCTGTTGTGTCTCATCCTCTGTGCGGGGACCACAATGCTAGCAGTATGCTTTTACATCCTAGTGACAAGGACCCTCTACCTTACGTAATGTCTGCCTGACACCAAAGTGACCTGCTGCTGTTGTCCTGTGATAAAGCTGTAGTACTGCATTGTGCAGGGTGTCAGGGTCAAAAATTGGGAGCACTTCCTGCTGCCCTGCATTGCCAACAGAGGGAGCTGTTTCTTTCCACTTCTGGCACCACTGTAAGTACTGAGGACAGAGGTAGAGCAACAGTAAACCGCTCTCAGCAGCAATTTATCACCCAGCACAAGCTTGTAGCAGCCTGCAGAGCTCTAGAATCGCCTCCCCCATCACCATCCTCTCCCCTTAACAGGTCACCCAAATGCCTATGCATCCCACTAATGGGAGGTCATATGCAGACTCCCAGAAGGCCTAGGGCCTAACATTATGTATAATTGTTGGCTCGCCACTGGTTCTGGACCTGGAGCAATACAGTGGTCCCACTACACAACATGACACCCAAAATAGCATGACAGCAAAATAACAAATTGCAATATTAGTCTACAGTTTATACAGTCTGGCACAGTATTACTAACTTCGGAGCTGTCCAGCCCCACCTCCATGGTAGTCTAAGCAAAATGCATGTTAAATACGTTTTATATACCATAACAATTACTCAGAACTGGCTGTTAGCTGTTTATGCTAATACAGCCATGCAGCCCTGACATACTGAAACGATTTATCTTTAGACCGCATTTGGTTTATATACTCAGCAATGCTCAAATTAGCCTTAATATCGCTCATCATTCATCTTGGAGAATGTAGATGCTGTTTCCTCCAAGTGCTTCGTGACCAGGGTCAAAACCTGTGAAAGTGGCATGATTTTTTCCCCACCAGATGGCAACGCCGAGACGATTTACAACAATTATCCCTGTTCCGCACCCTGCAAAGTAAGAGCTGTGTGAGTCATAGAGACATAAATCACACCGATGTTTAAAAGAAAAGGGTGCAAAATTGTCTTAGAGCAGTGCAGCATCTCATGGAGTTTTGTCATATTTTTGTGACACAAACATGCTTGTTTTAGTATATGTGTTTTGTCCATGTATTCACTGTGTGGAATATAAATGTATTTTTGGAAATTTTTTACATTTATGCAGATTGTGTGTGCGTGTGTGTGTGTGTGTGTGTGTGGGGGGGGGGGGCGGTTACTGCATACCCAATTACACTGAAAACAAAACACTTGTTTGAAAATGGTTCTGTTTCCTGGACTGAAAAAGTACGGGAGACTCCAAATGGATGCAGATTATGAGAAGCCATTCATGGCCTTTTCATCTTTTGGCCACCGTATCGATCCAGGAGCTGCAACACGACTCTGGAGATTCATCAGAGATTCAGTCAGTGCAGCAGATCTGACTGCTGCTTGATCAAAGGTGATCTGCTCTCCGTGCTGCGAATGCAGTTCTTTTTAACAGCGACGCGGAACTGCTTGCAGCTGGTCTGCTGTTGCGTTCCAAAACATTGTGTAGCTTACAGATCAGTATTTAATTAAACTCTTACGATCCAATCCAGTTTATCAGGGTGTCAACAATTTATGTGGACATTTATATACGCATGTATGAGTAAAATGATTAATATGGAAAGAGTTCCGTTTTCTTTCCACTTGAGATTAATCACCTAATTAAACAACTTCATTGTCACCAAACATTTAACCAAATTGAAACGCATGTGGCCACATCCATCATATTTTATTACCATCTACTTTCACTCTTTAAGTGGCTTTTAAAACAGTTACTTTAATGTAAATGGTAAAATGTACAAGAAGATGAATTTCACATTTTGTTATATTTTAATATGAAATTGATGTTAATTTTTTCTCATTGCTGCGAATGGGAAAACCTCATCCGGCCACAGTATTAAGATGGGTCCTTCACAGGTAACTGAAAGCTTATTTTCATCATACATGCCGGCTCATCATAAAAGAGAAGTAGGTTTCGCTCATGGATCTGTTAAAGGTCTTATTTGATCTCGGATCCTGAACAGTCAGTGTCATTCTCACTGGATGTTGTCAGTAATGTGATGCGGATGTGATCATGTGACTGGCCCAGTCTTTCACTTCAGCTGTGTTTAATTCCCAATCATATTCGGTTCTGTTTTTCTCTCAGGCCGTACAGAAAACATGCCCAGATGCTATTCGCAGCTGTTTGTGCTTCATGCTCCTCCAAGCTGCTTTCTTAAACCCATCTTCACTCCCTCGCCCAAATAAATTCCTTAATTCTTCCTCCCCACATGATACCACATTTTACACTTGCAGACCCCCCCTCGTACTTGTTCCTGTTCCTCAGCACAGTACCAGCCTGGTGGTATCATCACTACAGGAGGCTGGATTCTGGGGTCAGTTTCACACACACTGCTGTTTGGATTATAGCCAGCACGTTACCACACATCAAGGTAAAGAAGGTATCTTATAACATTTAGAAAAATATTTGTATTTTATTCACAAAGCATTTGCATTTATGCATGCATACAAAAAGCAAAGAGGCAGTGGGTCATACAGGCAACCACTGAGACGCAGCTTGTTCACTCAGGTCCTATCCAGCTACATGACAGCTCATCGAGGTCAGACCAAACCGCCATGCATTTCCTGTTCCAGGCATTGCAATTGCTCCTGCTCTGTGGTGTCACAGACGGGGGCAAGTTCCAGAATTGCAGTGAAAATGTAAACCTCAAAGACACAGAAAATGGCATTTTTACTGCAGCCGTTTGCATCATCGGAGTATGGGACAGAAAGGTCAGGTTTATATCATCAAAAGGATTATTCAGGTGTGTTTTCCAGATAGGAAGTAGGAACAGTTCCGGAACACGCTATTGTAAGAGTTAATAGGATTTGGCAATATAAATTAAACACATTTATTTTTAATAGAACACTGGCCACAGATCAATATGTTTTGTTGAAACATTCATATTGGTTACTGGAATGACTCTCTTCACTGCCACAACACTCCAGTGTAGCTGTACTCCAAAGGTCAATAATGAAAAACAACAGAAAATGCTCAATGCTTCAAGATTTTCCTCATTTACATTTAGAAAGGGGAAGGTTTCTTAAGGTCTGTGGTCTTAAATCTAACATTTATTACTCCTCACAGTCAAAAGCCAAAATTGACATAACACAAACAATATTAAGGCCATTTTTAAAGGTTTTTGTAGTAAAGATTATAGATTACCCAACATCCCGACCTGGATAAGCCATGGAATGACAGATAGAAGAACACTTTCCAATTACTTGTTTCTAAAATCAATATTCCCAGACCCACATTAATTAAATCATTGTAAACTAACTGCAGAATAACCTCCATAAAGCATAAAATGCATTTATAAAGAAAATTTTACCGTTTTTATGTTCATAGTGAGCACTTTTTTCGTAATAAATATAGATTCTCTTTTAATGAACTGAATGACGCCCAGACTCAGGTAAAGAAATCTTTGGAGATGGCTTCTACGAAATTGGGCGCAGACATGAGGATGCCGATCGTGCAGAGGATGGTGAAGACAGAGAAGGCCATCAGGCAAAGGCGGTCGATGACGGAGGCGGCAAATTTCCATTCGTTGCAGACGGACTCCTCCTCGTCGTGCTCTCGAAAGCGCCTGGCGATGTAGCGCACCTCCTCCAGGATCTTGGCCAGCTCTGGGTCCCCGCTGGTGATGACGGGAGATTGGCTTCCAGGTAGCGGCAGCTCCTCCTCGCCGGCCGCCAACAGCCGGCCGCAGATCACCCCGGAGTCGGGGGTGTTGCTGTGGGACGCACTTTCCATGCGCCGGAAGCCGATGTAGAGCATGTTGCCGTTGGCGTACTGGGGCGGCCCGGTGTTGGCGTTCAGCTCCACGCTGGAGATGCTCCCACGCGGCCGCTTGTTGTGGCAGGCTGGTCGCACCCTGTCCTCTCCCGGGCGCTTCATTCTCATGAACCAGGCGCACCAGTTCAGCAGGACCACGCGTGTCTGTCCATACGAGGGAGACACAGTGAGAGTCAGGGGCCGCGTAAACATGGGGGTGCCGCGAACAGGATTCCCAGGATGCTCAGCGGGATGGACGACAACTCTGACATTATTAGCAATCATGATGTAGAACCACTGACTTTCAGGGACCTAATGGATGGGGTGGGGGAGCGGGATTGGCTCACCCATTTCGGCATTTTTCCCCCGTCGGGATCATGGTGGTGATACTGTAACACCAAAACGGTAGCAATCACGGAGAGGCCGACGATGACCATGGTGGTAGCAAAGTACTGGGCTGTAATGTAAATAGAAGCCCTTCACTCTGCATGCACGGAAAAGGAGGCAAATGCAGCAGTGCCATCTCAGTTCAAAGGAAGAGCGAAAATTTAACACCATAATAGAATCAGACCTGGCAGTCTAACCCTCATGATTTTCCTGCTTTATCAGCTGTTCCTTTCTTTTTTAAAAACACTGCGGGGAGGGAGGGAGGGAGGGAGAGAGAGAGAGACAGACAGAGAGACAGACAGAGAGACTGGCAGAGAAAAGTGAAGAGAAATGCTCACCAATTAATGGCACAGAATCTGAGGTGGCCGGCATAATCTCAGCCACCAGCAGCATGAAGACGGTGAGCGAGAGCAACACAGTGATTCCTGCAGGGAGACAAACAAGCCAGCTGCCAAAGCCAAACGGGCCTTTATTTTGTGATTAACATCTTATGTGGTGCTGCAGAAGAATTCAACATGTCTATTTATTTTGTCAAAAAATGGCTGAATAGGGTAAAAACGATTTAGAATTCCTACATTTGGCAGCACTTTCTATAAGGAATAGATTTTTATACTCCCACTGTGGATGTGGGCTCCCTGTAATCTCATGTGAATTTTTTTAATTATATGTCAAGCACTGCAGGGCACTGCAATATTAAGGGGTTCTGATCTGTCCAACACAGCTGTGTTTACTGGGGACACTCCTTATGGTTACCATGCGCTGTTAAGCCGCCGTCGACCAGTGATGATGGCAGTGCCGCTTAATGACTTTGGCTTATGATCTGAAGATGGATCCCAGCCCCAGTGGGAGCTTGGCTGTTGTTCCCATGAGCAAAGTTCTTCCCGCAAGCTCCTTATATTCAGGTGCCCCCTACTTGGCCTTGGCTCCCGGTGTCCACGCAGACGACGTCTCCTCACAGTATCCTGCCCCGCTGAGCTCCACAGCCTTAACAGTGGCATTGAGTCCATCCATCTTGGTGCTGCATCATCTCTTCCGCGTTTCCCTTCAGGTTTTCAAAGCATTATGTTCTTTTCCGCTACCTTATTCTGGCCAATTCTGACCTTTGTTTGGAATTACTCATGTTTCTGACACACATTCTTTACTGATCATCAGCTGATATTTTTGCTGGATGTTATAAATTTGTCTTTGAAGTAACATTGCAAGTTTTAGTTGATAGTAGCCTTTTAAATTACAAAAAAAGATTTATGGGAATCGTGGTCCACGGTGGGAGTAACAAATCTAGGTCAGCTGTAATTTTCATACATTTATTTCCACTCTGAAAGACTTTTTCAGGCTGACTCACACTGCCAACTTTAATCAAGGCAATATCAAAGGAAAACAAATTTCAGTCTGAAGAAACCACAAAACAGCTCAGCCTGATACCAGCCTGATACCTACTATGGTCTTTCTCTTTTAACCTCCTAAGTCCCTGAAATCGGCCCATAAGGCTGTTACTGTGTATCAGAGCTTTGACAGGCAGCTGGCCTCCAAAGGCAGCTAAAGCAGGGAGACCTCATCACACTCCAGTTCTACAAAAGAGCAAATTCGTACTTAGGTCCTTCTAAAATCACAAAAGAATGATGTGGAATACGGTGTCTAAAGCTTTGATTCTATTACTGCCACCAGACACTTGGTTTGAGAAGAGAAACCAGTGTTCCCAACTCACCAAGGGAGATCTTCTCTCCAGAGTCCGCAGGCAGCAGGAATACCAGCAGTGCCAAGGTAGAGATGAGCACGCAGGGGATGAGTAGGTTCAGGCCGTAGTACAGGGTGCGTCTGCGCATCACCACGGTGAAGGTGATGTCGGGGTACGGCTCCTTGCAGCACTCATAGAACTTCTCATTTCTACGCCCTGGGACTTCTGCATCACAGAACATTTTTTTAAAGAAACCATTTTATTTTATTTAAAAAATGCAACGCATCATCATCTTCCATAAATGCTTACCCAGTACAGAGTAATGCCGTGCCTGGAGCCTATCGCACAAGACTGTGGAACATTCTAGATGGGTTGCCAGTCCTTCGTAGGGCACACTCACACTCAGGTTTAGAGATGAGAATTCATGTAGCCCCACGATTATGGACAGTCCCACCCCCCCAAAAATGCGTAGCTATTTCAAGCGGCTTTTTTCAACATGAATTACATTCAGAAGATGCAGCGTCAGAAAACAGATTTGTCTTGCATGCTTGAAAAAGATATTTATCATTCCAACATTCCTCAACTCTAATCTCGGCTCCTCAATTCAGCAGTTTCCTCATAAACCAAATACAAAAAAAACAGCTGTTTTCAGATTCACCTGCCTCTCCTGCACGGAGACCTTTTGGCACGTCATTACCCAGCAGGGAACACTGGACCGGCTCATTCTGGGAAAATGCTGTAGTGATCTCAGAACTGACCGTCGCTCAGAAACAGCAGTGATTGCTAGGCTTTCCTCTTTTAGATGACATCACATTGCCACCAAATCCCAGAAACCTTCAGAGTTACAGAGAACGCATTTCTCTGAACCTCTACACAAGGAAAACTCAAGACTAAAAATGACTACTCAGTACTGCTGCAGGGCCCCTTCTAAGGACTTACGTCGACTGATGGATTTACTTAGTGCACCTGTCTGTTTTAAGCCATCTCAATATCTTCAGCGTTTTTCTATTAGCGGAGAAAAATGTAATAATGTGGTACTTAGCAAAAGCCTAAATAGGTGAGCCTATGATGTTTTATGCAGTAAATCCTCACCAAGATGACAATTTCCCTCAAGTCTTCAGTTTGGCTGAGACATGAAAATGCATCAAGTATTCAGCAGGCTGTGGGGTATGTCGACTAGAGACCACTAGAAATGGAAGTTTGGGAAGAGATACACATGTGGAATTCATATTCCTCACAAGTGCCATGCCATACCTAAGTAAAAAATGTGCAAATTTAACTTGATGATTATGTAGCTATGTGCTATATTTTCTATTATTTCTATGTTGTTGTATTACAAAATGTATGAATGTTTTGAATTGATTTGCCCTTTAAAATATTTTATGTTAATATCTGTGCATTTATTGGACGAGGAAAATAGTGACCTGTGAACCAGAACTTGCTGGAGAAGAGCAGGAGAGCGGCGATGGCTGAGTGCAGAGAGTTAGTCTGACACTGCACTGAAGAAAGTTAGAATTATACGGTTAATACCCACCTCTAGGCTTTGGGAGTGGTGTTAAGCGAGATAGGGTAATTATCAGTCCGAATCCTATCGGCTGCTGTGGAGGTGAAGTTTGCTGAAGTTTTAATGCTGCTTGTGTAGAATTAAAAGTGCGTCATAGCGCCTGGCCGCCATCTTAAGTAAAACGCGGCCTCCAACAGTAGCAGTCAGTATTGTCCTGAGGTACAGGGAGTTGGTGAACTGAGCTGCGACAGGTTCATAATTTGGAAAGGCAGGATCTCACCTACTAGGTCCCACTCCCCATTGGGAATGTATCCTGTGAGGTCAGCCTCCAGCATCTGCAGGTCCAGCGACCACCCTCCGTACGTCCAGGAGCCAAACTTGAGATCACATCTCTGAACATCAAAAGGAAACCAACGCACATCGATGTAGCAGGTGCTTTTGAAGATTCCTGAGAAGATGCAACCAGAAGTGTGGTAGATGAAGTCAGTTTGATATCAGTATGATATGTTATGTACATACTGAGCATTTGATAAAACTTGATATGTTACAAATGTAATGTTTTAATACTTCAGGTTTACTCCAGATTCCTTCTGTTTGCTCGTCATTACTGGATATACTCCCTGTTCTTGTGCTGCACTTAGATTCAGTTTGACTTTGGCCCGTGTGATGCAGGGTTCCAGGTGTGAACACAGCTGTCCCCTCACAACAATCTTGCACTTATTTGTGGTCATTCACTAGAAGCTCAGCCCAGCAGCTAAGCTGACTGCTTCACACCTGTGTGCCCATTGTGTCATCTTCTGAGGATGACGTCTCACGGAAAACATTTTCACAACGTTGCTGTCAATCATCTCTATCCTGTGAATTCTTACTCTGCAGGACACGGCTTCCAGAACGGCCCAATGCACAAAAAACTAGGAACCTTTAAGCCTGACATACCACTTCATGCTTCTGTAAGGAAAATGTTAACAGAAACGCTCCACATCCCACTGGTAATAACTAATTCTGGCAGGTATTTGGATTCTTCTTTTGATTAATGCGACCAAGGAAGAGCAGAGATTCAGTGCCAATCAGTCTGACAAGCATCTTTATGCAAGGCAAGTCACACTAGGGACACTTCTGGGCCAGCAGGGACTAAATCATGTGCTGGAGGCAGAAATGAGCAGAACTCATAATACATCCTGCTGGTCCAAGTGCAGGACCAGCTCAGGTGCCACACCTCGATACAGGAACGGCTCACACCAGTAGTGCTTCTTGGGGATCGTGCCATTTGCCTGAAATACAAATATGCATTCTGCCACCTGTAAGGGGGATTTTCTGCACTTTGTCCCAAAATATTCTTAAAAATAAGTAACGGTGATAAATGTACAATTTATAAGGCATGCATGAGAACTTTCCTCTGGGATCAATAATGTTCACCTTTTATCTCATCTGGTCTTCTCTTATCTTAAATCAGTGCCTCATAGAAGTGGATAAGGAGTGAGCGCTGATTCAGCACATTCACACCCACCGTACAACGAACCACCCCAGGGATGAGACCCCAAATGCGGCCATGCAGCAGGTGAGACCTCAGCACCACACTAGTCCAAATGGAACGGTGTGAGTGTTTTCCGGGGGCTGAAGTGCAAATCCTGCCACCAACCTCCAAATTTTCCCTGTAAGTTGGAGGACCTGCTTGCAGGGCTGGATGAATGGGCTTAACATCATACCCAGGAGGATATAATTGCAGGTTAAGGGCCTTGCTCAAGGGCTAAGAGGAGTAGAATCACTCTGGGCATTCAGGGCATTGGAACCGGCAACCTTCCGATTGCCAGGACAGGTCCTTAGCCTCAGAACCGCCACTCTGCCAACACAATGCCTCATACACAGAGAAAAAATATTCTAATAATGGATTTGATCTAAAGGGGTAAAATACTGGTACAAGTATTTATACCTACTAAAGGTGGATCCTTGATCATTGAAATATTATGCTAGCAGCAGCAGAGCAGGGTCCTACCTGGGGGGAGGTACTGACAATGCCCAGAGGAGTTGATCAGGACATTGGTGTGAAAGGTGGCGTCAAACCTCTCATCAGCACTGTGGGGGACATATCAGATGGTGGCATAAGTCAATGGACAGGCTGAACCATGTTATTGTGCGGATTTAACGAGGGACAGTAACCGTGCGGATTTAACGGGGGACAGTAACCGTGCGGATTTAATGGGGGACTGTTACTGTGTGGATTTAATGAGGGACAGTAACTGTGCAGATTTAACGGAGAACTGTTACTGTGCGGATTTAACGAGGGACAGTAACTGTACGGATTTAACAGGGGACAGTAACTGTGCAGGTTTAATGGGGGACAGTAACCGTGACTATTTAACAGAGGACAGTTACTGTGTGGATTTAATGGGGGACAGTTATGCAATTCATTGCTTAACACTCCACACAAAACAAAGCATTTCACTTCAGTGACTACAGTTTACAAACAGAAATGACTGACAACAGCACAAGATCTTACTCCTCCAGGCAATAATGTATCTGTTAACATTCACAGAACAACACAAACACCAAATGACAGGTAATAGCTTCCTAACATGGGTGCAAAGGATCATTTCCCAGGTAACTATTTCTGACAGAAAGGTAATTTATTATCAATAGAAAGGAACAATCAGCTATATCCCATTGCACAATTAAGTGGACAATATTATCAGAGTGCAGGTCATTTTCCCTTGAACTATTTGCTTGAATCATATTTTAAGTGTAAAATTCAAAACCTGGAACAGGGCATGAATAATTTGTTGGGAGACATTATAAATGTACTGACTTAACATTTTAGCTGTAATTACATTGAAAGCAAATCCTGAAGAGCAGGAGACGATGCACATCCTGTGTGGCTATAAATTTCTTTTATTATTAAACTGTCCTTAGAGAGTTTTGTGTGAATGCTGTAACGCATCAGGAACGGATGATTTATGCAAAAGTAATCAAGTCACAAAACACATCCTGGCGGAGAGAGTCATTTTCAGGGGATGATTACCATAAACCTATGGGTTTCAAAATACCGTTTTACTTTTCTAGGGTTAAAATGTGGGTTAAAAGTTACCGAGAATAATTCCAGCTGAAAGAACTCACTCCAACAGCCAATAATCAGCGTAATCCACTCAGCAGCACAGAACCAGCTCATAAGACAATTACAAGCGAGGCTCGCCACAGTCTTGCTCATTACACAGCAGAGACACCATTTGCATTTATATATTCTTTATGCACTCATAAGCATATGCACCAATTAATCAACCAACATAGTAGGTCATTTGTACGCCACCATTATGGAAACAAATGACTTTGGGCTTTGTCAGACGGCTCTTGTCGCTTTGGTGTTTCTTAAGCACGGGTCACACTGCACGCGAGGACGAGGGACTTGTGGCTCTGCCTGGTCCCCACCTACCTGTTATACAGCAGGATGTCGGGCTTCCAGATCAGGCTGTCAGGAAACCTCACGCTACTCACACCAGGATATTCTGAGGCGTTCCACTGCAGATAGTAATCCTGCCAGTACTGTGAAATGAAAGGACCAATAGTAAACAAATGAATAAAATTGTTAATTATAAATTGCATTATGGCCTAAGGCTTCCCAATTAATTAAATCTGCGGCCCAGTCCACTAAGCACATTTTTATTGGAGCGTATTTCAATACGACACAGAGCCTTTGTAGATGTCGGCTTCGAACAGTAACGGCATTGTCCACAGCGTATTATTACTTTGTAGGTTATTGGGCTGGGAGTGAAACACTGAGGCCAAATGGCGGCAACAATGTAGCTGAAACAAACACTGGAAAGAGCTCTGGGGTTATGGTCTATTACAGGGGTGCCCAACTCCAGTCCTGGGGGGCCGGAGCCTTAGTTCTTTCCCTGTTCCACCATAAATGATTCAGCTCAAGAGCTGTGTGGTAATTAGCACAAGGAGCTGAATCATGTGTGTTAAATGAGGGGAAAACCAAAAATGTGCAGGGCTCTGGACCCCCAGGACTGGAGTCTGACACCCCTGGTCGATTACATGACCAGATCTGGCACTGATAAGACAAACAAGAATCATATCTATGTTATCTATTCATTTCTTTCATCTCTATCCTTGAAAAAAAGTATTTTATAAGCCATTACCCACTGATAATATTTTATAGCAGAATCAGATAAATCCATGAACTCTGATATCACAATAGACTGTCTAATTTAAGTATATTTAACTATCTTTGTAGACTGGATAATTTTAAATGAGGGAACTTAGGTTGAACACATGAGATATTTTTTAAAGCAATCAGTTATTTAGTAATTGACTACTAAGATAGACTATTGCCTCACTATGTTATGGATTTATACTTAAAAATACAGTATAGCAAAACATGGGAAGACATCACGCATCCTGTAATTATATTACTTTATGAATGAAACAATTTTGGGAGTGTGAACAGAGGCCTGGGGGGGACACATGCACTCATGTAATGTGTATATATATTTCTACAGATAAGAAAGAATGTGACCAGTAACTGTCTGGAAACACAAAGAAATTGCAGAAGCAGCATGTTTGCCTTGGAATGAGTGCAGCAAGTCAGTTTATTAACAGCGGTGAATATGCAGCCTGTCGGCCGTCATCTGTCACTGCGTATTATCATTTATGCTTATTTCCCCAGAGATGTGATACTCTCTATCTATTTTGCATTCTCTGGATTGGCCGTCAGTTGAGCCGTGGGATACTTCTGCTTCGGGTTTACAAATGCAAATAAGTCTCACGCTGAACAGCCTGAGACAGCACAGTGTGCCCCCCCCCCCCCCCTTCCTCATCAGGCGACGTTAGGAACTGTATTACAAACACTCTCCCTACTGCTTTTCACAAGCTCGCCATCCTCGCTTTTGAACAACCAGCCACGCGTTTCTTTTTTGCTTGGAAACTGCACTGACCCCCCTCCTTACAAACAGCTGGACAATACATACTGTACACACTATCATAATTCACATTTCTTAACATCCTCTAAAGGAGGGCAGATAACTAAGGGTTCCTGTAAGCAAAACAAACAACAACAACAATAAATAAGAGGTTACTGGCAATAAAATGGACGAGCTCTCAATGGCCACCGGGAAGCATGTGCAGTACGAGCTCTGTGGCCCTGATGCACTGCAGAAAAACCTGCCTCTGCAGTGGTACTGGACGGCTGGTTCATGTGGACAGAAATAAAAGCCAATGGGAGGTGGATTGAGAAACGCTGCAACCCAGGACACATCTGAGTAGGACCACAGCATGTGGAACTGCGCATTGCAGGACAGTGGCTGTATTACATGCCATGGGGATCTCGAACGCTCTCGTTTTGGCTGTGCATGCACCCCCACTGACAGTAATTACTGCCAATTCACCAGCAACCATCACTGTTCTTTTATTGATGTTTCTGGAAACTTCAATAAAGTTTGACTCTGCTCCACCCTCACCAGTTTCTATCCGTTTGTGGACTGCACCACTAGGGGAACCTTGACTTGTTACACTCCAAAGCTAAAGAGGATAAACGTCATTGCTTTGGCAACCCTGGGCAGTTCCACTTAAATATGGGACATCTTACCCCAGTGATCGATAGGTCGACCTTTCAGACATTACTAGTCAATCAGGAAAGTCAGACCATCCCAATCCCTGTGGAGTGTCCCTGGTGGGATGTGCAATATTCTCACATGCTTACTATGTTCTCTTCAGCAATGGCAGCATTATTACAAGACAGGCCTCCTTGAATCTGGCCCTCGATTCCAAATCCAGGCCTTTTTTTCTGTTCCCCCAGGCAGTTAGTTTAATAATTATTTATTCTGATTGGCCACATAGGCTTTACATCTGGTTCACAGATGCTTTTAGCTGGCTAGGAAAATATATCGAGGAAGACCCCCCCAGCCAGGTGGGCCACAACAGCTCAGGAAAACATCCCACGATGTTCTAGTAAACGACGGGTGCTATCTGATTTTTAATTGTATATATACCATCCACTCATTGATTTTTTTAAAATTACATTTATTTCCTTATTCTGCTTTTCGTGATATTCTGTTTGTGTACTATGCAGATTTAAATTGGTTTGCACCATGTTTACTTATCTGTAGTCTTTGTACTTTGTTTTGCATTATACACTGACCAACCATAAGATTAAAACCACCTGCCCAATATTGTGTGGGATCCCCTCATGCTGCCAAACCAGCTGTGACCCGTCGAGGCCTGAACTCTACACAACTTCTGCAGTGCGGCAGGTACATTATCCTGCTTTATGAGGCCAGTGCTATCAGGGAATACCGCTGCCATGAAGGGATGTACTTGATCTGCAACAATGTTTAGGTAGGTGATGTGTGTCAAAGTAACATCCACACGAAGGCCAGGACCCAAGGTTTCCCAGCAGAACATTGCCCAGAGCATCACACTGCCTCCGCCAGCTTGCCTTCTTCCCATGGTGCATTTTGGTGCCATTTCTTCCCCAAGTAAACAACGCACACGCACCTGGCTGCCGGCATGATGTGACAGAAGACATGATACATCAGACCAGCTCCAGCTCCATGCTCCATGGTCCAGCTGTGACGTTCATATGCCCATTGTAGGGTCAGCATGGGCACTCTGACCGGTCTGCAGCTACGTAGCCCCATACGCAGAAAGCTGCGACGCACTGCACTGTGTGTTCTGACACCAATCTATCATTGCCAGCATTAACTTTTCCAGCTATTTATCCTACAGTAGCTCTCCTGTGGGATCGGACCAGACTTGCCTTTTTGCTCTGCTTCCATCACATCAACTTCAAGAATTGACTGTTCCCTTGCCTAAAATATAATAGCACTCTTGACAGGTGCCATTGTAACAAGATAATCAATGTTATTCACTTCATCTGTCAGTTTTAATGTTATGGCTGGTCGATGTGTGTTTTTTTGTCTGTGCTCTACTTACCTCGCTGCTGCATGAACAAGAATTTCCCCAGGATCAAAAAGTTGATCTTCTTATCTTATGGGGGGGGCTATTCAATTCACGGTCCTCTGGGGCCGAGCACTGCTCATTTCCCAGCTTCCTTTACCTGTGAACCAGATGTGAAGCCTCTGTGTCCAGTCAGAATCAGTAATTATTAAACTAACTGCCTGGGGGGACCAAAAACAAGGCCTGGATTTGGAATTGGGGACCAGAATCGAAGAGGCCTGTCTTGTGATAATGCTGCCAGTAACCATGTGAGAATGTTGCACCTCCCACCAGTGACACTATAAAGGGGGGAGAAGTTATGCCAATTCCAAAGGCCCTAAGGAATTACAGGGGCCCTTAAATATTGGGAACTTTTTTGGTTTGGTGTGGGTTGGGGGTCTAATATGATATGCTGTCATGGGGACCAAAATGCCTAGCGGTACCCCTGACTCCGACAAGAGCCAAACCATAAAAAAGCAGATTTAAGCTGCTGATCATTCCAAGCCTTGAATACAAAAATAAAACCATCAACAATGCTATTGATTAGGACATTATTTCACATAACATCAAATCCATTTTGCTGAAATGCAGCATTAGCTTAAAGCCCAGAAGCTCATTCCCCTACCACTATTACAGTCCAGAAGCTCATCCCACTAACACTATTACAGTCCAGAAGCTCATCCCACTAACACTAATTACAGCCAGAAGCTCATTCCACTACCACTATTACAGTCCAGAAACTCATCCCACTAACACTAATTACAGCCCAGAAGCTCATTCCACTACCACTATTACAGCCAGAAGCTCATTCCCCTACCACTATTACAGTCCAGAAGCTCATCCCACTAACACTATTACAGCCCAGAAGCTCATTCCACTACCACTATTACAGCCAGAAGCTCATTCCACTACCACTATTACAGTCCAGAAGCTCATTCCACAAACCACTATTACAGTCCAGAAGAT
>JAABNX020000008.1:1223371-1235218 GCA_015163995.2 Mormyrus lacerda
GAGAGGTGGAACATCACCTCACACATACTCATACACAGAGAGGCGGAACATCACCTCACACATACTCATACACAGAGGTGGAACATCACCTCACACATACTCATACACAAAGAGGCGGAACATCACCTCACACATACTCATACACAGAGAGGTGGAACATCACCTCACACATACTCATACACAGAGAGGTGGAACATCACCTCACACATACTCATACACAGAGAGGCGGAACATCACCTCACACATACTCATACACAGAGAGGCGGAACATCACCTCACACATACTCATACACACAGCATCCATAAAGCGGCAAACTCACATTGCTCACCCAAAACCTGAATGCATAGCCCATTTAAATAAACTGATTTCAAAATCTACCTTTTTAAAACTGTATTTAAAAGAAATTCAAGAAATAACGGTACTCTTCTGCACGCATACAGCAGAGGATAATCATTGTCAGAGAGAGAGGGATTCTTCATCCGGTGCCTTACAACATAAACTTTAAAGCCAAGCCAGGCTTATATGCGCAAATCATGGCAATGAAACGCCAGCAACAAAGTGGCCTCGCAGTGCCTATCCACAAACAGTCAAAGCACCAGCTTTCAAAGTAGGTCAGCTATATTAAGGAGGCATTTCCAGGAGCCCGAGATCCAGAAGAAGATACTAACCCAAACGCAGAATGTTGGGCCTCAGTCAAATTACACGGGAACAAAGAAGCTGTTCTAGGTTTTTTACATGGACTTTGACATGAAATTCCCCCTCCCACCCTTCAGAAGAAAATGATTCTTGGAGCACTCTCCAGACCGGGGCACTGCACTGAAAGGGTCAGTGTGAAACGCATTCGGGCCTTCTGGGTCAGGAGGAGGGCAGCGAAGGCTCCGCAGCTTAATGTCTCTATAACGCACAATTCACAAACCACTTGGAAAACGAGTTTTCCTGGGAAAAGAGCATTTCACAATAAGCTCTTAATCTTTTGAAATAATCGTCTTGACTATCATGCAAACTAACATGCATGCAACCTCTAATGTCCATTAACATAGCATTGCTTGACACTTTGTGGGAAATAGTTTTAGAATGGTATAGTACACATTTTCTTCGTCCCCTTCAACCATTCCAATCAAACACATCTAATCTGGAGTGGATACATGACTGCATTGTTTTTGTGGCTCCCGTATAAATAAGAATCTGCCTGCTGAAGTAATTCCAGGACACACGTCATTCAACGCAAACCGGCTCCAAATGCTAATCTGAGGCACTCCAGCATGCGAGTATCGGCGGGCACTTCCACGGCACGCTAGTCATCGCAAGAGCGGGATGACGGACGGATCTCCAGTGATCACTGGAGGGAGCGCTGTCTTCCTAATAGGCTCCCGTCTCAGCAGATCAACATGGCTGCTTGTCCTTTGCTGGGACTCCCAGGAAGTTACTCGGGTGGAGTTACACAGCTTCAATAAACTCATCCATCTTCAGTGTGGAGACAATGAGGAGCATGCTCACACACATTCCGCCGTTCAAGATCTTACAACAGTAAACTGTATTGTTTCATGCACGGGTATATCAAATATGAATTGACAACAAATACACATTAACACCAAACAATCTATTTTGACAAGAGGGCGTCTAAACTGGGACCCTGCTCTCTGGGACTGACAGGGAAAGGCCTAGAATATTGGATTACAAAAGGGAAGGTGAGGCTCCTGGGAGGCCAGAGGTCACAGGTCATGTAAAAACCAGGTTACAGCAGCAAATCCCAGCCGGATAATAGCTGATAAAAATGGCAAATGGGCCAAAAATGACACCCTCCCATAAAGAGACCAAGCTATTCCCATTTAATCTATTTCAAGAAACTTATTTCCACAAATACTCTTAATTATCTGTGCAATAAGGCAAGATTCAAATCCCAAGAAATGTGTGTATTTAAAAAAAAATGCATTAGAAAAAAACTATTTACAAAACTGTGTGCCACAGACTAGTTTCTGTGAAGCACATCCTAAGCCAGTATTAAATTTTATGAAGAAGTATTTTGCAGTTTTCTCTGAATTATCTACTGATGGTCAACTTGGGAAATTTCAAAGCAGTAGTTAATTATTTGCTCCTGAGAAAGAGGGGTCATATATGTGTGTGCATCATGGGGACTGTGAATAAACTATTGGAGAGTGTTTGGGGGGGGGGGGGGGAATTGCGTGGGAAGCAGGAAGGCTATAGGGCCATAAAGGTCAGGTGAGAGCATGTCACCAGGTCATATTGTGTTAGCTGTACAAACGTGAACTCTGACCTTCAAGCCTTATCATCAGCAAGGAGTCTGAAAATACATCATGTAGACATCATGAAAGGAAGCTTTGGTAACGAGAAAACATCATTAAAAATTAAATTAGCTTTTTGTTGTTCTTCTGAATTATGTCAAGGGAAGCTTTACTACTGGGGTAACACAGATTGTTTATTTGTAAACTGCAAGAGTGAGGAGAATATATGCTAGTTTAATAACTTAGACTTCAGTTCTAATGATGAATAAAGAAGCATCTGCTTCCAACACTAAATATGTAACTGCAACCTTCTAGCAGCAAAACGCTGGGATTGCTTTTAGAGCAGGAGATCTTGGTGCACACAGAGTTCAGGGAGCCGTCCAGGTACCTCCTCACTGCAGCAGAGCATGAGGCTCATTTCACCTCAACCTCCATTCGGTCCTTTGGGACCTCGCCCTGGGTCACACTACAAACTCAGGTAGGAAGTCTGCTTGAAAGCAGGACAGTTTGGTTTAATAAACAGCATTCACAAAATACAAAATGATAATTACCTGCTGCATATAGAGCTTTCAAGCTGAATTTTAGTTTAACAGCTCTCTATGCATTAAATACTTTTCAGGCAAACTGTTTATTTTTCACAATCATAAATGTTTATTTACATCAATGTTCTGTTTCATATCCTGTAATCGTGCCCCGTTTAGATCTGGGAAAAGGTGCACATTTCAGATGGAGAGGGAGGAAACTCTTTCACAGGGAGAAAGCAGCTGCTCTGCTCACACAAACAAGGTGTTTCTATTCCTGCTTCAGTTTTAGACAAAGGAAACCCCCCCCCCCCCCAAATTTAACTTATGGCGGAGTTCCCCAAATGGAGAGCACGATTTCGGTATAAACAAGTAGTAGGTGTTCCAGAACCTCCTGACACAGGTTCATCCGCTGCTGCACTTACATGGATTGTGAATTCAGCACACATAAGTGTGTTAAGGATCCCAGGGGCTGTACTCACGCTGCACGGCACTGCACTCCTCAATGTTGCATTTCTGGGTGTCCTCTGGCCAGGCCGAGTGCTCGCATTGTGGCGGCTCTTCCTCTTCTTCTGCCTCCTCCTCCACGCTGCCTTGTCTCTGTTCCTTACGGATGTCGACACACTTGACAAGACGCCGCTGCACTCCACCCCCACAAGGTGCTGAACACTGCCGGGGCAAAGCTGAAGTTAAGGTACGCAGGTCCCCCTCTCCCCTCACACACACACACACACACAGAAACACAAACAGACAGACACACACACACACAGACAGACAGACAGACACACATCAACACAGACACACACACACACACAGACACACACACACACACACAGACAGACAGACACACATCAACACACACACACACACAGACAGACAGACAGACACACAGACAGACAGACAGACAGACAGACACACACATCAACACACACACAAACAGAGACACACACACATCAACAAACACACACACACACACACACACACACACACACAGACAGACACACACACATCAACACACACATACAAACAGACAGACGCACATCAACACACACACACACAGACAGACAGACAGACACACACACACACACACATCAACACACACACACACACACACACATGCACCCACAAACATGCATGCAAACACCCACGCACACACAGACACACAAATCTGGAAAAGCTGCTTACACAGACCAGACTTCTCTTTACTCTGGATGCCATGCTGAGATGGGACCCACTAACAGTACGCTGGTATTATAAAAACACAAACAACAATGCCCCTCCCCCCAATTTCACTTCTCATACATTTCCACAACAGGTTGATGATTATTCCCACAATGCACAGCTCGCTCTTGTGTCCATGTGGCATGTTGAGACGGTGCCAGCCTAATAACCCTCCCTCACCTACCACCTACGTTGCAGTAATTCAGGGCAGTAAACCCATTAAGTCTGAAGACACAAGACACTGCATGGCTTTGTAAGAGGACAGAACTCGGGCCCCACCATGCACGGGTGGGCCACGCGGGGCCATGCCTCACCTGCCCCCAGGAGCCCGTGACCCACTGAGCGCATGGTTGGCTGTTGCACGCTTGAATGATGTTGGGCTGAACGGCCTCGTCACATTTTCCAGGCTCCGGGCAGGTGACCAGGCGCTGCTGCTCGCCCCCGCCGCACAGCTCTGAGCACTGCAGGGAGGGGCAAAGACCAATAATCACACGCCTACAGGACGCCCAGAACCATGCCAGGGCATGCTTAAGGTGGCTGTAGCTCACCTGACCCCAAGAGGAGGTGAACCACTCCACGCAGTCTTGGGGGTTACAGGCCTCGCGGGAATGTGGTCTGGGTCCGATGGCCTGGCAGTGGAAGGGCCGCAGAGGTCTGCGATCGCGCGTGTCAGAGCACTGCACCTCTCGCTGCCTCACTCCCTGGCTGCAGTTCCTGGAGCACTGTCATTATGGAGAGAGCTTTTTCAATAGCGCCAAGAAACAGCCACAATGGCCGCTTCCACAGAAACCTTCTTTTTATTATGACCTATGCTGTAATGGGCTAAAATTGTTATATAAAAAAAAAAACTCCTATTGCGAGTCAGAGGGTGGAGTGATTCTGCCAGCAGCATAAAGGGACAGACACTCAGAAACCTAAATAACTCTGAAAATCTCAGCTCAGGTTGCATGGATACGGAGCCTTACCCGGCTCCATTCGCCAACTCTCCAAAAGGAACAGGGCCGCAGGTAGCAGCGGCGGGCTGGGACGGGACGCAGGGAGGGGAGGCAGTCGGAGTTTCGTCCTGTGCTACACCACACGGACCTCCAGATGGCGCCGAGACCACAAGTGGTGGAGCACTGCAGCAGAATGGTGGCGGAGCAGAGCAGGGCTCAGGGTGCTGTGTTACCGTGGAGACTCTCCATGGAAACATCCAAAACACTGACTTTGTGCAGGGCCTTGATTCCAATACATCATTCCATTGACAGGAATTTATGTATCGCTGCCTACCTGAGTTCATTCTTTGAATTTAATATTTGAAACATTTTACAGTTCATTAAGTCAAAGGCTTTTCACATTAGAAGGAGGAGTGCTTATACAATGCATTTATAACTCATATTTCTAAAACCCCCTCATTAGAAAATGATCACCGGAATCTTCCCTACATATACATCCAAGCATTTTATTTCTTGCAAAAACAATGTGAACAAAAAATAATGTCATACACGCCTAGCAGCTGGAGTTCTGTGACCCATTTCCACAGCCAAACAGTGACAACTGTAATAAAATCATCCTGACTTTAATGCACGGTGATCTTTTCGTATTTTGCCCATAAACTAATTTTACACCACGAAAAGGAAATATCTGGCGTGTAACTCACAGTGCTCCAGTTTCCCGCCGCCCAGTAAGCTGTGGTGTCTGCCTGTGGTGGGGGCGAAGGTGATGGGGTCAGCCAAATGGGCCCAGTGACATCATGGGATTCATGGGGAAGTGGGGTTGTGGCTCCCCCCTGGGGCCCAATTGCTGTGGGATATTCCCACTCAGACCCAGTGGCTGGGGCCTGAGTATCGGCTTCCGTAGGGGTGGCATCACTCGTTTCAGTCATGACAGACGTGCCTGGTGTTGTGGTACTGAAAATGTCACCAGCCTCGGGGAGAGCGGATGCCGTCTCAGTCACAGGGGAATCTGAAGCATCCTCCAGATCCGTGCGAGATGCGCTTTCAGTTCCTGCGGGGGAAGAGTGATGGAGACTCGCTCCATTTTCTGCGGCTGGATCAGAAAAATCAGTCGGCACAAAGAGCAGATCTTGTGGGATGGGCTGCGAAGTCCCAGGGTGCTCTTCTTCCAGAGGCCATGAATCAGTGACGCTATACTCAGTAGACTCTGTTGGGTAGTACTGATCCGATTCGTCCTCGCTTGTGAAAATCCCCAGAGAATGTGTTGCCGTGGAGTCTGTGCTGCGAGCATCATAATTCGGTGTAGTGGCAGGTGGAGTCTGGCTCGTTGGAGCGGGCCTGCTGGAAAGTACATTATCCTGGTTGGTCTCAAAGTGAATCACAGTGCGAGGAGAAGATGGGGAGATACTTTCCCGGCCCTCCTGGTCTCCAGGATCTGTTCCTTTCCAGTTGTCCACATCACTCCACCCCCGATTGGACTCCGGAGGCCCACTGTCAAAATGGTCAGCAACATTCCTTTCTCCCTCAGTGGCAAACTTGGAATGATCACTAGCAAAATCCCAATGATTTCTAGCATCTGCCTCAGCATCACTGTCCTCCACTTCTGCTTTCACTTTGCTGGCCCCACCTGTTTCAGTTGTAGCATCAGCAGGGGTGAGACGTCCCTCTGTCGGTGCCTCTCTGTCACTTCCAGGGCGGCTATGATCTTCCTTCCATTTCTCCGTAAGCTTAATGTTTGAAATGTGTGCCGGAGGCGTGACAGACACAGGCAGAAAATGGTCTTCTGCATATAAGATTTCCTCGTTTTCTGAATCCTCTCCATGTTTGTCACTGTCGTGGCCCCCATTATGTGCCAGATCTCGAACAGCAGTAGTCTCGGGTCGCTTGTTGTCGACGCTGCGAGGTGTGGTAATGATGTAGGGAGCGTCTTCAGAGGTGACCGTGGGCCTGCGCGAGTCTGAAGTGGGCGGCTTTGCGCTGGAGCCCGGGTGGACGCTTGTGACAGTCCCGGGACCGAGACGATCTCCGTCACTAAAAACATCTGACAGGTCTTCGTGAAACCCAATGAAGTTGTAATCATAATAAAAGTCGTCGATATGTACATTGTTTCTAACGTAGTTAGCGGCTGCATTATCAATATGGTTGTGTTGGGAGAAGCCTTCGTCAATTATGTTATTCGTCTCGCCAGCAGGTCTAACGGGGTGAGCCCTGGTGGTTCCTTGTTCAGAACCGGGCATGTGGTTGTCGTCGGGAATGGAGTTGGTGTCACTGAACCCCTCCTTGCTGGAAGATCCACTGCCAGACCACTCACTTCCAAAGCCGTCCGGCACTGGCGGGCAGTCCTGCATTTGGCAGGGCATCTCCGCCTTGGGTTTCCTCCCGGGATCGCAGGCCACGCCCGTGTCGTCGGAGCAGGTGACGGTGCGGCTCTGCTCCCCCCTACCGCATGTCGAGGAGCACTGCAGACGGACGGCAGGCAGCGATTAAAACAAACAAAAGATACATGACGCCATCAACTGCAGCCTTTTCAGCTGTGAGAGAGTTTTTATAAAAGCTGTAAAATGGACAGTCCTCGACCTGAACGCTTTCAGCACAGGCCAATAAGAACGGCCCAATGTGAAAAAGCTCCTTATATGGAGTTTGGTGGGACGCTTATTACATATATTACACATAACACATCTAAACAGAAACAGCACTCCAATAAAAATGGCGTAACTATTTTTGTTCAGTGATGCCATAATCATAAAACTATTTGTTGTTTGTTTTGATTGGACTTTGCTGAGGCATGTAAGAACCTGGTCCCAGCATTGCCAGGTTACTGGGACCGTAGGGCCAGTCAGGCTCAGATCTGCCTTTGCCTCCTGCACACCTTCACACATCCATGGCCTCCTCACCTCCGTCCAGTTGCCTGTGGTCCACTCTGCAGGGCAAGGGATGTGAGTGTTGCAGGAGGTGACGGAATCAGGCCTGGGCAAGTGCTGACACTCAGAGGGCTGCAGTGCCTTCTGCTCCTCCAGACCCACACTCTGAATACAGAGCACCGCTCTCCTGGCCAGGCCTGAGTGGCCGCAGCTGGTGGAGCACTTGTGCCACTCTCCTACCCACCATCTAAGCAAAAATGAGAGGAATTCTCAGCGACGCAATGCCCAGATAAGTGGCAGCTCTCACAATAACTGCCTCCCTGAAGAGGAGATGAAGACAGAAACAGCAGGATATTCTCAACCTGGCTTTGAACAATTTCAGGGAATGTATAGATGGTAGATTCACAAAACAAAAAGCCTCAATCAGAACCATCCGGCCTTCTTGAAGAATCAAGGGTTCCCTGATGCATCTCAGATACTTCAAACTTATTTTATCATCCTACAGCAGCATCCTCCTTGGCACGGAGTTTACTCAGAAGGTCTTCTCGGCGAAGCTCACATTGCTGGGCAGATCCCCTCGTTACAGGTAGCCTGCTTGTCATCAGGGCGGGTCGTCAGGTCGCAGAAATGCTCCTCCACCACCCCAGACGTCTGCTCCACACAGAGAACCGGCTGCCTCCGCACACCTGAGGAGACAGGCCAAAGGTCAACGGCTCATGTGCGGACAGGAGAGAGGGGACGGGAGAGACACACAAGCGGCCAGGCTGGGCCGTGCGGGAACAGGCCATCTGGCCAGGGAGCCCAACCCCCTCCCCCCGCTAGCAGGCGGTCCTCAGCCAATCAGTCACAGGCATTGGAATCCTATCATTACTTGACCTTTTTGCTCTCAAAGCAAGAGCCCGAGGCCTCCTGGCAAATGGCATGCAACAGCAACAGCTCTGATAAGAGAAATGGCCGCTTGGTCAGCTGAGGAGCTAGGGAGCGACCGACTCCAGGGAACTGCCCACATTTTCTATATAGATTAAAGACAAACAGTATCTATGAAGTAAGTATAATAGAATTTCTAAGCTAAACACATGAGCTGAAATAATACAGCTGATCTAAGCTGATAGTAATTTTTTCCTGTGAACCGATTTCCAAGATCCAGCTCGGGGAGACGTTCACCGCAGAGCTCCAGACACCACAAACTCGACGGGCGGGGACTTGTGCGGATTTACGTCTTCCTCTGATCCCTGACACATATGTTTCTCCTGTGCCCTTTGGGCATCCATTCTGCCCAGCCAGACTGCTGCTTTTCTCCCTCTGTGGGTGGGGCTCCTGCGTACGCTGCAGATGGCACTGCGTGCCACAGCAGTCGAGGAGCCGCCGCTGGGAGGACAGCTGGCAGAACCGGCCTTCGAAAAGGCGGGAAAATGGCCCTTTACTGCTGAGGAAGATGTTAGAACTCTGGCCAGTAAGAAAAATAAATTACTTAAAACAAAAGAGAATCTTACAAATAAGGAGTTGCAGTGAAGCAGTGGATCTCCCAGTGGCCTCACACCTCCAGCATCCTGTCCCCCCCCCATTCTCCGTGGCCCTGTGTGTGCAGTGCGCACTAGCCCAGTGTTTGCACACCTTTCCTTAGGGCACTACAATTTCCTCCCACAGTTCACAGATGTGCAATTTCTTTGTCCCTTATTATATGGGTGTGTGGGACATTGGGCTTGGCTGGCTTCCCATTTGGGCAGCAGCCCCCCCCCCGAGGCTTCCTGGGTCGGGTGCCAGGCCCACGGCAGACCTGCAATCCCAGGCTTTATGGAAAAAACATAGATGGAAGAAAACTGCAATCTAAAACTGTAATCTATATGACAATGGTATGTTATATTTCCTGCTGTGCCGAATACATAGGCTTTTATGAAACTGAACTAATAACTTCACAGGTTCTACCCAGAGTAAGGAAAATCAGTTCATAGCAAAGATCCTATCTGCTTGCACATAAAAAGCCACAGTCACTTCCAGATGTTATAAAATGATCCTTCAAATATTTTGCAGAGCCCCATGTTCTGGAGGACTGATTTCTGGTCAAAACTAAAAGCTCCTTTTCCTCTCTATTCAAGGCACCATAATGCACCGCCAGTGAAATTACATTAGAAAGTGTACATTTGCATACCAAAACTCCAGATACTCTCTTACAATGGAGATAAAATGGACAGTGTTCATCAAAAGCACTGCAAGACTGTTGAATTTTTCTATAATTCATAAGTATTTTATTTTTCTTCTTAAAGTACTTTAGTTTGGATGAAACCAGGACAAAAATACAAAACTTCACTTTAGTATGTTTTAGAAATGCCTAAAACAACGGCAGGAAAGCCCTGATTACTTGAGAGTCTTGACGATTCCAGCAGTCCGTCGGAGCGAGTCCCCATACAGAGTCGCTGGTCCTCAGACCCTGTGCCGTGGGAGGAATCTCATCTGCTTCTTACAGTGAAATCCTTGGAATTCACTATTATCGCTAATACATTCAGGGACATTTTCAGGAAAAACATTAGACTTGCAGTCTCTGATGCAATATCATGAAATCAGAGCAACTGCTAAGATTTTCTAAGAATCTGATACTGTATTATTCATTTGCAGCTTGATCATGTAATTTTTTTTGTTTAATAAGTGGGATAACAGGAATATGTTTGTGACAGCACTGCGTGAAGCACAGTGATAATGCATCTTTGCAGCAGCCCAGTGCAAACTCAGGTCACCCATCACACGCCAGGAGGTGGGGGGGCATGAAGGGAACATGCCTGGACCCGATTGCCAAAACCCCCTCCGTCCTCCTCAGGCTGAGAAGTTTAACAAGCACCTAATTTCACCTGCTATTTTCCAGCCCGCCTTTCCAGACGACCCCCAAGCTGCGCTTATCTGGAGGGCACCATTCAAACGCAGACAATTGCAAATACTCTCCCTGCAGACTGTGAGGCGGCGTCCATAAATTTAAATAAGATTCTCCTAGAAATTATGAAAGCTCTGTTCTGAGAGCGCCTGAGTCATTGTTCTGATTTCAAGCAGAATCAACTCCAACAGTCAATCTGAAGGTTCTTATATCAGGAGCAGGAAGTGCAGCAGTCCAACAGACATGGATGCAAAGCAGCCCTGTGTGCTGCTGCCTGTGTGTTACTGCCCGTGTGCTGCTGCCTGTGTGTTACTGCCTGTGTGCTGCTGCCTGTGTGCTGCTGCCTGTGTGTTACTGCCTGTGTGCTGCTGCCTGTGTGTTGCTGCCTGTGTGTTACTGCCTGTGTGATGCTGCCTGTGTGCTGCTGCCTGTGTGATACTGCCTGTGTGCTGCTGCCTGTGTGCTGCTGCCTGTGTGTTACTGCCTGTGTGCTGCTGCCTGTGTGCTACTGCCTGTGTGCTACCTTTGCTCCTGTTTGGTGGTGTGTGACTACCCTGTGTTTAAAATCAGGGTTACTAGATTTTGATATATATTATCCATAATCAATATGTTTAATTTGTACATTAAGCCTGGATTGAGTTTCTGTCTGCCAGAGGCCATGTAACATGGAAAACGTGCTGGATGCCGGCACTCCAGGATCAGACTTGCCTACCGCTGCTCTAGAGACTCATTATCTACGTTAAAAAGGAGCCTTTTAAATGATGTTAACCATGTTCAGCTAGTTTTCCAAAATTGTTTGCAAGCTTTGGCACTGATGTGCATGCCTCTCAGTACACCCTTAGGCGACAAATTTAATTAGTCTTTTCTGAGCACTGAGCATGCAAGATATTATCCGACTCCATTAAATCTAAAATCTCATATACAGTATAATCGTTGACAACATACTTTAATTCCTTCTATATCTAAATGAGAAATGCTCCCTCGGGTCTTTTGCATGAATTCCCCAATTATACAAACATTTATCAAGCAATATCATAAACATAGTGGGCTGTGAAGCGTCAATCTCGTACAATTTCTTTTTTTTTTTTTTTCCCGAAAAAACTTCCTCAAGTGAAGGAGATGGGGAGAGAGGGGGTAAACAAAGGCGAAGAAGGGGGAAAGAGAAAGGGAGAGAGGAGAAAACAAAAAAACAAAAAAAAAAA
>JAABNX020000008.1:1294737-1314481 GCA_015163995.2 Mormyrus lacerda
GTGGCTGTTTATGGGGGTGATGAGCATGTGCATGTGGTTGGCTGTGGTTTCATGGTGGACAAGACCAACCTGCTGTCCAGAAGGTCAGACTGACTCTGCAGAACGAGGTCGGGAATGCAGTGGTCATCGTCATCGCAGCCATTCCAGTAGGGCAGCTAAAAGAATCATAAGCACATACACAAAAAAATGATATTAGTGCTTTTGCATTGATGGAATCTGGACTTAACCAGATTACGGTCTCTTTAGTTACTGTAGCCTCATAAACAAACAGGGAGAAACCGACTGGAAAACCACGCAGCGTGATCACGCTATGGGACCCACTGAATGGCAGGGGCTGGGAAGCACGCCCGTCACCTCAGTCCTGACTGTGGTTGGCCAACCGTCATCCAGCATGGGGCCCACATTCGGGTCCTGAAGGCCGACTTCCACCGTGAATACTATGGGGCGGACATAGTCTGTCGACTCCTGCAGCAAGCAGAACAAACATGAAGTGAGTTCCTCAAAAAACACGAAACAACCTTGAAACACAAAGAGCCCCCAATGGAAGCCCTGCTGCGCCTCACCAGCTTAAACATGCAGCAGCGCGGGCGCGTGATCAGGCTGCAGAAACACACAACGGCCACAGGAGACTCTGAGCGAGACTGAGAAGCTCAGTGACCTGGTCACTACTCACCAAGACGTGGAAGTAGACGTGCTCGCAGGAATCCATCCCGGGGAGCAAGCTGATGTTTCGGGATACCTGCTTCTCGCCGTCGTCCAGCACAGCCCTCGGAGTGTAGCGCCGCTCCTCGATGAAGGTGCTGTAAGTCAGCGCTAGAAGAAGCCGCAGAAAAGGCAAACAGCTGTTCTGTGAGATGCAAACTGTCCCAGCATCTGTACACAAAGATCTACAAGCAAAGCATAGAAGGTCCCAGCAGAGATAATGGCTATAATGAGATTCCCCAACAGCTGAAACCGGGCAATCAGTCCTACTGTAGCCGCCTCTGTGACAGTGACGCTATAGGTTTGCAGGTCAGATATAACCCTTTTATTTACCTTTAATAGTACGTCTGCAACAAATGAACAGTTGGCTCCCTAAGAAAGGAGATTGTTTTTGTGGGCATCTTCTTTTGCTCAAACTCGCCAGATCAAGTTGAGACTGGTACCGTAACAGCAGCTTTTATGTCTCTTCCATCCTCCATTCTTATATACATGGCTTACAGTCGGGTGTTTATAGACAGAGGATTGCTTTTATCATAAAGGGAGTCTAGGAGCCTTTATCTAAGAGATCTGCACTGGCCAGCAGATGCATGCAACATCGTCAAAGGGAAAGCTGAGATACCATGTCTGCCTACATCTCCTTCTATTGATGATTAGTGAATGTCTGTTGCTCCTGTGACCTGACAGGCACCAGGCTAGAAAAAGATTAAGTTAAGGGCAGACAGAGTTAAGATGGAGTTTTATCCTTTGGCTCAAGATAAATCTTTGCTAAGCATTCCAAAGGCGGGTGTGTTATGGGGCATTAAGCAGACTCAGCTCACCACTTTACAAAAGAAGGATCCCAATATATGAGGGTTAACTGCAGACTTTCTGCTCCAACATGTCTGATTAGGATCAGCAGGGTTATTCAATAAATATGTTTCTGTTCTTTTCCCTTTGCACTTCATCAGTCTAAAGTGGTCTTTGACTGACTGGCTAAAGCAAGGCCCCATCTCTCCCTGTCTGTCTCCGCGCTTCACTGTCCCACCTCACTCCTTGTGTCTCTCCCCGTCTCTCTCCAGGTCTCACTCCACATCTCTCCCCATTTCATTCCAAGTCTCTCTCCCTATCTGATGCCCCATCTCTCCCTGTCTGTCTCCACATCTCACTCCCCGTCCCTCCCCATCACTCTCCATGTGTCACTCCCTGTCTCACTCCTCATCTCTCTCCCTCTTTCACGACCCATCTGACATGCTTGACACATCTGTTGCACCTACTGAAGGTGGCTTGGGGTTACCAGGTTCACTGGAAAGATACATAGCACCATGTGCCACCCCCAGGCCTGAAACTGGAGCCCTGTTTCCCATTCAGCAAAATAGATGGTGGTCCGGCAAGGTCAGGTAGTGGGTGGGCTGCTGTCGGTGTCCCCCCCCTAGTGCTTGGGGCTGCATGCCTGTCTGGGGTGGGTCCAGGCTTCGTTTACTGAGCATAAAGAATGTGTGGCCTTCCATAGATGCTTTACATCACAGACGGCAGCCCAAGCTCTCAGCTCAACCAGCATATGGTCATCAGCATCGACATTACCCACATCTGTCCTCCTGGACAGTTTTCAGTATTGCCTTTAATGTCCAAATTACAGAAATAATGGATAAACTGTGCTTAACTACTGTCCTCTAGGGAGATTATTTGAAAGAGTTATAGTACATTAACAGGAGATGTGTATAAATGAGTTGCTTCTCCAAAACAGAAGGTGAGGTGAATGTTATTTGGGAAGGCCTGTCTTTCCTTGAGCCATAATTTGCTTTCAGGGTTTTTAGGCGACTTTGAATGTGTTAAAGTAGCACTTGGTAAAGCTCTAAAACCCAATTTAGATCTGCAGTCAATTCAAGGCTATGCAAGCGACTGGCGAGAGCTACTTACCGACTTCCTTGGTTGGCAGAATTGGTGTTCTGGCAGTCACATTGAGGCACACGATGGCTGACATACAGCTGACCTCCTTGCCCCCTCTGCGGCAATCCTTGTTGAATATGTTAATCTTGGAGGGCTCGAAACGGACGTTGGCATAAATGCGCACAACACTGCGAGACCTGCGGGCAGATAGCGCGTCATTGTGACAGGACCACAGCGACTCAGGTTACGGCTGCATTTCTTCCGGCTGCATAAATCTAGGTTTAACATTAGACTTTTATATTGATTTGATTTGACTCCATGTGCAGATTATCTCATGAATGAAAAACCCTTCTTTTGAAAAAAAATACTTCAAAGGGAACTTAATGCTTGATTTTGTATGTCAGCAAGTTACTCTTATACAACTTAAATTTCAATGAAAAAGCTTGTAATGTACCGATATTTGATCTTTTTATTTTCTCTCGTTTCTTGTAAGATAACGTTTTTATGCCAATGAAATCCTCCTGTGCCTTGTTCTCACAATAAGAAAAGAAAGAAAGTAACATCTGTTCTGGCGCACGCAATTATCTCCAGATTCCTTTTTTCCAGGAAATTTCTTGAGCTCCGCAGAGGCTACAGCCGAACATACAGTAAGAAGTACATATGAATGTGGTGACCACGAATCAGGGGGGCTTCGTGATGGTCTACATACCAGAGGAGCACAACCGCCCCTATGGAGCCCACCGTCAAGTCCACCAGCCCGTCCTCATTCAGGTCCATCTTCCCATGGATGCTACAGCCAAAGTACTGGAGGCCAGGAGAAAGATCAGCCCCAGCAATCCTCTGAAAGAATGGAGAATGAATAAAGAAAGAAGAAAAAGCGACAGAAGAGAGTAACCATCCCATCTCAATGTCTGTTTATGAAAACGTGGACATGCACATTCACACATTTCAGTGAACTGAAGTCATGTTCACCAGTGTTACCTGCTTGTACTTCAGCGGTATCCGGTTATTCTGACCAAAAAAGATGTAGATCGCCCCCCGATGGTCATCCTCAAGAGGTGCACCCACCACCACCTCGCTGTATTTGTCCCCATTGAGGTCTGGGATGGGGGTCAGCGCCGAGCCAAAGCGAGAATTCTGCCCCCTGTCCAGAACCTCAAGGGTCCCGTCCAAGATAAACTGAAGCTAAGAGGGGAGAGAGTCAGCGAGCACTCTTAGGAAAAATGCTGGAGTAAAGTAATTTTTAATCAGTGTAAGACATTATCATGCATTATTCAGTTTGAACAAAACTATAAAACTGAAACAATTACATAAGATATGGGCATCTTTTCATATTCGTACTCAACCTGCTGTAGGCCTCATGTATATTACTGTAGGTATACAGGATTTCTGAAACTGCTTAGAGAAATTAAAACAGGAAAAAATTAAGGATGTCATCTGGTGCTGGTATACGCGCCTTGGACCTGCTTTGTCTGGGATCTGACATTTTTCCTTCCATCTGTAAAGTACTGCCTCTAAAGTCTTATTATACACATTAATATGGTTACAATTACCATTTCAATTACTTTAATAGACTATAAAGGCAAGTGTACTGAGTGTTTGATAGACTATGAATATACTCACACGCACGTTTTTTGTTTTTTAAAAACCGACTAATGACAAGTCATAATTCACAGGAATGTCTTATAATTAACAACAAAGTATTTTTAAAAGCACGAGGAACGCAATGTAATGTGTTCATGTAGCTTTGATGGAACTCTAACGACCAAAGCTAAGTTCTGAGATCATTCCTGTGTTTAAATCCAGTGACGCCAAGCGTGGCGCAAGCGTGGGGGCGAGGGCGTCGGTGCTGTGCCCGTAACACAAGGCCGGCCGGCTGGGCGGGGAAGTGCAATCCCCGATGGTTGGGGGTAACTGATCCCCCATTGGAGGCACCCAGGGGCATAGAACAGCTACGAGGACGTTATACTTAGAACTCAGCCCTATTATTTTTGTTGCCTGGGTCCATTTCTTATTAATTGCATCTCACACGTGAGCTAACGCCCCCCTCACCCCCCCCCGAGACACTCCCTCACAAACACACATTTATTCCTGACATTATCCTAGACAAATTCACCTATCCTATTGGGCACTGAAAGCCCACTCTGTGTCCCCAAAATGCCCACATATGTGCTGCAGTTAGGCCGCCTCCGTAACCCTAATCAATGGAAGCAACTGGTCATTTAATTATCAAGTAAGAAGGTCCAGTAAGATAATGACCTTGGCTTCTGAGTCTTTACTGTGTGGTATTTCAGTTACACAAAGCACTTTTGCAAAAAACAGTAAAAACTGAACAGAATATCCATGATAAAAGGGGCCGATAATAAGCCATAAAACACAGAATCCCAGAAGCAAAGACTGATCTGCTTTTCAGCTACACTCTCATATCCCATCCCAGTCTCTTTCCCTCCCCCAGCTGGACCCAAAGGAAATATGATTTCTGACCTCTGTCAACATGAAGGCTGCCCATGTAATGGCAAGATCTAATGATCAAAGCAAAAATGTGACTGCTGAATATTTTAGGGAAAAGTTTTGCTGCTGCGGATCCTCAGTCTTGTGAAGTCAGCAGGAAAATATCTGAGGCTTCGAAGACCGCTATTCTTCCTATAAGTCAATGCGCAAATGACAGTCCGGCGTTCCACGATACAACGGGCAACACTTGTCTCTTCCATTCGGCCGTCGCCTCGATGAGCAGGAATTTGATGTTTTGAAAGAGGGGTGTACTGGTGAGGCATCAGGGCAAAGGATTTTGGGAAGGCAGGATGGAAAGCGTGTGGAGCAATCTGAGCCCCACCAGTAGGTGGTGTCACTGGTGTTTTGTGGACAGAGCTGGGCTGGGCAAGAAGTGCGAGTCGGCACCCGTGTCCTCCATGTACCAGGCTTGGCCACACATGCACCCCCGTCCCCCCGAATACAAGCCAGACTGCATCAGGACCTCTAGACGGGGTGGTATTGGATCACGTGTCTCACTTCCCGTCAACTGTACTACAGCTGGGAGGGGCCACTCAGAAAAGCTGTGGGAGGGGGCCCAGCCGGGGATTCTCACCCTCATTCCCACAGTTTCCATGTATTTGGAGCTTTCAAGCGCGACCTGTGCATAATTACGCCTGGGGGGTGGGGGGGTGAATGTTTTCCTACTGAGTTCACCGAGCCCTTTGCATCTAATGAACAAAGTCTGGCCCAAATTTTTGCTCCCCCATTTGATGAGTGTGACAGCAGGTGCCCGATGTCTGCCTGCATTCCACCTATCAGGGGGAGCGGAGCAGACCAGCGGGGCAGGAAGTGTGGGGGGGCAGCGACAGCCCGGGGGATGGAATCACATTTTCCAATGGTTAGGTTAGGTTAAATAAATGTCATCTGAGCAGAAGATGGCCATCCCTGTTCTTAGCATCCCCGTATGCGTTCGGGGCTGACCTAGGGCTGGGCCGTACCGTAAAATATTTTACCATGATAATTGTATTATATCAGTCGAAATCGATAATTATCACGATGTCATTCACGTCATTGGCTCCATTTTTCTTAAATTCCCTCAGGATCCCCTTTAGGCAGATGTATAGCATGAAAAAAGACGAAAGCACTGCAAGCTGAAATGTAACTTTAGTGAATAGGTAATGCAAATATAAACTTTTTTGCCATAAGGTGTAACCCTAGAGGAGACTGACAGTGCCGTCTGTCACTCTGATTTTTCTCTGGTGGCCTTGCTGGTCATTCGGAGGGGGGGGGGGGGCTTGACAGAAACCCCACGTATCATGTCTTTAATGGGATCGTCCCATGTCGAAAAATAACATGCGGTGTCCCGTTTTGAACCAGTACTGTAACAGGCGGACCCCCCCCCCCCTTTCACACCAGCACCCACCTGCTCCGTCATCCTGTAGATGTACACCTTGCCTCGCTCCCAGCCCCCACCACAGTACATGGGAGCTGCAACCAGAAGATGGTCTGTCACCCCGTCTGCATCGATGTCCACTGGCGTTATCTCACTGCCGAAGTAGGACCCAATCTGCAGGAACCGCATGTAAGACACGTGTAAGAGCACAGGTGTCAGGAAACACTCCATTTACATTCTGTTCACAGCTCTAGGTCTCGTTTGTTTTTTGTTCCCCGGTTCTGATCCCATAAAACACACCAGCTTTCCTGGGTCTCAGCACAGGTGGCTCCTCTAAAACGGTAAATCCTGCTTTTTTGTCTTTAGTGTAAACGATTAATTTACCCAAAGAATGCACTCATTCTTGCTTGCCCCAAGCTGTTTCTCTTTTATACGACGCAGTTGTTTACCCGTTTTTAAATACCTAGTTATCCTGTTTTGATTTAGAGAGACAGATGTATAGCACATGGGCCCTGTAATGGGGACACTGGGGGGAGGGCATGGAGTCTAGACTGTCATGATGTCACTCCAATGTTGTACATGTGTGTGGGGGAAAGGCCAATGAAGCAGTTAGTCAGTACAGGTTGAAGTGGCAGCTGGACACTTTCATCCACTAGGTATCTTAAAACGGGCCGGATCCTTCCAAACCAGAGCGTGTGACTAAGCATACTGAACATGGGCGTGTGACGGGGAATTGGCGTACTTTGGATTGAATCACTGGCTTAATGTGCACAGATGGGTGACTTGTCGGGCCTGTCTGTGCTTACCTGTGTGTGTAAATGTGCACGTGTAGGCCTGCATAAAATGGGAGGGTAGAGATTCAGCAACGGCAAATTAGCGTTAATTATCCTGAATCGCGGGCTTCAAATATAAAAGCTCTGCTTGCGTGTACCCGTGTGCTCATGGCTACACTTCAGTGCATGAGGGACGGCGCCCCCCGCAGGCCGTACCTGCTGCCCCTTCAGCGAGTGCAGGATGGTTAGGTTGCCGTTGTTGGTCAGGGAGAAGATGATGACTTTGCCTGTGTGGTTGAAGCGTGGGGCTCCCGCCACGTACAGCCGCCCACTGTTCACGGACATCACCGACGTCACCGTGTAACCTGTAGGCACAGGGAGGACATGATGTGTAACGCTGACGGACTGTCACATGACCGTCTGGCATTTTACTATTTTTCCGTAGCTCCATTTCCTAGCCTCCCATTTTTCCACGCAGGACCACGCAGCCACACAGGGGCCAAGGAGACGCTTATTCCACCTACGCTTATGGGCTTAGGTTCCGCTTCCACGCTGTCCAGTAAATATTCTTTAATGCATCATGTAAATTCATTTTGTAAGGAAAGCGTTTGAAGCTCCTTCTGTCTGACTGCATTGCCAGTTCATCAAAGCGCATGCACGCATTTAACACTCTCGCCGGGGGTCCTGCTCCGTCGCATCAAAAGCCACGTGCTGCATGTGGCTTACAGTGCTCCTGCGCTGAGGCTTTGGGGTTCCCCCGGGAGCAAGTTCACAAAACAGAGGGAACTGGAAACCAAGAAGCAGGAAGAGGCAAAGGCTGGGGGGTGGCTTATGGAGGGGGACACAGGGGGAGACAGCACCAAACCACCAAACCACAGCGCGGTGACCAGTTTGTCAAGTGCCCATGCAAAGAGACCGGGCTGCAGGAATGGATCGACCACCAGTGCTACGCGTTTCTCGCAAAATCGCCCGCAATAACGACCACTAACTGTCACCTCTGTGACGCTGTACATCCTGTCATCAGAGATGTATACTTATAACTTAATCTAATGCATTTTCCATAACCTCCTGCACAGAGTGACGATGAGCCTGGGTTCTATCCCAGGAAGCACTGGGCCTGGGGTGGCTGTCGAGCAATTTTACTAAGGCATTCTGAACAAGTAAGTAAATATTAAAAACAGCACTGGCTGTTGTCACCTGAACAGACATCGCGCCATCTTCAAGACGAGTGCCGTTCGCATGTCGGTCTGGATCTTACCCAAGTAAGCGCCGTGGTTCTTCAGCTCCTCAGGAAACTCCTTCTGGTAGGAGGATTTCGGGGGCACCACCTTCCCCATGCGGGTCTCCTTGAGCACAGCGCCATTCCAGTCGTAGGCCCCCACTGCGCCCACTAGAATCCCGTCCTGTGGGGGCAACACACAGACACGACAAGGGCTCAAGGTGCAGAGCCGTGGTGGCAGCAGGGACCTGAGGAACCAACAGGCAACACATCAGGACTTCTGCTTTGGCAGGATGTGTGAAAGCAGCTCACTCCAAAACTCTCCAATCCCATGTGAGAAAGGGAGCAAGTAATTAACATCCATTTTCCCAAATGCAGTCTACAAAAAAGTGTTACACGGTTTCACTCCTTAAGAGTACAAACAGGATGAGCCATGATGAAAATCACAGCCTCCATTGAGCATGCAGCGCAAACACTGCTAAGAAGACTCTCTCTGGAGATGCAGAGAAATTTGAAAGCCTGGCAGATACAGCTAGACTTTGAGTTCATGGGCTTCCAGAGGAACCAGCGCAATACGCTTTACGAGGCTCCGCATGTGCAGAGGTATCACGCAGAGCCGGCCGCAGCGATCGCTCATGCACGGTCAGGTCTGAAGAGACCGCAGTGCGAGAGCGAGGCCGCCCACGCATGCCGGACGCGTTCTGGCACCCCCCCCCGGCGTCAATCGATTGGCCATTGCCACATATGACGGAGCTGCACTCAAATATTCCCTCAACACAGAGCCGCTGTGGAAACATTTCGCAAAGCGAAAAACCAGCGAAAAGCCAGCCGAGGACGACATCATTAGTGCTTACAATCTGGTAACTTTACAGGGTGCTGTATCAGGTTTGGCAAACCCGGGGGCCTCTACACCAAACAGCTGCACCAAACGTTACTGCGAATCAGCTAATTAGTAATGTTCATGTTTCCAGAAAAAAAAAACACTTAGAAAATGGGCATGTAAAGGCAGTGTTAATCTGAGTTAATCTGACCTGGATTTATTGCATGCAACAGACACTGGAATATAAAATCAGGAATATTGTTGGAACCAAAAAAGGCTACACAGGCCACAGCATTCAGTCTGCATGGAATTTCAGCAAAGCCTTCAAATGAAAGCGAACTGCGGTGAAGCAGAAGTGAAGAGACCCGCCGACAGACATCACGGCCAATTACCATTCAGAAGCGTGTGACATCACGTTACGATAAGCAGCCCCGCCAGTGAGTCCCCTGGACAGAGCGTGACGGTAACAGAAATAAATCAGACCTGCAGGCGTAACAGTGAGAACCTCGGAACCTCGATGGGTGTTAAAAAAAAAGACAAACTGGAAAATCATTTCTTCAGCAAAACCATATGTGCTCACAAGACAGTTATTCCTGCTCTGGAATCCTTCCCAGGATTCTCCCTGCATCGCTCAGACGGCCGTCACTGAAATAGCTGTATCCGTGCGTTTCCAGAAGCCAGAAGAGTCCAGTTACCGTTTAAAGAATATTCATTTTCCTTAAGTTATATAATTAATCACATTTTATTAATACGTTCCACGGATGAATCAGCCTAAAATATAAATATCAAACGATTTATGTTAATAAAAATTGCAAATATAAAATATATCGGTTCAAAACAGAGAATGGGGGAACTGTGACCACTTTTAGAAAATTATGTTTATATGTGATCAGGGTGTGTCTTACTTGCAGGAACATACTACATTCTGTATGCAATACACAACTCAGTCTACTTCCCTGCAACAAGTCAGCCTCCTAATTAGTTTATTTACAAATACTGACGAGAAAACACACCCTTGGTTTGGCAAGTGAGGAATCTCGGGAAACAGAGATCTTTCCTTTCAGAAGAAAGCCAACACTTGATGTAGGGGGTGCGGGGGGTATGTGTCATGTGACCTCAGTTTGCAGTAACAGTACCCAAAGCCCAGAGGGGAACACCACAGACGGGGAGCGGAAACATGTAAAAGGAGCCGGGCTGCGGAGAGGGGGGGCACCGGGGAAACTCACCTCCACAACGTGAGAGGAGAACCCCGCCTGGGACATCTGGAGGCCAAACGTCTCATTTTGGTTAGTTCCTGTAGGCGGGGGAGCGCCAAGAGAATACAAACTGAGTCCTCAGGCATGGCTGGCGTTTAATAAGCAGCATATAAAGGACACGTGGACGTACGGAGAGCACCTCCCGGCCCAGAACCATAAACCGCTACCTTCCAGACTGAAAATCCTGTTTCCCAGGGCATCAACGATGTCTTTCAGTGCAGATTCATCCGTCACGTTGAAGAAATGCTTGTCGTCGGGGTCACTGGCGATGTACTTAATCTCATTCAGGAAGGTCTCCGGGTTGATGCCACGTCGGTTGTAGTACCCCAGCACCTGGCGCGGGGGCTTTTTTTAAGCTTTTGCATTGGCTGAAATGCCCAACAAGTCACCCATCTGTACACATTAACAGAGACTCTGACGGATAAAATAAAATCTGAAACAAAGTCATCTGAGAAGGATCCCATCGCATCCAAGCTGACTGTCACCCAGCCATTCTAGGCATGAGCCTAAAGCGTCTAACATCACACAGAGAAATGAGGCTGAGAGACGCACTGAGCACCGGGTTGGCATGTGCTGTCAAATCACTGCCTCCTTTAACCCAATTTAACGCAACAAATGTATTAATGGGAGGCAGTTTATTCCAGTTTGTGACTGACAACACACAATAATCCTAGCCTTTAGTGATTTTGGATCGCAAAACCTAATTTTTCTCCATAACCATTAACTCTCATAATGACAGCATTGATGTGGTCATGCGGAAGTCGGATTAGCTAGCAGGTAATGAACGGTGCCCTCTGTCCGTCCTCTGTGAGCTCTCTGCTGCACAGGGAATAAAGTGGGGGGAGGAACGGGACCATCGGCGGCAGGAGGAGGCCGAGGCAAGGGAGGCTCACAGCGATGGCGTAGCGGATGATGTCATCGCCTTCGCTGTCCTCAATCACCCTCTGGAGGTCGGGGCTGTCATGCGACTCTCCGTCCGTGATGACAATCATCACTTTCTTGGCACCACGTCGGCCTCCTTGTTTAAAAGCTTTAGATCTGCGGGCGAGAAGGCAAATTGGCCTCTGGCACCCATGAAAATCTTAAGCCAATCTGAGCACCATGATGTCCTGAATATATGGAATATGATACATTCTGAACATGCTATTGCCGTGGATTGCACATATTTCAGGGTCTTATGGGACATTGAAGATTAATGGGATATGGCTGGTGGACGACGTTCTCCACCGAGCTGACATACACTGCTACTTTGATGCCCAAGGCTGTCCGTGTCTCCTCCCCTCCTCGCTGATCGATCTTGCGAGCGGCTTTCACAACCTCTTCCACAGAGCGGAAGTCATTCAGGTGGAACTCATTGACGACCGTCTCACCGTACTGTATTACTCCAACCTACACTGGGACAAAGGTTCTTTCAACGCGAGTGTCATAACCCCTGTAACCACGGAAACGTGCGCACAGCCTCATAGCCTGAGGTGATGCAGAATTGCCTGCAAGTGATAAAGATGATTAATGTTTTGAATGACTAGCTGATCACTACAAACTTTCCCTTGATAATCATATCTGTTGCATAAAGACCAAATTATGGAAAACGAAGTAGAAAAAAGAACTATCATCATGTCTATCAACTCAGCATTGACAGTGAGGATGAAAAAACAGAGCAAGGCAGGAAGGCAGCCGGCCCAGCTCACACACCTGTATCTGGCCTGGTCCAATGTGGAACTTCTGCAGGATGTTGATTAGGAATTCCTGCACGTCAGTCCACGGGTAGATGGAATTGGATCCATCCAAAACAATGACAATGTCCATGTAGTTGTCACACCCTTTCCAAACAACAGAGGCAGCCACGTCATTAATAAGCTCTTTAAAAACTTACCAGTCTTCTGAACTCAGCTAACAGAAAGGAAATTCATTTACTCAGCAGACGTTTATCCAAGTAACGCATAATTTAGAGAGCAGAGTCAGACAGTCTCTAGAGCAACTGGGGTTAAGGGCCTTACCCAAGGGCCCACTGATGACATCATCCGCCCGACTCCGGGATTTGAACCTATGACCTTCCAATCAAGGCACAGAGTCCCAACCCACAGAGCCACACAGAGCCAGAATGGGTTACTTACTACGCTTATGCGAAACTTTAGTTGACATCATTTCTATAATTAAAAAAAAACATTGAGTGTGTGAGAAGGAAACAAAATGACATAGTGCTTACTCTGGAACGCGGGAGCGATGGTGCGGGAGAACTTGAAGCTGGCATTGACGCGGGAGCAGATGCCGGTGCTGAAATAGGAGCTGCCGCACTCGTGGGACCACAGGGGACCGCAGGCCTGAAGCACAGCAAAAGCCTGGCTCAGCGCAGGTGCCCCCCAAGAGGGCACCCTTTCAAGGGCCAGGCTCAATGGCAGCACCATGTGCTCCAGCTCGCCTTCCGTCATCAGACTGTTCCAGTGTAAACACCGGGAGTCTAAAAATACAGGAGTTCTCTTAAATTATTCCAAAGCCCTGTACCAATGAAAACTCATCTCAGTGTGTGTATTCTTCTGCAGTATTATTAGTGAAACGGCACTGCAGATGAATGTGACAGCGTCACCCTAGCTCACTCTCCCGGTGTTCACCCACGGTGCACATGCGGCGTTCACTGTGGTCCCCACGGCAGTGTGCTCTGCAGTGCGCTCACCACGAAGCTGCTGTCCCTGGGGCTGGAGGCCAGAGACATCCCCAGCCTCATTCTGTCTTTGCGCTCAGACACATTGGTCAGGGATATCCTGCCTTTGGGGGGAAGGAAAGCAAGCGGTGAAAACGGCAACGGAAAACAAGCTTAACTGCTGTTTCTGAGGAATAGAATTTATTACAGTGTGATGCCAGCTGGATTTGTTTCAAGGAGCAGCAGGAAGAGTTGGGCTTCAGTGGTGCGGCCGCCCCGGGGCCCGCAGGTGACACGCAGAAGCGTACAGCTCTCCGGGAGCAAGGTGGGCAGCGTGCCAGTCCATCACATACCACACACTCACACACACACACTAAGGGCCATTTAGAGACACAAATTTACCCAAATGCATTCTGGGACAAGGCAGGGGGGATTTGAAAAATGTCTCTTACCATAAATCAGGACCTAGTTACTGAATACATTTCATAGACTTTGTAGTGTTCTACCAAAATAGTTCCTACATTAAACTGCTCACTGCAAATTCTGCAGATTACCTTCAGTAACCGGGTCTGGTAAGAGACGTTGCTGTTGAATTTTTCAAATGCATTTTTCTGGTGCTATAAACACCACAAAAAGAATACTATTCATCCATATTCCAACCCGCTTAATCCTATTGGGTCGCGGGGGGTCCAGAGCCTATCCCGGAAGCAACGGGCACGAGGCAGGGAACAACCCTGGACAGGGGGCCAGCCCATCGCAGGGCACACTCACACACCATACACACACACACACACACCATACACACACACACTCACACCATACACACACACACATACACACACCATACACACACACACACACACCATACACACACACACACACACCATACACACATACACACACACACCATATATACACACACACACACACACACACCATACACACATCATACACACACACACACATCATTCTCACCAATGGGTGATTGGGAAACTCCAAATATCTCAGCATGTCTTTGGACTGCAAGGAGAAACTGGAGGAAACCCCATGATGGGATGAGGAGAACATGAACCATGGCAGAGGCCCAGAGAGGTGCGGGAACCACGCCAAGCAGTGCACCGCCACACCAGCCTACGACACAGAAATGCAGAAGGTACACCAGCATAATGCAGTACCTAAATTGAGCTTGGAGCAGCTGCTCCTGGACCTCCGGCTCACTGGGCATTTGTAGACATCCCCAGTTTGGTACTGGCCATTGGTTTCGAGTGGAGCTCCAACCAGTAACCTAGAAAGACAAAACAAGAGCCAGAAAGTGCTTTATTTTCTTAAAGCAAAAGATACAAATCAGACAATAGGGAGAGAAAAATCATTTGCTGATGGAACCCAGCTAAGAGAGAGACTAAGCAGAGGAAGCCCAGAGCCTAATGGGAGAGGAGGGGTCACGGTGTCGCAGACCTGCGCTTCAAACTCCAGCCCGTGAGCCGGTCTGTCTCACACATGCGCGTTCAAAGAGAGGCCAATGCGCCATGCTGACCCTGAATAGCATGGGAAAGCAGGCAACAGCTGTGCACTTCTGTAGGGAAAAGGGGCCAGCCACCGGCAGCTGGGCTCCAGAGACCAGAGAGTTTATACTCCTAAGGTTCACAGGAAGAGCGAGGGCTCGCTGTTAGGGTACGAGGGTGACACAGGGGAGTCGTCACAATGCCCACACAGCTACGGGCAGCCAAGGCCTGCGACTGTTCCATGTGTTTGTTTGTTCGTTGTTATTTACAGATCCTTTTATGTTCGGACACAAAAGAGAAGCCTTTGTGCATGAAAGAGGGGGGGAGATTATGAAAAATGTGGAGGAACGTGATGAGGACAGAGGAGCCTGTAAGCTCATGTCATGCTGACCATAGAAGGCGTGACGTCACGTCAGTCATGTTCTTCATGAAACACTGCTTCACAGCCACCATACCAAAATAACCATAAAACGAACAGCCACACATAAAAGCAGTTAAAAAGTCTGCCATATATAACTGCAACCAATTGCATTTTTAAAGACCTCAAACACGGATTTCGCATCTCGCTTGTGCTGGTTAGTACTGAACTTGGAAGCTCCATATTGTAAAAAAAACAACATATATTTCTGTTTGACTTTCTTTAAATCATATTATGATGCAATTCTGAGGTTTGGATTGCAGCATAAAGTCACTTTTGTGAAGCCTTTTCTGGCTGAATTCCTATTGATAATTCCATTTATTGTGCTAAGTAATTATGATTAACTCATTTAAAAACATGTTGCATTGACTGAGTGTTCACATGTTTAAAATCAATATTGCAAATATTACAAGGCACCAGTTCCTACCTTTTTGTATAATGTCAAGCAATAAATCACGTGGCAACGTGCTCGATAAACGCGAGTAAAAGATACATGCTGTCCGTGTCACACACAAGGCCATTTTCCCAGATTCATTGTCTCCTTAGAGCTGACATTTTAAATACGGCTAATGTTTATGTTTCGGGCTCCACATCACACACCCGGAGAATCATTCGGCGATCCGACTGTAAAGATGGCAGGGAGTCACTCTGCATATTCAGCTGGAAGCTGAAGCCCATTTCAGGCCACATAAAATAAGATGCTGCTAAACTAATCAGCGCTGAAGCTCATTAATGCTGAGTCCTTAACCTCATTCGGAAAAGGGGACGATTCCCACAGGGAATACATCCGCACAGCTGATCATCTCTGGAATTGGGATCATGGAAAGGTGTCCGGGGGGGTTGGGTAGGGGGTATTGCATGACCCCAAAGGCAAGAATATCAACATCAGTTTATAGCCATGAGTACTGACAAACCCTGCAGACACATGACCAGGACACCAGGACACATACCTAGGAACATTTTCCACTGTACATTTTCAGGAAGATGGATACCAATTTGTACCTTTGCTTGTCCCTGGGGCTGCACCCATAAGGATCTGCCAGCTATACCCTGGCTGTTGGTAATTGTACCAATTAAGGCACAGAATTGCACAATGAAGAAAATGAGGGTACATTAATGTTGTTTTGTACCTCAGGGAGCCCAAAAGTACAAACTGGTGCCCTTTTTTAGGGTGTGGCCTCTTTCTGAGCTGAGCATAATCCCTTATGACCCCCCAGCCTGTCACATCACGTGCCAAGATTCCCAAGAATCGCCAAACGACGTCCCAGACTCTAAAGAGCCTGGGGGTTTTGTCCAACAGCCCAGCAGAAAAGCAAAACTAGGGCATTCAGTCATGACACTTGAGTCTTGACCACTGTCACTGGAAACCATGCTAAGCAATGATATTTTATAATCCAAAAAAGTAAAAATCATTAATGAAATTACTTGGCAATTAAAGATGGTTTACAATAAGGTCGCTGTTTATTACATCAAATAAGTATCAGCATTACAAAATAACAAAACAGCATAAACGTCGTCATATCAGCTAGGGATGAGAAAGCATGGGAACAAAGCAAGAACTGTGGGAGGCACAAGGCACTGGCGGCCACATTCTCTCTGAGCTGTACGTCTGTGTTGCTTCTGACTGTGATGAGATACGTGGAGCAGGCCGGTCAGGACAGAGCTGAAAAACACATTCTCCAAAGACAATAGCAGCAATCTCCAGGCCCATAAAACAGCAGCTACAAGTGGCTTGTTAGGAGGCTTCTAAACCACACAGAAATACTTTCCGCTTGTTTGTCTCCGACATCAAACAGCTAGAACCTTCTCCCTGTCTCGCTGAGTCACATATGCCAGCTGATATCGAGCAGCGGAACCTGCTTCCCAAATCTCCAGTCACACCCATAAAAATTACCCAGTTTCCCATCCATGTGTTTGCTGCTCTTCCCAGCAGAACAGCCCAGTTCCTAAACCTCCAACCTAAATCATCCCCCAGATCCATGGAACCTAAATCCCCCTCATCCTCCCCAACATCCATGAAATGTTTGGAGATTCACATGTTAGACAAAAAGAGGGAAACAGGCTTCCACAGAATCACAGTTTGCTTAGATAAGCATCTAAACATTCAAATATTAATAGTAGGGAAAAAATCACTTTGGAATGTGCATACTTAGCAGTGTGGCCTGAAACATATTTTATCTGTTTTAATAATTCAATACCTAGCCATAGTTTATTATATATGGGTTTAAAGAAAAGTAAAACAGGCAAAATTGGAAATTTACTGTCAGTAAATGTGTGTCTTTGCCACCATTTATTGGTCACACACTTCTCTCTTGAGGCCCAGGGCTGCTGGACCTCTCACGTCCCTCATATCGTCACGCAACCGTCTCACATCTCACCATCGCACAACCCTCTTGCGTACCGCGGTCACATCCCGCTGCCTCGAGGCCCTTTCACATCCCACCACCTTGCAGCCCCCTCACATCTCACCATCGCACAACCTTCTTGCGTACCGTAGTCACATCCCGCCATCTCGAGGCCCTTTCACATCCCACCGCCTTGCGGCCCCCTCACATCCCACTGACTCGGGTCCCCTCGTGTCCTGCCGCCTCGCGGCCCCCTCGCATCCCGACTCCTCGGGGTCACCACGCATCTCGCCAACTCTCTCACGTCCAGCTGTCACGTGGCATCCCAGGCTCAGGTCCTGCTCAGCTAAATAACAATACAGAGAGGCTTTGAGGGCATGAGCACAGCTGGAGAGGGACTGTGCTATGTCAACTAGCTCACTAGACACAGTATATACAGTTTTTTTCAAAAATGTTCTCCCCTTTTTACTTCCTTTAGAAGATCAGCCATGAGTGTTTGAAATGAGGGCCCACCCTTAACAGCCTGACATGTTTCATTGCCATTGTCTCGTAATTATGTTTCCAATGGCAGCATATTTCAGAAGCACATATTGGAGAGCTTCACACACACTCCATAAACACATTGTGGCTGGGATTGTATGAGGCTGGGATTCTCACCATTCCTGAGGGCCGCACCAGCCATCATATGGACCTGCTCTCTCTCTCTCTCTCTCTCACACACACACACACACACACACACACACACACACACACACATAAGTTGGTCTTCCTATCTAAATGGGGACTGACCATTCATTTCTATGGGAAAACCATAATCCCAATCACGAAACCCATACCAAACTTAACCATAGGTGACCAACTCAAATACATCATCTACAGATTTTTATGTAACTGTTATCCAAATGGGGACCTCAAAAGATGTCCCCAAAAATAGGGGAATATCAGGTTTTATTATACTTTGGGGACAATTTGGTCCTCAAATGTGATTTATACAAACCCGCACACAGACACACACACACACACAAACACAAACACACACAAACACAAGCAAACACACACACACACAAACACACACGCAAACACACACACACACAAACACAAACACACACACACACACACACACACACACAAACACAAACACACACAGACTACACTCATACTTTCCTTCAACTAGGGAATTGCTTCCAGATCACTTTGAAATCCTTCCACGGAAATTCTGCTTAGGCGCTCCTTGTTGACAGAGCGGGAGGGGAGACAGCAGTACCCAGGCATCCAAAGGACTGACTTAATAAATACGTAAACATTTTAATTAAGATTTACGCCCCTAAGGGGGTTGCTGCTTCATGTATCTAAATGTGCTGTTTGTTACATATAACATTTCTTAAAAAACATCCATCCAACAATGTCCTTGAGGAAATTACGGTCTGTGGAATAAATGACGGGTCTTATAAAAAAGTAATAAATAACAGCCTAAAGCATAAATTAGTCACACTGCCCACCTCTGGTACCAGAACGCCACTACCAGCGCTCAAGAAGTTTCTCTCCTCATAAGTAACGAACATGATCAGCAGAACATTAGTCCAGCCCCAGACTCGAAGTGCACAAGCCTGCACAGCCAACAATGAATCATGGAGCATGTTGTAATGATCTAATGTGAGAACTGGCAACAGTTGCTCAGGAAGGAAGATGTATTAAATTAAGAAGCACTATCAGATATTACTATAATTATTATAGAGGTTCTTGGTTCATAGTTGTTCAAGTTTTGCACCCATGAAGATGTAACTTCATACTATGACACAATGAGACGATTTGCGCAGAAACGCATTCAAGCCTGCTTTCATATAACAATGTGTTATGTTTCAATTAATATCTGTCAGGGTAAGTGGAGAGCGTGGTGTATGCATTTAGGTTATAGACCGTGGGAGCCAGAGAGCAGCAACTACAGGTCTGGCCCACAGCCCAGCGGCAGCTACAGGTCTGGCCCACAGCCCAGCGGCAACTACAGGCCTGGCCCACAGTCCAGCGGCAACTACAGGCCTGACCCACAGTCCAGCGGCAACTACAGGCCTGACCCACAGTCCAGCGGCAACTACAGGTCTGGCCCACAGTCCAGCGACAACAGGCCTGGCCCACAGTCCAGCGGCAGCTACAGGTCTGGCCCACAGTCCAGCGACAACAGGCCTGGCCCACAGTCCAGCGGCAACTACAGGTCTGGCCCACAGTCCAGCGTCAACAACAGACCTGGCCCACAGTCCAATAGCAACTACAGGTCTGGCCCACAGTCCAGCGACAACAGGCCTGGCCCACAGTCCAGCGGCAACTACAGGTCTGGCCCACAGT
>JAABNX020000008.1:1317838-1336629 GCA_015163995.2 Mormyrus lacerda
TTTTGTTCATTTGCGCACCCGCCCCCCCCCCCCCCCCTTTTGGAAAGCATTGACTCCCGTTTCAACAGATGCACACGGTCTCCCTACAGCCCATAACATGCATAACATTCAAGCTGCACGTTCATGTGTCGTCTACCTCACAGATAGCGAGATGAGTACAGAACAGCACAGACCATAACTGCTGGACAATGTAGCTTCTAAGCAGTTCACTGACAACAGCATTAATGAAGATAACTTCAGCTGGGATTCAGCTAAAATAAGAGGAACTTTAAATGAAATGTACGTCCTGTCAGTCTCTGAACTGTCAGAGAAAAAGAAGAGTACCAGTTTATACCTTTGCTTGTCACTGGGGCTGTCCGTAAGGGTCTGCAATTTTTACCCTATATCTGTAGGTGATTGTACCTTTTAAGGTACAGAAATGGACTCTGAGGAACATCCCCAGTACAAACAGCATCAATGACTTTTTTCTGACAGTATGTGGCACGTTGGCTTCTAACAGATGTTTTCATGCTTAAAACTAAAAAATAAATAAATTTCATGTTTTCAAAAAAATGCCGTCATATTTAGTAATCCTAAATGCACCCTTTTAAAAGCCAAATACTTAGATAAATGTTTCTGATTACAGTTTCATGTGAGCACAAATAGCTGGGACAGGTGAAAGCAATTCAGGAAATACTCTGAAAACCTGGCATACCTCATATGTTATAGATGGACCGTTAATTGCAAAATAAAACATATTTCATTGGAACAGTGTTTTTATCAAAAAATTTCATCATTCATCAATATATTATCAAAAAAAAAAAAAACAAGGCACTGATGTCATTTCAATATAGACTAGAGGGTCTGTTAACCGAAGCACTGAAACAGACAGGATTTATGAATGCAACCATCACTCACCAGGTGTTGGTTCTTTAATATGAGAAAATTCATACTTGCTGCCTTGTACTGGATACAGAATTGGAAGGTGGATGGACAGATGGATGCTATTTGGAGCTCTGGCTGCCCGGACTTTGACCCCGAAGGACCATGTTGTGGCGATTAACCGCCGCGTCTCCGTAACCTTCCGAGTCTGCTTAACCTTTCCAGTGTGTTGTTTTGCCCTGGCCCCCTGCGATTCGGTCTTTGTCCATATTTGTTTGATGTACGGGTTCCGATGTGTTTTGCTTATTGACTAGACTGAGAGACGTTCGTATTCGAGGCACACGCACATGCAAGCCCTGCGCTTCTGGCTTCCAAATGATACACGCTTTTTGCACACGATTCGGCAGAATGAAATCCCAGGCTTTAAAGGTTCTCCTTTATTTAAATGACTGCAAGTCTACTGTGAAGGTCCTGGGGGCCCGTGTCTACCATGCCGACTAAACACGGGTGAGTGGACTAGGGGGAGCATGTCCTGACAAACCCCTTCCTACGAGGTCAGAGACCCAGTGTGTCCGGTGTTACAGATGAGGTGGGCAGATTCACATTGCTGAATGAACCTGCACTTCCTTTTAAGCCTGGAAACCTTTAGAACTTTATTTCTAACCCCAGTGGAGTATATGTTCCATTACATGAAATATATTTTTAAAATGTGCAAAAATAAAACTAAAAAATGATACAAAACATCTCAATGTACAACCGTGCCAAGGTTTCCTCGTTTTCTTTTTCAAATGGGCGGGTAATTTTGCCACCATAATTGCAGATATAAAATGCTGCCACCCATCGCATCACTGTCCCCAGTGCTGTTCTGCACGATTCCCAAGGCAACAGACCTATGTGGCAGGATGAGGCTCTGCGTGGGAAGCCAGGAGGAGAGGTACGAGAGCAGCCCGGGTGAGGCCCTGTGTGGGATGTCCGCCACGGTGGCAGGTCTGGCCGGAGAGGGAGGTGCAGGCATGTGTTTTGCACCACCAGCCTCACAAGCCATCGCTCATGCTGACCTCAAGTTTCGGGTCGAGAATGGAGGTAGGAGGCAAGCTGCCACAGCACCGCCTCTCACGCTGTCAGCAAACGTCGAGGTTTTTCCGAGTCATCGCTCGTGCCGGTTTAATATGTCCCCCTTTACCCCCCATCATTCAGCATTCACCCCCCCAGCTCAAATGCACATGAATCATCTCAGATCCCACGGACGTGATTGTGATTCCCCACAGTAAATCATGCATGTGGATGCGTGTCGGGGGACGTGTGACTATGGTCTCGCGCAGCGCTGCTGTGCTGCCTTTTCTGAAAAGATAAAAATCCCGCGGTATCTGTCAGTCTGTGGCTAAACTGTGAAAAATCAAGTGAAACATTAAAAGGGAGGCAGAAATAACTTATTGCTGATACAAACTCGCTTTGAAAATAAAGAATCTCACCAATCGGGCCAAAGAGGGACAGAAAAAAGCAAAGCAGAGCGGAATGCGGCGACAAAGCTTTGGTTTAGTCAAAGTTTGAAATATTTCCACGTGCAATTTTTTCGTTTATGCGAATGCAGGCTGGAGTGCACACAAACACTTGAGATGCATGGGTCATTTCCTTTGCGATTCCCAGCCCGTCTGACAAAGCAGGGTTGCTACACAGATTCAATTAGAAAGCAGCTTTGCCCATAAAAGAAAAAGAGCAGAACGAGGGGAGAAGCAGAGGGAGTCCGGGGGGATCGAGCACCCACAGGAAATCCCAGCGCAGCTGTAAGAGTCCATACACTGCATAATATCAGCAGCTCCTGAGGTGTATAGTCTCGCTGGGTGTCCTGCGTACGGGTTCCTCGGCCCAGACTAATAATGGCAGGATCAGCGGCTGCGAAACGCCGGCCGTGCTGCTCCTGGCGCCGCGTCAGGCTGCGGGAGTCTCGCCAAAGCAACGTGCTGCTGTTCCGATTAGCCGGGGAGGGGGGGGGGGGCAGGGGGTGCTTGGTACCGGATTGGCAGAGGTGAGAGGACCGGAGCAGCAGACTGGGCTGCCGGTTATTCAGCGCTATTGCGAAGAGTCAGCGAGGGCTGGCATGCAAATCACACAAATCCTCACACGGCCTTGCCACCAGCGGCGGAGATGGCGGTAGGCCTGAAGGCATCATAAATCAACACTACCATCATCCACGGGCGACAACTGCATAAAGATTCATTCTGGACCACCAATAAACACCTACAGAGAAACGTCTTTGAGGGGGGAGGCCAGGCTAAACAAACTTCACAGAGCTATTCATGAAGGAGAAGTGAAATACTGCGGAACCTTCTAAAGAAATCACTGCAAACCTCTGGTGAAAGATGCACATCGCGGCAGATACCATGTGCAGCGCGCAACCGAGCCAGAAAAAGCGCCGTGGCGAAGGCGCATGGCACCCCGCCTATGTGTGCGGCAGACGGCAGCTGCGCCTGATTGGCCGGCCTTCAGCTTCTCGCGCGCTCCACAGACATGTCATTACTGCATCCAAATGGCTCCGTAGACACCGAAGCATTTCCTGCGGCTTCATGCATTTAAACAGCTGGATATTTTGGAGGAGGAGACTTACGTACAGGGAGAGGATTCTGCTGGGCTGTGACAGGTTCTAACCCACAGTGCTGCTTTCCATAACCTAACCATCATATGCTGTACTGTGTATCCGGTACTTCAGACACCTGACAAGGTGAATCTCAAAGACGCAGATTTTTACACAGGTGTTGTAACACACTACGTGACACATTTCAGACACAAAACCAACTGTTCGGAATAAAACAGAACAAGACCTTAACTGCTCTGCGTCATCATCAGCTGGAAAAGGCAGCATTATTTCCATATGAAGAATCCAAGACGTAATTAAAATTAATTGAAAATATGAACTTAAGCTTCCTCGGAAGAGGACCTATGACAGAGCGGCCGTTTGGTCCAGTGACGTCTGGCTTTCAGGATGTCCCCATCATGTGTGTGGGGGTAATGGGGGGGGGAGTTTATTTGCTCCCGTTGACCTGACCACTCTGGGACTGAGCAGGCCGGTCCCTGACTGAGAAGGCCGGTCCCTGACTGAGCAGGCCGGTCCCTGACTGAGCAGGAAGCCTGTCTCTCAGCTTAGCACACACCTGTATGCTGAGGGTCAGCCCTTCTTCTGCAAGCATAAAGCACCGGAGCAGCAGCATCCAGGCAAAAGCAAGCAGAGGCGTTTCTGCTGCTGGACGCTCGCTCTGTACACTTTGCCACTCGTCACGTATGCAATGCATTTAAAAAGGGACCCTTCCTCATGCACCGGGCTGCAGGTACGAGCTCGTCTGCAGATTCTGATCACAAGGTCCTCAGTGACAGACAAGAGTCAGCATGTGCCCCCCAAGTCTGGGGAGGATGCTGCTGTACTCAACTGCCAACAATAAATGATTTCCCCCCCCCCACCCCCAAGTGCATGTATACTTTATCTCTGGTATTATTTAAAGAAAGTAACCTGCCTGCTCTGTCCCAATGTGAGGATAACAAGTGAGTCACTGGGACAGACTGTCAGTCCGTAACATCCACGCAAACATACAGCTTCATGTCACACAGCCTTTTGATTAAAGTAACTGACCTCACACAAGACTGAGACTCATATCAACAAGGGAGACTGACTGTGTGCATCACCAGACAGCCTTAAAGAAAACAGCAACTGTCTATTTGTAATGACTAAACACACCTCGGTGCACAAAGATCTGCTCCACCTCATTCTGTTCAGTCCTGCAGACCTACATCAGGGCTTATATTAGCGATGCTGAAAGACTCTCCACAGCTAAGTTTTGTTATGAAGTTTCAAACATTCTAGCCCTTCGCTTTCTTCCCAAGACACTTTCCAATCCAAAGAAAGTAAAAAAATAAAATAAAAAAAGCAGATGCCTTGTCTGCGTGTGTTCTGTTCTGGCTCGGACACTCAGACACGCACAAAGACACAAACGGTTCTGGCGAACGTGCACTGCCTCACCTGAGAGCACGGAGAAGGTCCACAGCAGCAGGACGCAGCAGCCCTCCGTGGCTCCGTGTGGGAGAGGACGCATGATGAGGCTGCAGATCCCGGTGGCTTAGACTGCGTTAAAGATCCTGCTTGTATTGCGTCCACCACGACTCAAAAGTCTAACTATATGGCAGGGCAGTGGGAGGGGACTGATGTGAGGGAAGCTGCACACACAACCAGGCAAGCCTCCTCCGGCTCCCTCAGAAAGCATATTCACAAGCGGGCAGACACACACACACACGCACACAAGTTTGTAATTATATCTTTGTGGGGACTCTCCATTCATTTCTATGGGGAAAACTCTAATCCCAACATGATGACCTTAACCCATACCCAGCCCTAACCTTAACCATAAGTAACTTTTTACTTTTTTGATTGCATTCACAGATCTTTGTGGAGAACCAAAAATGGTCCCCACAAGGTAAAAAAAAAAATCAGGTTTTGGTTCCCACAAAGTAATATAAACCTAATACACACACACAGGTAAGCCTCCCCCTGCTCCTTCAGAAGGCATATTCACAAGCGTACAGACACATACACATATACACACACACGCACGCACACACACACACACGTGACTGCGCGGCCAGCCAGCCCTATAACAAACTACTGAACTTCAGGGGTTACAGTCGTGGGATATTGTTCTCTGTAACTCCTTTACGGCATACTTTTCTCTAAGTGTCTTTAATTCTGCACAATGTGTATGGTATTTCTCCTCTCAAGAACTTTTTTAATTTTCTTTTCCTCACTCAGGCTGGAATGTGTCAGCTTTCAGCAAACCAGAACATGGAGTTATTCAATTTTCCTCAGATGTACAAACAACACCCACCACCAAAAATCACACTAGAATAATTAAATTGACTTCTTCAGGCTCTGCAAACTGAGACCACAGGGCTGCAAGAAAACTATGACAAAGGCTTTTTAAAGGCTTCTAGCAAACTAATGGGTCTCTGAGACTGGCCACCGTGAATACGGAATACTGCGACCACCGTCAATACTGCAACCATCATGAATACTGCAACCACCATCAATACTGCGTTACTCACTGGAAATGCCCATACAAAATTTGAGTCAAGATGCTGAGGTGGAAACTGCAGTTCACTGCAGGAACCACTTATTTGGAAGTCACAGCCAGTTGGAGGGGGGGTGCTTAAGGGCAGATTATGCTAGCCCATATTTCATTTAGGATCGCCATGTTCCTGCCTCAGTTTCCTTTGCTGCCTCCCGTTACTCGTATTCCATATTCAGAGGTGGAAAATTCAGGTCCAGAAAGTACAAATCCAGACCAAAGTTTTGTTTCAACCAAACAGCGGAATATAAAGTCTCACTCATTGAGTACCCAACTGATTGGTTGGTCTGGATTTGTACACTCTGCACCATCTGCTCATATTAACATTATGCTTCAGCAAAAATCCCTTTCAATACTGGGTTCATTATGTTCATCGGTTTTGCTTTCAGGGGTCTTTCAAAGCTGCCTGTTGACATTTCCCTGAACTAAAAACAAACTGCAGTACACTGACAATACAATTGGGGGAAAAAAAACATGTGCAAGGGAGATACAGCAATGTGCACGACCCAGTAATTAAGCAACTGTGTGAGAATGTCTGTGAGAATAGGAAGCCCGGCAGTAAAGTCACAGAATTCCATGTTGGCTTGCCGTCTGCTGCTATATCCAGAACCGGGATAAACATATATAATTCGGAGCTGGCAGGTTCCTCGGTGCTAAATCAAGCCATGGGGCAAATGCGTATAATTCTACGTTGGCTGACGACTTGGTGGTACATCAAGTAAAAGCTGGCAGAAGTGCGTGAGCACTGGCTAGCGTTCTGAGAACATTTCCATTTCATCTTCAAGGGGTCACAGCAGCGGTGAAGCGGGCTTACCCTGTCCCTGTGTCGTGTCGCCCACAGCCGGCGGCTGCCTTCGGGGTCGAAGCCGTGAAGGACATCGTGTGAGCTAACCAAAGCCTGAGTCTAATCCACTTCAGGCAAACTCCATAAAAGTCAGATCATCACCTCAATTGGACTAATAGCTTTAAAATCCCTACAATCATAACTGCTGTGACAATGATAACTGTACTAGAGGTCCACCCATTCGATATTTAGATCGGTATCAGCGCCTTTGCAGACATATTTGACGGATCAGATATCGGCCACAGGTGACCGATCCACGTTCAATACTTGCTTATTTAGATATATGCAGTCCCTAAAAAGACAGCACTTTCGTGTTAAATCTATTTGTACAATTAATCGCCAGCTCTTTCCCATTTCAGACGTATATTGTGTGCGTGGCATTCAAACTGATTGCTATTGTCCCGGTGTGAGCGCAGTGACTTCTGCCTGCTGTGACGTCAAGCGCATACTATTGGCAGTACGCGGAGCGTAAGAACATCAGATAAGAGTGTGACGGTCTGGGAGTATTTTACACTTTTAACAGCAACTAATAGCACAGCGGCTTGCAGTCTTATTTGCCTGTTTTGAGAGGTGGAAGTAGCGTTTACTGGAAAACCCAATTAAAGCACACGCAATTTTGCGAGTGATATGAATAAGCAAAGGATGATTTGGGAGTCGCGGGCTGGGCGGCTTTACACATTCGCTGCAGCTTGTGATGCACGAGGGGCTGCGATCACAGCGAAGTGCAAGTGACGTTGTTGCCAGTGGGAGGAAAATTGTGGGGCATTAAGCATTCGCCACGTGTGTGCACTCTTTTGGAAAAGATTCAGCTTGAACTACAAATGCCTCAAACGCTTAGAACAAGATGTACAAATGTGTAACAGTACGTTATGCATGTTTCTAGTAGAGTAATTCAAGATTTTTTCCACATACATTTTTTCCACATGTATTTACTAGTTTAAAAATGTATAAGTGTGGTACCTATAGCACAGAATACCCACACTGCTTTCTGACTACACCACCTCCTGACAAGGGCAGGAGAAACCCCTAATGTTCCTTCCTACAATGTGGCTACGTTTAGGCCCTCCCCACAAAGAGACAATAACAAAGAGGCATGTGAAAGTAAAACCCAATCCACTTTATTACAAATAAATAAAATCAATTAAAGAAATGCTGCTGGGGCGGCCAGCTGACTCTCCTCCAGATAGCATGGTCAGATCGGCACAGCTTTCAGCTGAGGAGGCCCCTGGTGGCAAAAGAAACCGCAAAACCCAACACCACACAACATACAACACGACAAGCACTACACACAACAAATACCACTGCAATATACAACTCAACATAAGACTTCAGACACCCACAAATACAGTGCCTCCTCAGTGTGGCACCCTAACAAAGAGCAAAACCCTGTGCGGATCCGGTCTTGTACAAACAGATCTCGTGTACAAACATAAGGGGAGGGGAGCAACCGGTATCCACTACCCATAGCAGGGATACAATACTAGTTACTACATTACAACTTAGCCCATAGCAGCAACCAGGGCAACTAATAAAAGAAAAACCCAAAATGCTGTCAAATAGCCATAGAACAGTGGCTGGTCTGCCCTCGCAGCACAGTAACACAGAGAGGAAGCATTCCAATGCTACAAGTACAAAGAAACAATCTACACCAAAGAAACAAACACAGACCTTTCTAAATCCCCCAATATAACCAGGGTTACCAGAGCCTCAATGTCTGTAGCCCAGCAGCTCGTAGGGGATCACGTCAAAGGATAAACCTCCAAACAGTCACTTCTGTGTCCTCCATGAAGAGTTACACACTGCTAGCATTCACCCTGCTAAAATTAAAATCACACATAAACATTCAAATTCTCAAACAAACAAGCCCTCTCCTCCTTTCCCTACCCACAGGAAAGACACACCCACCCCACGTCCAGTCATATAACACAGCAGCAAGAGAATGAGATTCCACCTTGGCAGCCTTTTATAACTTCCAGGTGGATCATATGACCTGGCTCGCATGGTTACCAATATGGTGTAATTACCAGTGCCATGTGACTACTACTACCAGCCCCTACAGATCCCCACAAAAGTATATAAGTAAAAAACATCCTGTATCGGAATCTGTGTCGGCATCGGCAGTTGTGGATAGAAATAAAAAAATGTGGATCCCCCCCCAACCTGTATTGTAAAATCATTCATAGGGTATGACTTTTAATAATTTCTCACGATGTTTTGAATATTCAGCAGTACCACGGCATGTCAGGAGGGACAAAATGAACAGGAACAAAATTGGCCAACTCAAAGAAGCTTTCTTAGTATTACTGGGGACATGTATACCCTCAAGAGAGTTAGAACATGGCAGGGCATGAAATCAGTCAGGATCTAGAGCTGTTCCAAAGGAATGCTACATTATCTACTACAAAGAAGTCCTTCAGTTTTCACCAATTATATGGATGCAAAAACCACTGTCCCTGGATGCTCTCCAGACAATCCCACAAGCTGTCTATATGACTGAACTCCAGTGATTTAGAGAGCCATGGTGATTAGGTAATAGGAATGTACTTTGGGACTTTGTTGATGCTATTTAAACCACTCAGTGACGGCATGTGCGGAATACAGCAGTAACCATTCTAACCATTAAGGGTGACGAAATATTTTTTTTTTTCATGTACTAATCTTTGCCCTTGGACTGGTAGTCTTTTAAACATTGGAAGCTACAAAACGGCAAAAGCTTTTGTCAGTGTTCCCTTTTCCCTTTGTGGTGTGCTCAGTAATCCTTCCTAGGGTCTTACTCCATCTTACTTCCTTTGTCATTCATGGTGTGTTCGGTAATCCTTCCTAGTGTCTTACTCCATCTTTCTCCCTTGTCTCCTCATGGTGTGCTCGGTAATCCTTCCTAGGGTCTTACTCCTTCATATTCCCTTGTCTCTTCGTGATGTGCTTGGTAATCCTTCCTAGGGTCTTACTCCATCTTACTCCCTTGTCTCTTTGTGGTGTGCTCAGTAATTGTTCCTAAGGTCTTACTCCATCTTACTCTCTTGTCTCTTTGTGGTGTGCTTGGTAATCCTTCCTAGGGTCTTACTCCATCTTACTCCCTTGTATCTTCATGGTGTGCTCTGTACAGGTACTCCTTCTTAGGGTCTTACTCCATCTTACTCCCTTGTCTCTTCATGGTGTGTTTGGTAATCCTTCCTAGTGTCGTACTCCATCTTACTCCCTTGTCTTTTCGTGGTGTGCTCGGTAATCCTTCCTAGTGTCTTACTCCATTTTACTCCTTTGTCTCTTCATGGTGTATTTGGTAATCCTTTCTAGGGGCTTACTCCGTTTTACTCCCTTGTCTCTGCGTGATGTGCTTGGTAATCCTTCCTAAGGTCTTACTCCATCTTACTCCCTTGTCTCTTTGTGATGTGCTCGGTAATCCTTCCTAGGATCCTACTCCATCTTACTCCCTTCTTCGTGGTGTGCCTGGTAATCCTTCCTAGGGTCTTACTTCATCTTACTTCCTTGTCTCTTCGTGGTGTGTTTGGTAAGAGTGGAGTGGTGTGTTTGGTAATCTGTCCTAGGGTCTTACTCCATCTTACTTCCTTGTCTCTTCGTGGTGTGTTTGGTAAGAGTGGAATGGTGTGTTTGGTAAGAGTGTTTGGTAATCTGTCCTACGGTCTTACTCCATTTTACTCCCTTGTATCTTACTGGTGTGTTTGGTAATCCTTCCTAGGGGCTTACTCCAGCTTACTCCCTTGTCTCTTCATGGTATGCACGGTACTCCTTCCTAGGGTCCTACTCCATCTTACTCCCTTCTTCGTGGTGTGCCTGGTAATCCTTCCTAGGGTCTTACTCCATCTTAATCCCTTGTATCTTCGTGGTGTGCACTGTACTCCTTAGGGTCTTACTCCATCTTACTCCCTTGTCTCTTTGTGGTGTGCTCGGTAATCCTTCCTAGGGTCTTACTCCATCTTACTCCCTTGTCTCTTCGTGGTGTGTTTGGTAAGAGTGGAGTGGTGTGTTTGGTAATCTGTCCTACGGTCTTACTCCATTTTACTCCCTTGTATCTTACTGGTGTGTTTGGTAATCCTTCCTAGGGTCTTACTCCATCTTACTCCCTTGTCTCTTCGTGGTGTGCTTGGTAATCCTTCCTAGGGTCTTACTCCATAGACTCAACGACACCAGTCAAGGTCCTTAATAACCTCCCACATGACAGGTACAAACTGTTGCAAGAAATCATTTGTAAGTTCATGTCCTAGACCAGCAGATCTCAAAATTTATGCAAGGGTGGGGGGGCGAGGTGTCCCCCACAATATAATTTACTGAGCTAGGAGGTTTCCCCACTATTTACTTTGCTGCGGTAACTTTTTTTAGAATTAACAGAAAATCATCTGGTGCCCCCTGCCAATAATTGGTAACCCATTTTACCCATAGTTTGATACCTGCTGTTGCAGTGGTCCCTCCTCTGACACACCATGTTTCACTTTCTCTTTCTGCCACAGCACAGAAGTCTTCCCCCCTGCAGCATTTGCATCCCACCCTCCCCCCCCCCCAGGCCTGGCTCGTTCACCCCTCCCCTCATGCAGCCGTATATCTGTCTTCCATGCAGCAGACCTTTCCATTGTTTTCCAAGTCTCATGGAAGCTTTGCAAAGTGACTGAGCCAAGCTCAAACCTATAAAAGTAGGAATGGACACTACCTCATCGTCTCAGCATTGTCATCAGGGTTTATCTAGGCCCCAAGATCCTCCTTGTCATGAACATCAGATTCCTAGACGCCATATTTACTACAAATTACTTTTTCTTCTCAGTACTGCACAGTTTCTCCCCTTTCAGATTTCAATCTCAGCTCTCCACACGCACCCAGGAAGTCACCAAAATTGGCCCACGGACTCCAGCCTGGATTGCTGAATCCCCATTTTGGCATCCAACCTACTTGTTCTACCAAACCTACTCAACTAATCGCCAAAATAAGCACAAGGGCCACGGAACTCACCTATAGCACACACTACCCAGCACAAAAAAAGACTACGCTATTTAACGTTAATGAAATACACGGTGAGATTTACTGTGGATACCATTTATTGTACTTTCCAGTGAACACTGCTGTCAGTGATATTTTTTATTAAACTTTGATATTAACTGTAACAGATAACAATATAAATGTACTGCAAGAACCACACCTCACTGTTTGGTTTGCATGGTCCAAAGACCTTTTTCTACATCACATTGCAAAAGAACATCCTGCATTTTGAAATCATCTAAACATTTGTTTTTTAGAAGAATAAATAACTGCTAGAGAACTATGCAGCTGCCTAAACATTCTGCCTGTTTGAAGCATCATCCAAGTTCTGATTTTATTAGCAGCACTTAGACTTTTCCTCTTTCACTTTAATCAAGAATCAGGTCTGTGATCCTTCTGCACCCCGTGCAGCACATTCGCCCAAACTGGGGGTGCCTCCCATGCTCAAAGTCGCTGCAATCCGCATTTCCCATATGTCTGAGATACTCCACAATATTCAAGCAAAATCCAGCAAGGAGCAGAATGCTGCAGAGACCTCGATAAGATAGCGTTTTAGTGCATTTTTCTCTTGAGTTCACCAAGGGGTTTTGGCAAAAAGTAAATCCTGTGAGTGGAAATAAAAGGTAGCAGCAAAACACAGTTCATATTGGCAAACAAATGCTTTTCTCTTACTGCTACAGATGTATTTCAGTCTACAAACTTTAGTACATGTGCGCTGTTACTGTCTATCTTTGATACAGCTTTAGGCCACCAGTCAGCAATATGCTGAAACACGCAGCAGCCTCAGGCTTTCCGTCAAACATTTGATTCAGACAATAGTATATGCAGTGCCAGTGAGGAACACATAAAAATGTTTATGAAAATAACTATCCTATGTCATTACAGCAACAATCTGTTTCAGAAATGTCTTAAATCGCCTTTCGTGATATTGAGCTAAATTTGTCATCTCTCCCATCCAAAACAAACAGAAATTACCAAGCAGGCTCCCAGAAAATGGTTTCATCCCAGAAGAAATTAATTAAAAATAATCCAGAAACAAGATTACTAAGCACAACTCTTCCAAAACTTTAGCTTCTTGGAAACGAAAAAGTAAAACCTGCCAAAATGTGGAGTTTAGCAGCCACTAAAGCCTTTGTCAGTTTTTAGGGGTCTAACTCAGTCTTAAAAATCTTAAGATGGACTGGAGACACCTGGAGAAAAACAACCCAGGGAACAAATGCACCATTAACAGACAAGATTGTTTCTCTCGATGGTAGAATGGGGCCAAGCCAGCACAGGGGTCGAACTGCCCGAGTCAACATTTTCAAACTGGTGGTAGTGGTCGTGGGGCGGGGCGGGGGGTTTAAGTCCATCCAGATTCTGTGTTGGCTGACTAAAACTGCTGCAAAAATGTTCCAAAAGATACACTCAACAGGCGATGAGACAGAGGCAGCTAGGATTTGACCCATTGTAGTGCTCAACCCCCAGTAGAGGTGGCCACCCCTCCATGAACGAAAATGGGATGACAAATCACTAAATGGATGTAACTTTTGAGGGGGGCAAAAAATGGGCAGACCAGACTGAAGCCCCCCAAAATGGGGTCTAGAATGGCTCGTGGTGAGTGGGGGCTACGCCAAATTGCTGAAGACTGTCCCCCTCACAGAAGCTGTAATTACCCCACATACACAGACCCACCTGAAGGAACATGATAAACTGTCACCAGAATCACAACCAGACAGACAGTATCGCCCTCTACATTTTACAAAAGGTTCAGTCACTGGGTATCAGTGACTTGTTTATTAGTATTTTGTATAAAATGTTAAGGTGCTCCATGAACTCCTGGAGCAAATTACTAAACAATGATCATGGACCGATTCCAAGTTCTGTCATGACCACAATTTCTTGACACGTCAACCATGACAGCTTGAGGTTATGGTCAAAGGTTATGGTCAAGCCTTTTTCATGACACACATGTCCTTCAGGAGGAACTAACTGAAGATCTGGTGAGAAAGGTTACTGAGGGACGCCATGTTACAGTAGACACAGTGATGTTGCCCGTGTGGAATGGTCAGAAACCAGAGGGTGTCATGGGAAGGATGAGTTCATGCCCACAATGCAAACAAGTTTATCCCCACATAGTACAATACGAATCTGAAAGCCCAGAAATTCTGCTTAAGGTTTCCCAACTAGTTAGGCAGTGCTGGATGTTATTCAGAGTATCCGGGATTAAAAACCACGTAGAAATAGCCAACCCTTGGTAACAACTCCCCCCAGTCACAATATTTATTTAGACACAAAATTTAAAGACACAGGACTGATCAAAGAACACCCGCAACAAGAAAGAGGGGCTGACACAACAGGCAAAACATTCCGTTAGACTTTTTATACATAAACACGGAGGGCAGGTTTCCTTCAGATGCTTAAGGGACGCAGTGACAAAATGCCAAGCCCAATGTCTATGCTTCATGAATACAAATGACTACTGATCTACAGTCAGCTGTACAGTCTCAGCCCAGTTAAAGAATCTGAAGCGCAAAGCACCTCTGTGCTGGACCCATTTAAGACCCCAGTCACAGATTCTATAATTTTGTTTGACACGCCTTACACTGACACACCACTGGCAGAATGTGTTTTGAGTATACTTCATGAAATTCGTGAATCACAAAACGATAAAATTCAAACACATGTCTCAAGCAAGATTTTGGTCTCATGCAGATGCAAGCCGTATTTCAAGTGCTATGCACTGTAATCATTCCAAAAATGGAGACCACAATAATATGTCAATGCATTTTATGGACAAGCAAAGCGGAATGTTATTCATATGTTACACAACTTCACCAGTCCCAGCATAATTCATTGGTCCAGAACTGGACATAAACAGCGGAACAGAGTACCTAAACCAGAGTAACAGAGTATGCAGCAGTGTTCTATAGTAAAAGACAGTATAGCATAAAGTACCGCAGTAATACATAATATGCTACAGGGTTCTAGAGTAATAAAAAGCATGATACAGATTACTGCAGCAACATGTATAGTATGACACAGCATACTGGAGTCCATCTGAATACTCCCACATTGACATCTGAACTGTGTCCTGTCCTCAGCAAACTGGAAGGCATGTAAGACCCAGTATATGTGTCACAGGGAAACAGCTGCACAAGCAACACATCCTGTCCAACAGGACTAATTATCCACAGATCTGATCATGGGTATAAATAGGGAGCCTTATTAAAATGCAGCCGCGCAGTTTTGTGCTCGGGGAATGTCACGCATAACATTATGTAAACTTACCACAATGAGAGGAGCTTAAACAGGCTGCGTCTGCCAAACAACAGCACAGCACGTACATCATCTGCATGGTTACACGGTCCTTGGGGCAGCTTTGCGTCCAAAGACAACTTCTGTTTCCAGTTAAGAGAATGACTGTCTTTAAAACAATAACTATTAAATCAATACCAATGGCAACTGAAAATTGACCACAGTAAAAAGAGCATAAAACAAAGCTTCCATTTCAGCTGCAAAATCCAGCTTCAAGTCCAGCTGCAAAGCACCCATATCATTTAAACCTGATATATATATAGTTTCTCAGTCACACACTTTATTATGTTTAAGAATCGTGCCTTAACATGACTTTACTGTTTAATCGGTTTATGAAACTAGCTTTTTTGTCTTTGTCTAGTGAGACCTCTGGTAGTTCTTGCATGTCTACAATGGCTTGAGTGTACATACTTCTGACTTTTGAGTAAACCCCTACCCCCTCCCAAGTTATTCCTTGTGTTGCAGCCTATGCATCTGGAAATGGCTGTGCCCCCAGCCCGACCTTGTACAGAACCAGCCGGTATGAAAAAAGGATGGATGGATGGATGGGTAAATTAACCCCAGAATATGAGTGTTTGCCGCTCCCCCCCCCCATTTCTGTGACCCACCTGGGGCCCAATGAAAGGCCTCTGATGCCCTGCTCACACCCTCTCAACTCCAGCCAAAGGGTTCGGCTAAGGGGTAAACGGGTCTAGAAACCTCCAGAAGAGCAGCCTCAGTTGGCCTCCCTCCATGAAGACAGGAATGTTTCCCAAGGTCAGGCTTGGACATTATGCCTTTGATTTTCGAGATGTTCATAACATGAAAAAAGGAAGACATAGTTATGGCCTTAATATGATTATCGAAACTGAGACCCTCATCATGCCGGACGCATGGATTTCTGGCAAGGTCCTTTATGGCCCCAGACTCGGGCAGGCACTAACCTCTGCTCGCTCCTCTCTGTTCCACAAAACACTCACCTCTTCTATCTCTTTATTCAGCTGGAGGAAACTGTGCTGCATCCAGCAATTAGTAACCTCAAGGCAGAGACACAGGGAGTAACAGAGACAGACCTTCCCTACAGTATAACTATGCAAACTCACATTGTTACTTTGCAGAATTTGAACTGTAGGAAGCTAATCGATGGTGAATAAGGGAGGGACCTAGGATAGGTCCTTGTGGGACTCCACAGTTAATGGGTGTCCACCGTGATTTATAAATACCAATTTCAATATAATTACCTCTGCCCTCTAGGTATGTCCTGAACTAGTTCAAAACCGTTCCAGTGAGACCCATCAAAGTCTCCAGCCAATCCAGGAGTATTTTGTGATTCAAAACTCCTAACCAAAGAATAAAAATCAAAGTTAGAGACGAGATCGATTTAAGGTGGAAAGTGTTTATAAACCAATAGATACAGTAAAGTAAACTCCTGCAGTCATGCCTATTATTAATATTCAAACCTTTTCCATTGCTGCTTTTATCCACATCATACCAGCAGCGTGTGCATGAGGCATGGAATTTGCCTTTTCTCCTCTTATGCTGCCATTAGATAATATAATAAGAAAACATAATGTTAATTATCACTCCTATGCCTACGACACCCAAAACCTAACCACAGTAAAATCCTATCATAGCAGACTCGCTTATAACGGAATATCGTCTATAATGGACGATGTCCGCTGGTCCTGGCCATGCGACTTTATGAACATGCAGGAAAAGCATCGGATATAGCGGACTCACATATAACGGAATTTCACTAATAACAGAAAAACAATTTGCTCCCCAGGGCCGCTTTTAGCTGTACTTTTGTTCGGCAATAACAGACATGCAGGTTCCGCCTACAAGGTGCCTGACGTGCCGGTGATATCCAGCACAGATACCTAGTCAGGATTAATAATAGTCACGCATCTGGTCAGGTAAAGTTGGATTACTACATGTACAATATAATAATCTATATCACAAGTGTGTCTGCTGGGGTGTGGCATGAATAAATAGAGTCCTGTAGTTGTGTTCTGGGCATACAGTAACTATGGACTGTTTTGCCAGATCCATTGAAGTCTGTTATAACTGGATTTTACTGTATATCTAGTGACACCTGATCTACTGTCAATTTAGCGACTTACATGAGTGAAAACTTTTTGTCAGTGCAGAGAAAACCAAGGTTCTGTTGTTCAGAAGCAAGTGTAATGGGACAGCCAGGGGACTGGGGATCCAAATACACAGTGAAGCATGCATGCAGATAAGAAACGCAATAGCCACTCATACCAAGCAGGAGATCGAGATACACATGCAGATAGGAAACGCAATAGCCACTCATACCAAGCAGGAGATCGAGATACACTTGAAAATGAGACCAACAATTCCTCGTGATAAGGAAACCAGCTAGACTAATCTAATCTAATCAAATGACAATCAGCAAAAGCTGTTAGTATTACTATTCAAGACAGAGAATCTAATTCATGCTTTTGTATACAATAGGTTAGACTACTGCGACGCTCTGTTACCTGGGAACACACACCGCACATTACACATCTTCAGCGTATTCGAACCGGGATCCTGCTAGGTTCCGGACTGACTTCAAAGTTCTACTTGCATTAAAGGCACTTAGAGATCTAGCAGTTGCCAGTAAAGTCTCCTGCTACAGGGCTCTATATTGTGGAAAAGTCGGTGAGCTCATGTTCAGGATGCTGAATCAGTTTCAGTCTTTAAATCTAAACTGAATATCTGTTTTTTCAGTTTAGGTTACAACTTAACACATAACACACTGTAACTGTGGTTGCTGGTGCTGCTCGGGGTGAGCACCATCTGAGCTGGAGTCCAGTTCCGCATTGAGCATAACCCTTAACCCCCAGCTCCTAGCTCAATACCCTGTCGGGGTATTCCCCTCCTCGGACCAATGCCAGATGATACTCATTCCTGCTGACCCAGATACTCAGAGCCAGTCATCTGGGCATAAGGATTTGGCCCACAAGTCTTGTTAAAGTCACACAAGTCTTTTTCTTCTTCCCTGCCCACTTTTTCTGAATTGCACATGTCGACTACGCGTGTTGAATATTAGCCTACCATCTCATATATCCCATACAAGCACCATTTACGTGATCAAATTCCTGTCACACTGGGTTGAACATTCCTCAGAGACTTTGGTCAATGCTGACATGATGCATCACGCAGTTGCTGCACATTTGTCAGCGGTACCTTCAAGATGCGAATCTCCCGTTTCACCGCATCCTATAGGAGCTCTACCGGTTTGAGATCAGGTGACTGAGGAGGCCGTTTGAGTACATCAAACTTATTGTTATGTTTAAGAAACCAGTCTGAGAAGTGAGCTTTGTGACATGGTGCGTTATCCTGCTGGAAGTAGCCATTAAAATCTGGGTACACTGTGGTTATTAAAGGATGGACTAGGTCATCAATACCCAGGTAGGCTGTAGCATTTATACAATGCTTAGTTGGTACTAAGAGGCCCAAACCATGCCAAGAAAATCCACCCCACACCATCACGTACTAAGGTACCCAGAGCTGGAGTTGGGGGAAACACAGGATTTAACAACAGGGCAAGGCAGGCAAACACAGGTTGACAATACAATGACCGAACTGAGGAAACAAACTGAAGCTCAGACTAAATCCGTTGGAAAACTTTTTTTTTTTTTTTTCTCCTCTCTCCCTTTCTCTTTCCCCCTTCTTCCCCTTTGTTTACCCCCTCTCTCCCCATCTCC
>JAABNX020000008.1:1339796-1352125 GCA_015163995.2 Mormyrus lacerda
GGGAGAAAAAGTCTCTTTAAATGCTAGTTGGTCTCCCAGATCTTTACGGAAAACCTAGTGTCCCTGTGATTTTCTGCATGTAATTATTAGGTTTCAGCAGACTTATGTGCAATTATTTATTTCAAGTCGACCGCTTAAACACAAACCTAAGCCATAGTTGGGGTTTTAAATACATTCCATATGACGACATGTTAGGAAGATAAAGTATCAAATTTTGCGGTCAAATCTTTCGAAAGGGGGAGAAATTCAGCATTATTTTCTCATGTTGCAACCGTTCAGAGCTCAGGTTCAAGTGTTTATTTTAGAATAACTTTGGTCTTTCTTGGGGTGAGGCGCTGTGTCTGGGGGCTCTGATTAAATTATGTCGACCTGGCAGGAATCTGGCGCTGCCCGTTTGAGTTTTAATTTTCTTTTGATGCGCTTAGATGAACTACAGCCCAGCAGTGGACTGCAGCGCATGGTCAGCGTGCAGTAATCGTATAAAATCTGACAGTTAATTCAATTCAAATCTTTCTTTTACTCTTTAATGGAAAGCAAATTGTTTGGTACAACACGCACGTGGTATCCATTCCTGGATCTTCTAAAAAAAAGTGCCATGAAAGAGCATAACTTTAAAAAAAGTTATAGCCTTTAAAGTACTTTATAAGATATATTGTTCAGCTTGAGTCAAAAACTGCCCCATATGTTTACCCTGGTGTGTTCATGCAGCTTAAAACCAATCATTAGTGTTTTGATGATGCACATAAGAGAGAAACATAAGACATAAATATATATACAGACATAAATGAATGACCCCTCCTCACTAGAGTATGCAGGATATTGCCTAGATGGATTTGTGTTACCAGGCAGCATTGTCTGAAACCTGCTTTTAATCAGATTTAAACTCCTTCTAATACAAGAGGTAACAGTGATCATAAATACCACTATGATATATTGTGTCAATAAACCAATAAAAGACATTTTTTTCCTCATAAGACAATAAAATTCAGCGTTTTGATTTGTAGAACATTATCCTTATGACACCTAGAAAACAAAGCCAGAGATTATGCATTTTATGGGATTTCTAGATGGACAATGCAAGCATGTGTGTATGCAAGCATGACATATGTTCCTTTACTATAAGAACAAAAAAAATCATGAGAATTGGACCATAGATAAAATAGTTGGAGTTATATACAATACAGTATATATAAATAATGCTGAAAAATTCATATTTTATATCAATATTTTATAGTCATAGCAAAGGTTGATGATTTGGTCAACAACCAGACACTATACCTACAGTAACTCATAGCTTTAGTAAGTAAATTTTTCCACAGTAAAAAATAAAACCCAAAAAAAACTAAAAATACCTTTGATGACTGTTACAGATACCAAAATAAGAAATCACTTATTTCCTTTGGAAAAAGAAAAAATCCAGGCACCTTCACAAAGAGACTGAAATATCCCCATAACGCTAACACTGGCTAACCCCTGGTGGGACTCGCCAGACAGCTGGTGTCCTGAAATGGAATTATTTTGTTAGAAATACCAGTGGAGAGGCAAACCAATCATACACTTTTTAAAAAAATCCACTAGCTTATCTGCCTGTGCAGTGTGAGAGATGGCGGATTACAGCTACAGGAGGATCCGCCAATTCCAGGGCAATTAGTTGCTGGCGTTGATAACTTATCTGTTGGGGCAAGACAGCAGCAACAGGAAGCCCTGGACAACCCCCTTCACGGACCTTATAGTGCGTGATGGTGGAGAGAGGCTGAACCACCCCCGCGAGCACCGCCTTATGCTCGAGCTCCGGCGGATAACGCTGAAGTGATGGGCCAGTGCCAAACCCAAGGAGGGATTTTACTGGGCATTACCGAGAGGTAGATGTCCCACCGTTCACAATAGAAGTTGTCAACGGTGAGGCGCGCCAGCATCTAGCAGAGCTATTGAACAACACCCGGGCTCTAAATGACCAAATCTGGTTCACAGAACCCTTGCCGATTTACATGCTCGTGACGCAAATCTTGAGGCAGCAGAACTTGCTGTCCTGGACTACTGGGATATTAACGCACGCACATGGGGAGTAGGTGTCACTCTGGACGAGCAGATGCAGTTTTTGATACTAATTGCGCGACATCTGAGCCCAGAAACACGCGGACGCTGCCTATATCCCATCCTATTGTGCATTCTCTCATTTGCATTGCGATGAGAGATTACACAGCAGAAACTTGCCAAGATACAACGGGAGTTGTTACAGATCATGCAAACAGTCGCTGACCAAATTACACGAGCGGACATAGCTCTTGCATGGAGAAACTTCGGCGGTTTACTGGATGATAGAACTACTGGGATATTAACGCATGCACATGGGGAGTAGGTGTCACTCTGGACGAGCAGATGCAGTTTTTGATACTAATTGCGCGACATCTGAGCCCAGAAACACGCGGACGCTGCCTATATCCCATCCTATTGTGCATTCTCTCATTTGCATTGCGATGAGAGATTACACAGCAGAAACTTGCCAAGATACAACGGGAGTTGTTACAGATCATGCAAACAGTCGCTGACCAAATTACACGAGCGGACATAGCTCTTGCATGGAGAAACTTCGGCGGTTTACTGGATGATAGAAACGTAGCAACATTTCATCGATGGCTAACATACCTGCCCGCTCCTGCAATACGCATTCGGGTAGTTGTTGCCCAGACAGCAGGGTACAGCCTTACCACCATAGATGTCATTACTCGGGTGTTGTATGAGCACTCCAAGTTCCCGTGGCATTACCTAATGCGCATGTACCCAACAGAATGAGAAAGGGTTGTGAACGCAATGCGTCATGTGGGTAATAATCCATATTATCGCAGTGACCTCCAACACGTGCGCTCTACACAATTTAAGAACCTGTCAAGGGCGTGCGGTAGGATTCACATCATGGGTGGAGATCAAACACTTGGGAACTATGCTGGATTCATTGTTGACCGCTGCCATAAAGAGATTGTTGAGAACTCGATGTCAGCTTACTATCGGGGACGGGAAGTGGCAGACTTTGATGCCCCAGTTAATCCTGAAAAATATCAGGGATTTACACAATTTATGGAGCTGGTCAAAAATTACCCAGCCAACTGTAGTGCTGCCATGTCAACGACAGGGCACCTCCAGAACGACCCTCCAGAGGATCAACAAACACCCGGCGGCCGACCGGACAGACCTGGACCACAAGACCCACCTCGTCCACCAGGCTGGGGTAGAGGATTTGGACAACACGATGATGATGATGATGATGATGATGATGATGACAGCCCTTCTGATCCCCCTTCTCCAGGCACTGGTGGACTAGGCACACATCAGGTGTTTTTCCAAGTTGACTCAGAAGAGGGTGCAGCTCCTCTATCAGGCAAGCTGACTAGGGCAGAAGAGGGAGCAGGGGGCGGCAGGCGGTCTAGGTAGTGAGGTCGACCATCCATCTGACACCAGCAATACAACCCAAGTAGATGAGGAGTCAGGGGTCAGTTCCTCATTTAGTGAGTCACAAGACAATCTCGTCTCCCTCACATCCCTTCTGCAATCACCTAAAACTCCATCTAAGAGACACCCTGCATTCCTCTCTTCAATCAATACATTACCCCGTGGAACACGGTTGGGTTTTGGATCTCAGGGCACTGGTGTTCAAAAACCTAAATCTGTCCTGTGTGCTACACCTCCATCTCAGTAAGCAACATGTGCGATGTCTTCATATTTGGAGGATATGTTCTAAGTTCTTGTTATTGTTATTGTTGAATGGTATAATCAGAGTTATGGTGACTTGAGTGTCTTTCCTTTTGTTAAGTAATGTGACGGAATTTAATGATAGTGATAGTTTTTCAGAGGTTTGACTTAGTTGCAGACAGGGTAATTCATGGGATTACTAAAAGTAATACCCACGGAGACTAAACAATAAAGAGATCAGTTATTTGTGTTAAAAAAAAGAAATACCAGTTCATGGACTATTGCTGGGCTTTTAATATGCTAAACTGGAATTTAGCTGCCAGACCCAAAGGCGTTTAGGGGAACCCCCCTCTGCTTTACCTGAACACAAACAGCCCCCCCTCACCCCAGAAATGCATCCCCATGCTGCTGTGGAAAGGCAAACCGAACCCTCTTACTCATTTTAATGGTTTACCAAACCTGTTCAAAGTTAGCTAAGTTTGCTAAGGTGAAACAGGAGTAAGTAGCAAATTGCAAACCTTAGCCAATATGCTAAGTGCACGTTACATATTAACATGGCAATGTGTACAGTTATATGGGGATCCGAGCATAGGAAAGGTCTGCTACCGGCTCTCCATTTTCCGGGGGGCCTGGGGTTCTCCCGGCCTTGGCTGCTAGCTGGGGCCTCATCGGGCGTGGTGGGGGGGGGGACTCTCCCGGTCTGCGCCGGGAGGGGGGGGGTTCCCTGCTGCCGGGCTGCCTGTGGCACCCGAGCACCCTGGTTCGCCTCCCCTGCCGGCCACATCCCCTGACGGCATCAAATGCCAGCACATCCAATGACAAATCACTTCACACCTACACTTGCACATAGAAGAATGGCCGCATTCGATTACGAGGTTGAGCAATCGGTATCATTATTTTTTAGCGTATGGTATAGATATAGGAATTGAAATATGCATGTACAGGTATATGTGTGGGATCACGTGAGTATATGCTACATATATATAATACTTATCTGTAACATTATTATTGTTGTTGTTGTAATAATTTTTGTTTGATGCCTTTGCAATGGGTGTTATGTTTCTTACGGTTGTTTGTATTCTTTATCCCCTACACTTCATTTCCTCCATCCCACCTTTATTATTATTATTATTATTATTATTATTATTATTATTATTATGATTATTTCTGTTTACCTTTGTTTTTTTTCTCTCCCCTCTCTCCCCATGGTGATCAATGTCTGTTATTTTTATAATTGTTTTCTGTGTCCCCCTCCCCCCCCTCTGTTTTTTTATAATCACAGTACTAGGACGGGTGAGTTCGGAGTGGCCACACTCTTTATAATGTACCATTAATGTAAAATAAAGTTGTCCTCCTAAGACGGGGGGTGGTGGTGGGCAATTATAAAAACAAATGGTCTGCCTGGCTTCCAGTGAATGTGGTCACTGCAAACACTCTGCTGCAGCTGCTTCTGATGAGAACTCCCTGGAAGAGTCGGGTGACCGCTGATGGCTCTGACCATCAACCTGTGCGTGCTCAGCTTAATTCACAATCAGGCGCACACCGACACCGGGCAGACTGGCCTCAGGGCGATGCACGGAGGTGGATTTCCTGCCGTATGCAGTTTCTGCACTGCCAGTGTGCACATGGAAAGGCCAAGAGCACATGGAAAGGGGCCGTCGTGTTTGCTTAAGGACCGAGCAGAGCATCATGCCGGGTTTCATGATCCGCCTCAGAGCCAGGCGTCTCTCGCTGGACCCCCCTAATCACCCAGCACAGGGACAGTCAGACTGACTACTTCCAGTTACATCAAACACCTAAGAGTGCACATCTGTTCCAGTACACCGGCCAAACATGCCCAAAAAGACTGCAACTTCTGAGTAGATATTAACTGCCTCTTAGAGATCCTTAAATGCACTAGTGAGAGCTGAAGGCAGGTCCCCATAGAGTCATAAATGGAAATGAGCGTGTGAGGGAATATGACGGGGAATGAAAAGTGTGTGAGAGGATAAACTGTGGTTTCGCATGAATTAGTCTTTGCACGTGCACCGTAGATCACTGGGCTGCCTGCGGCTATTGACAAACACGGGACTCTCTTTGGTAAAAGTGTGAACTGGATTAGGGTGCTTCAGGTTTGTGTGATGACATAAGGACATGCTATAATGTTATTGGCTGGGAATGGGGGCGGGGCTAAATCCATACACACAGCCAGGAGTGCAACCCCGAGCCACGCCCCCTAAACACACACGGCACTACCGCAGTATCGGGACGGACATGTCCACACCATCCATTCCCAAACCTACATCTTTAATAACGAGTAACTCAATATGACTATATCTATTGCTCAATAAAAGTTCCATAGAATTTAAGGTCAATCACAGTTGAATGACGCCACTTTCTGTGACTGATTGTCAGGGCTGGAGCACAAGCACACAGCCATAAAAACACAAACTGGGATTTACTGAAACATAAGAGAATGCAACAGCGCAGGCCGGTGGACCAAAGACAACAGTCAAAATAACAGGACAACTAGGAGAGCAGGTAAGTCCAAAGCAGCCCATCCAGTAAAGGTAATCAGCGAAACTGCAAACGAGAGTCCACAGTAAAATTCAGTCCATGAAAAATCCACACAATGAGAATTCACAGAGAATTCAGAAATGCTAGGAAGGCTGCAGGTGGCAATACTTCGTCAACACTAAACCTCCAATTTGTGAAAGGCCATCTGGCAAGTGTTTGTCTACTTCTCACCATAGGACAGATTAGAACTACAATTAACCATCTGGGTTTTTCAACTTTCACTCAGCAGCAAAGATCTCCAGCCTTTAAACTGGAGAGATATGATTTGACATCTATTACGATAATTATCAATATTGCCAGAGAGGGGAGCCGGGGGGGGGGGGGGTTGGTGGATGGTCAGGATGATTCCAAGGACTCCTGAGTGACAGGGGCCTAAAAAAACTGGAAAATAATTGAATTGGTCTGGACTGGGGGGCCAATGTGTTATGCCTTCATGGGACCTAAAATCTCTAGCAACGCCCCTGTCGACAATTGTAAATATTTTTTACCCTGATGTCTTTCCTGGCCATGCACTGTGGTGGAGGTGTAAGTGGGACAGCTGGAGCAGAGCTCAGTGCTTTACAGACTCAGCACTGGGTGCTCATGTCGCATCTCATAGTCAAAATGAGGACTTGTGTTCTCCGCAAGACAAGGATCTTTGATATTTACAACTTCAGTTCTCTGATGACTGTTTTATGAGCTTTATAAGTGCAAGAACTTCCATTGGCGGTTACCTGGAGTTTCCAGCTGCTGCAGCCTCTTCTGTCCAAAGAGGTGAGGGGCTGATGATGAAAATGACACATGTGGAATGAAACACCAGATCAGTGGAGCATTGGGGTTCCTCAGCACGACCTGGCGCTGGAGCTTAAGGCACGGAGGGGTTTTTACCCTGACGTCGGCGTAAATCAGCTCCTCTATCGCGGGCAGGTGAAAAAACAAGCCGGCAAACAGCAGGGCTCCCCGGGGCACTTTTAAGAAAGGGAGCTGGGCTCCCAGCGAAAGCGAGCGACAAGGGGGAAATCCATTAAGCAAAGCGCTAGGAAAATATTTCAAAATAGCCTCGATGCTTTATGACAGGGAGTTAGAGCAAATCCCCCACTCGTGTGTGAGACTGGCGTCCAGTCCGCAAGATACGGATCTGCATCGGATTCTGCAGAAGGGGCAGAAATTAGCGCATTTCACAACTGCAGGTCTACATTAACTGAACATAAAAGCACGGGTCCCCTGACGTATGATAAGCATGTAGGTTTAACCACATATCTGCCCGGACACCACAGCAATTAGTTAACTACTTCTATTAGTAATACCCCAGATCAGCTCCCCACAACAATGAGTAGAAATATGCCCCATTCAAGCAACAGTGCCCCCTGGTGTTGTACTCCCATATTTATCCTTAATCCTGTCGCATACCCGTATGCAGTGATATCTGTACCCACGAGCGTAATTGGTTTGAAGATACAGCTCATGGGTACAATTTCTCATGAGTACAAACAATTTTTCCCATAAGGAATAATGGGAAAGGGATTGATTGGTTTTCAGGCCCCAAAATACCCCCATATGAAACATTTATAGGCACAGTAATTGAGCTTTTAGTGACAACATAGGTAGTATTGATTGAGAATATCGTATTTTTCGGCATATTAGAAACACTTTCTTCTTTAAATGCATAAAAAACTGCACTATGGCCGTACATGAAAGAGACCAAGTCCCAAGTCCCGTAGGCTAGGCCGCTCGACGTAGCCTACAGCAAGCATAAAAATTTGTTGATAATAATATGAACATTCACACATTTACAAGAGTGGATGTAACCATACATATCATAGCACCGCTCTGGTGGCATGTCGCGGCAACACACAGCTGTTAGAATAAGCCAGCTGAAGCAATTAAAAGAAATCGTATCTTGTCTTTTCGTTCCATTTAACTGTGCGTTTCAGTTTAATGGATATTTTTTTAACTGAAGTTACCGCTGACCCACGTGAGCAAGTTTCCCTTGTTCCCCATTGTTTCCGCATTTTGAAATAACGAGGCGGGCGGGCTCGCGGTACCGCTCGTGGCTCCAAACATTGCTCGTGGGTACAGCGAAATTTTATTAAATAAAAATGCTCGTGACTCAAGTTACTCGTGGCCTCTGACGCTCGTGGGTACAGATATACCACTGTACAACATCCAGAGACAGTCTGAGGAAGCCCAATGCAAATAAGTCCAAATGCTGTTTTTAGATCAAAGTGTGACCTTAGAGCACATCTGTTGTCACAATATGTACTTCCTTGGTTTATACTTGAATTCCTTACCAATTTTTGGCACAGTTAATTAAGCCATCATTATGGGCCATTCTTTCCTTCCCTCTCCACTATTTCACACGTCTTTATTGTCCTATACTTTCCTCCTCCAGCACCACTACCCCACAGTAGCCCCCAGATTCTCAAAATGCAGCTAAGGAAGTGGTTTGGGTCCCGACTATGGCAGGAGCACTGTTCTGTGCGGCAGGAGCTGAAACCCAAGAACAGCACATTAAAAGTTCCACTAGAGTAACGGTTTCCGTGAGTAAGGATTTTGCGGTAGGGTCAGCGTTAAAAAAACACTACGGCGATTCTGTTCACAGCGCCAATGTGGACGTGTTCATGCTGAAAAAACCGAAAGCCTCCAGAACGCCCGAATACTGCCCTCTAGCGTTGGGACATCAGAAAGAATTTTTGCCTCTGAAAGGATTTCACTGATCCATCCATTTTCTGTAACCGCTTGTCATATTCAGGGTCGCGAGGGTCTGGAGTCTATGGGCACAAGGCAGAGAACAACGCAAGATGGGGCACCAACCCATCTTAGGGCACCACTCACCTAAGGGCAATTTGGCAACTCCAATCAGCCTCAGCATGTTTTTAGCCTGTGGGGGGAAAACCTGAATAACCCCCCACAAAGACATGGGCAGGACATGCAAACTCCACACATGTTGACCAAGGGAGGAGACTTGATGCCTGCTCCTCGAGGTGGGAGGCAGCAGTGCAAACCACTGCGCCACCCTGCTGCTCCAGAGGATTACAGTTTTTCTCCGTTGGTTTGGCTCATTTCTTGAAACAGAAATGACGTTCTCAAAATAACATGGACACATCTCCAAACCACCTTGCAATTGTTCACAACAGAATGGCATTTCTCATTGATTTGACTGCAAATGTCTTAGTACATGCCTCAAGTGTCTCAGTGCATCTCTGCTAATGGTTATGTACAAGTAGCCCACAGTCACCACAATGAGCCCACATTTAGCACATTTTGCAAATAAATTAATCTTGCTGACCAACACCGATTAGTTGATTCTCAGTCTAATGGTTGTTCGCTCCAAAACATGTCAGCATGATTTCCTTGTGTAAGTCATCATAGGCACAATAGTCTGTTCAATTGTCAAAATTAGTCTTGAACATTATACCATGAACACCATATATGCATTTCTTGGAACATTTGATAAATTCATGACAATGTGTGCTGCCATATCTGAGAATGTTTAGGCCCATACACGCTCAAAATCTCCTCATTTTCCTGGACCGTCTTCTTCTTAAACCGCTCATCAGGGCCTGGTTCACTACCCATCCAAGGAGCCACTACCACTATACTCTCCTTTCCTCAATCCGACTGAGGAGTTTTTTCTGCTTGGAGGTGGAGAGTGTATGAACATCGGGCTCAGAACCAGAGGTTCCTGCTCCATGCAATGGATGCTGCGTGCGAGGACATCATAGGGGATCAGTGTAGGGGATGGTTGAGAAATTTGTGCCGTTTCTTCCCTCGCTGCATCGCAAGGGAAAATATCCGCTGCAATGTGGATGAAAATCTCTGGCCAAACAGAGAGCAGTGAAAGTCAAAGCCAAAGGGACAATGCATTTTGAGGGCACTGACTATTTATATGAGAATGGAATTTAGTTTTGACACATGGGTAAACTGTTATGGGAGAGATATGAGCTTTTGCAGCTGATCGATGGTGTTGTGCTGGACCATCCAGGTTATTTTGGCAAAAAGCACTAAGCGAATGCAAATGAGCAAAAGGCGATTGAGAAAGATCTTTGCAATTTTGATGGTACTGACTCTTTATATGGGAAAGGAATCTAGTTTTGAAGCATGTGTGAACAGTTTTGGGAACGATACGACCTTTTGCTAGTGAGCTGTACTGTTGGGCAGAACTGTAAGACTGTTTGGCCAAAGATCTTATAGTTTTAAGAATGTCATTTCTGTTTCAAGAAATGAGACAAACCAACGGAGAAAAACTGTAATGCCGTGTCTGACAGGAAAGAGAATGTGTATTGTGGTGAACACTGCTAACACATAATCTGTCACGATGCGTTTAGACAGGCGAGCGGGGAAACAGGCGAGCAGAGCCGGTGAAACGGGTAAGCAGGGTTTATTCGGCACACAAGGGCAGACATCCACGCAACTCACCAACACTACACTGAACATCAATGACTCATCTGGGGAAACTAACTCATACGCGGACTAAATACACAAGACATGCTCAACATAACAGCATTACAACAGGTGATTACAATCGGGAAGTAACACGAGGTGACGAGGGGGGCGTGGCACACACGAGGATCGGACGAGCCGGGCGTGACATAATCACTGCTTTTAATTTTAAGCATTAGATGTCAGCCATGTGAAAAATATAAGATTTTTGATCTTCTTACGTTCCATTTGTTACATTTACCAAGTTAAGAGGAAAAAATTAAATTTACTGTTTCAGCTGAAATTCAATAATTTAAGAGATATTTGGCCTAGTTCCCTATCTAAGATGGACAAAACCATGACTAAAAATGTTCGATTTGTAAAACTTTTAAAGCTTACCTGGAATACCTGTGGATGCTTAGAAGTAGAGATGGCAATTTCGAATCATCGAAACAATTTCGAAACATTCGAAACAAACAATGTTTCAAAACGGTTCGAGAAGTTTCGAAACACTAGGTGTGCACAGCCTGCTGGCAAAAACCGGAACTGCAGCTATAGCAAATACGGCAATATCTATTGCGGCAAGTTTCGAATGCCACGAAGCTCGAACTGTCAAATATGTGCATAATACAATATAATTCCTTTTTGATTATTTTCATATTCTATCATAGGCATCCTATATCTACAATTAGCGTGTGATAACTTTTTGCCAACCGCAATTCAACTAGTACGAGTCATAAAAACGTTAGATTATTCATGTCTCTTAATTGTGTATGGTCACGAAACCTCTCTTGCACTAATATCAGTCTGCACGTCCACATCAGTAGCCTCTATAATGGAGCATATTTAGCCACCGGCTCATTTCACCATGCTGTGCTAAAAATGCTACTGGGGATTATCGCCGCTCGAAGCCGTCAGACAACTACAGTGGAGAAGCTAGACTTTTATTTAAGGGGTGGTCAAAGGGTGAGCAAGAGTTTCTCAGAGGGGTCCATATACATGTTTCGCAGAAACACTGTAAGAAACACTATTTACATTTTCTTTTTATTTCATGTAGCTAGCTATTACTAAATTAAAATAGAATAATTAAATTAATGAATCGAGGCAGCTAATTAAATCCTCACATTATAGTATAGTGAAGTTGATTCAAGGCTTTAATATGACATGAATAGCCTGCTTACATGCAGTGCAAAACTAATGACTGGATCTCCACATATACACTTACCACACAGACTTCAACAGGCGGATGTGTTTTGGATCATGTAGGAACGCGTGACGCTGCCAGAGCTTTTAGTCAATGACATGTCAGTAAGCAGCGCGCACAGGGTACTGCTGCGTCGGGATGACTTCAGGGGCACTCGGAAATTACATTTTCCCGCTCAAATCTTTACCTGATCTCCTCATTGGTATATTTTAATGTTTACCATTTCCAGCGGGGTGGCACTGGGGATGGCAAGGGCTCTGTTGGGGGTGGCAATTGCCACCCCTTTGGCTTCGCCCCTGGACAACTGGTGACCGACATCACACTATCTCCAGACGTTACACATCCATAGTCATAATACGTCAGGAAGCATCCTCTCTTGTTGTAATACAATCCGGTGCCCTGTGTTCTACCTGCACATAATTAATTTGCAGATGATTATTATGCTCGTCTTTAAATGTTCACGTTTAGTCTCACATTCTGC
>JAABNX020000008.1:1352225-1371391 GCA_015163995.2 Mormyrus lacerda
GCCAGCTTTTGAAAACACTCTTTCACATGGCACAGATGTCGCTCAAACCAACAACGCCACAAACACCCAACACGCACCGCTTTTTCCCGTTTTTTTTATAGGTTATTCCTCTCACCGTGAACAATGACACGGCGGTCACGTGACTTATGTTCGTATCTTCGTATCGAGACCGGACGTTTCGAACGTGTTCGGAACGGATCGATCCTGGGTGCCGAAATTGCCATCTCTACTGAGAAGTGACCTGCCACACGGTGGCGGTAATACACCGCAGTAGCTGCGCAAACAAGTGATTGACAGATACCTAGCTTATGCTGAGCCCCATTACTTCACGTTTCTGCTGTTACTTTTGTTCACTGTTTATCCTCACATAATATAATACAATTATCCAATACATTAAATTGGATACATGGCCTGTACATATTCCTCTCAGCTTAACTTTGAGACAGGTGCTGCTTAATTTATTGTAGAAAACGTAACGGTTCATATTCATCTGTGAAGTGTGCCGACCATGCAAAACAAGGGTTGTGACGGCTGAGGGACACCAGTGCTCTTAAAATCTTTCTAACAAAGTACCAGGGACCAGCGGGGTAGGCAAAGTTTCAAAACCACACACAAGACATAAAAATACACATACTCAGATATTAATGATCTGTAACTTGATGTAACTATTATACATTATACAGCTAACCTTGTTTACTGCCGCTGAGATGAATGTCACAACGTATCACCTCGCTGATGATGTGTAGAATTATCGGTAGACGACAGCAATGGTGAGGGGTGGGGGGGACGATTAAGGGATGCGTTTTGACGGAGGAAGCGGCCAGATTAGCCTGGCTGCAAGTTTAACGACCTGTTATTCACAGTCAATGTAGGCACGTTATTGATTGACTGAATAATTAATTTATACATTACATTTTCTCAGAATATACCTAAATCGACTGACACAACTTCACTGCCAGGGCGCCTCGCTCCCCTGTGCCTGAGGGCGACTTTCAGTAATTGAACGCGGCACAGATCGGCCAAGTCACACCGACTGGGGTTGGTACAGTGACACCATCATTTCAGATCAAACTCCCCACACATTTTTACGGAATTCAATGTCTTCCACCTCTTTCGAACTGTAAATGTTGTACACACCTCCTTTTACTCCAGAAACCCTGGATCTGGATGTTTTGTTTTCAAAGGCTCATAAAGCCGACAACGAAAATATGATCAGTGAAATCTTAAACTAATTTGTGGCATCTTGAATTATACAATAACTGTCCAAAAAACACAGTATGCAATTGCAGAATTACTACATGGCCACTGGAGGGAGCCACACTATACTCCGCCATAATATCACGGCCACGGAAATGACACTGTGGTCAGTAAGTATAATAACATTTTTTTGATTTGTTAAATGCATTGCATAATATAAGGCGAAAATAAGGCAAATCAGCAAAATCATATAATATAGGCCTATATCATGTGGCAGTGAAAGGCATGTTAATTAGCCCCCATTTGCACCAAGACTCAAAGACAGCCATTGTGTCAGGCGCACTCATTCGCCCCGAAATGGGAAGAGGGCGGGGGTGGGTGTCCCGCATGACAGGCACGGGGCAGACAGGGGGTGCAGCGATGAACGCGCAGGACGCGGAGCACATCGGTGCCTCACAGCGCAAATATTATGGAATAAAAAGCGAGCAGAGCATGTGAAAAACAGTTCATTCACTTTGTTAAATGACACACATAGCTCAGAAGGCTTCATCAGAGTGGATGCTTTTTAAAGTTATTAACAGCTTTTTGGAAAAAGAGAGAAACCGCCAATGGTTCGAAACCTATTTCGAGCTCTATATCCTACCCTAAGGGGACCTGCTGCCTTGTTTGGCGCGGACTTTTAGGCATTTCTAGTATTCTCCGCATAAGCATGAAACCTTGTGTATGAGCACTAATATATTCTGGTTGTTTGAAATGGCTGTGGCATCATCTCAACTGCATGCGACGACGTGAATGCGTTTCTTATTATTTGTTTGTTTGTTTGTCTTATGAACCGCAGACTTTATTGCGTGTTGCTCTTCGTTTCAGCCTATTAAAAACACGAACTGCTTGCATTTGTATTAAAAAGCACAATCCTCTAACGTAATGGTGCCCTGGAATAACCATAATGATGCGCGCGTTCGGGGAGAAAGCACGCAGCCGGTGCGACGCACGCGCAGTTGCGGACGCGCACCGGCAGAAAGAAGCATGCGGGCTGCGCTGCGACATAAGCCGGTGCGGGAGGGAGGAGCTGTGGGGGGGGGTGAGGGGTATTGGCGCGCTGCGGCTGAGGACGGCAACGCTGTGCCATCGTGCCGAAAGGCTGCATTAGCATCGCCGGCAATCAGACCACAAGAATAAGGGGGAGGAGCGAGAAGGGAGCATGGCGTGTGAGGGGGCGGGGGGCAGCCCGAGAGGAGGGGTATCCTAGCAAAGCGCTGGCTGTTGTAGTAACCAGGCGCCCTGATTACTTTACTGCGGCGCTCGGATTCAGAGGGAGCATTTGCGGTCGTCTCTGTCCACCTCATCTCATCTAGCCCTCCCTCCTCCTCCTCTCTCTCTCTCTCTCTCTCTCTCTTTATCTATCTCTCTCTGCCTCGCTCTGCCTCCCTCTCTCTCTCCCGCTCCATCTCACTCACTCTCTGGCCAGAGGACGTGCGGCTACCGGTCAGCGTATCCAGTGCTCTGCGTCAGGAGGACACGGCCAGCTCCTCACGCTCTGCCTCTGCATGACTGTCACAAAGGTAAGGGCAACAGCTGGGGGGGCGCGGCGCTCGGGGGGAGCAGGGGGTGTCGCCAGTGGCTCGCGCTCTGCTCGAGTGTGGTGATGCTGTGGTAGAGAGGTGCTGAGGGAAGGCCTGGGACCCTGAGCATTGCCCCCCCAGGATCTATCTCTCTTCACTGGGCGTTTAGTGTCTGGACTTGGATTCGCTTTGTGGGGCAAAGTTGTGCCGTTGGGTGCAGGATGTCATGTGTACCTGCGCGTGTGCGTGTGTGTTAGTGCACAAGGTGTGGCTTTGTGGAGGGTGTGTCAGGGAACGGGGGGTGTTCTGATTATGGGGGCTGGGGGGGTGGGTGGCCCCTGACACAGTTACCATGCAGGCAGCACCAGGGCAGATGCAGATCATTATGTCTGTCTGTGTCCCCCCCCCCCTCCACCTGGGGGCTGTGCATGGAGCCTGACGTTAGCAGAGGGCCAAATCTTCTTAACCGGACAGCAGGTGTGTCAGCGTGCAGTCAGTGTGAAGCTCCTGTGAGTGTCAGGGCAGGCCAGCGTGGGACTGTTGCCCAACCGAAGGGCTACCTCCTGTCTCCGTGGACAGACACACACACGCACGCACAGACATACATATGCAAACACACACGCACGCATGCAAACAAACATACGCACAAACACATACACACACACACATGCATGTACAAACATACGCACACACACACACACACAGGTTTGTAATTATATCTTTGTGGGGATTCTCCATTCATTTCTATGGACATAACCTTAATCATAAGTAACCAAACAAATTCAAGACTTTTGACATTTTTAGTTTTTTGATTGCATTCACAAATCTTTGTGGGATCCTGAAATGTCAAACAGGTTTTTATTACGTTGTGGAGAACATCGCAGTGCAAGATAAATAAAATCCACACAGATATGGACACTGTATTCACACATATGCATAAAGGACAGAGTGGAGATGTGGTGATCAGGGTTAGGGGTGTTGTTCTGTAAGAGTGTAGCACAGTTCTCTCTGCATAATGGTGTGTAGATGCACAATAAGCCTTAGGGATTAGTGCTGAGAGTGAAGCTTCTCTTCCGGAGGCAGGTGCTTAGTTTCCGGTAAACATCTCACAATCAGACACTAACTTCAGCCATTCCTTCAGGCCCATCTTCTTCTCGCATCACCTCGCCTGTCCCCTTACGGTCGCAGCATCAGTAGTGTGCTATTCTGGGCTGAAGCCTTGGAGAGGGGAGCAGAGGAGATGGGGGCTGCGGTAAACCCAGGCCTGTTTATATGTTAGACAGACAGCAGCCAGCAAACGCAGTCAAAAACAGCATGTGAGCTTTTCATGTAAGAAGGGCCACATCGCTGGCTTCACACCCAGGGCGTCAGCTGCTGGGGGCTCCAGCACGCCCAACCTCCAAACAGCTGCAAGATGGAAAGTAGCATTGTATGCACTCTAAGGTAGGATGGAAACGGAAGAGCGCGGCTAGGTCTGAACAGAATCTACAATGGCAGGATGCTGAGTGATCTGGAACCCAAGACTGTGAGGGGCAGAGGTCTGCGGGATTGATGGCTGTGATGGTCAGATGATTGCGCCTCCCCAAAAAGACTAGGTGGTAGCACCCAGTTCCACTACATATGCTTACAGCTGATTGGGAGGATGTAAGCCCATCCAACTGGGGCAGGGGGGCGCTCTTCCTGCACAAATGAAGAGCAATTTATGCATTTAATTTGGGTCTGTTTCAATCACTGCCTGATAAGGCCATTTTACATGGCAGCACGAGACAAGGGACAGATGGGTGGAGTCCCTAAGGAACCCCATGGGCACAAAAACCAGAGTGAATCGTGGAGAATTTCTGTGAGGAAGCATGACTACCAAGGGGAGGATCTTGTAGACATGGGGCTTCTGAAAGAATAGGCCATTGAGGAAGAGTGGCCGCACTCTTCACCGCTTGACCTCTGAGACAGAGATTCATCCTTCTGGAGCCTTCCAGAATATGTCATTTCCCAAGGGCGTCTGGTGGCAGTTGTACCATCGTAAGAACAGCAGAAAGAGAGGCGAGACATTTCAGAATATTACCAGGCCGACACGCTCCATGTCCCTGAGCTCTCAGATGGCTTTCTGAACATTTCACTGATCCGTGTTTACCAAACCCATGCCTCTTTTGTGTGGGACCCGATTACACACTAGTCTGACTGCATCTAGGAGCCAGAGTCGGGTGGATGCGTGTGTATGCGCACATGTGCCTCTCTTCTGAGTGGAGTGTGAGTGTGTGAGGTAGAAAGGAGCCCATGAACTCTTAGATGTCGCTGGAGGGGGGACTCGGGTCCCCGCGGCTCCCCAGTACCCGAAACAGCCAGGCCAAAGCTTGGGGGATTGGTCCGTCCTCTCATCGTAACTAATCCAGATGGTGATATGACACAGTTTGAGCTTAGAGTCCTGACTCAGTACAGAGAACAGACCCTGTAGAGTGGCTGCATGAGCCGAGAACACCAGAACCCGGCCGTCATGGGCACTGTAACGCAAAAAAAAGCTGTTTACTGTAAAAGTTCAGACAGTGGAACAGAGAACACTGACATCTTATTTATGCACACTGGGATGCCATTGCTGGTGTGTAGTGTGGGAGTAAGGGTTAGGGTCTGTGTGTGTGTGTGTGTGTGTGTGTGTGTGTGTGTGTGTGTGTGCGCGCGCGAGCGGGTTTACCTATCCTTATGGGGACACAATGTACCCATAACGTGATAAATACCAAACTGTATTTTATAAAAATCGGTGACTAAAAAGCTAAAAATGCAAAAACTCTTGTATTTTGTTTGGTTACTTATGGTTAGAGAAGGGTAGGGGTTAATGTTATCATAGTTAGCGTTAGCATTTTTCCCATTGAAATGAATCAGCGGTCCCCATTAGGATATGTTTACCCTACATATGCGTGTGTGTGTGTCCACCCACATTTAAATGTATGCAGTATGCGATCACATATACACACGCACACACACACTTATCTGCAGCAAGACACGGGCATCTGGGGGAGAGGATGCATACATTCTGAAATGTAAGACGCTATTCAGCTGGGCTTCAGTAACCCAGTGCGAGCCTGGGAGCGCAGTCAGCGTGAGTGACGAGCGTGGGGCTCCCACTGCGATCGGGGCCATGTGTGTGTGCTTTTCCTGCTGGCTCAGGGACAGGAACGGGCAGCGATTCCCAGCGCTGACCGCCGGGCGGGAAGCAAGCGCCCCTGGGGAGGGCAGGAGCGGCCGGTCGGGTCCAGAAAAAAATAAAACAACCAAAGCTCACAGTCACACGCTTCCTGAAAAGAAGTGAGGATCATAATGGGGGGGAGGGGGGGCATTTCCTGCTATCTTCCTGTCAGCTGCGGGCCCAAGTCACATAAGCATCGCTGAAACTATTCAGACACAGAGGGTCAAAATCGCACGTTGAAGTCTGCAGATTGCAAAGAACTATTATCAGTCAGTTATTCTGCATCAAAATGACAAGACAAAGACACCATTAAAATTAATTATTAGTTCGCATCGATGTCGAACCCGTACTGTGATTCTTCCTGACAGGCATTCCTTCCATCACACTGCTTTATATCCATGGAAACTGGATGGGATGTGATACATATTCAGTAGGGTCCTGTATGCAGTGCGACTCCAGACCACAGTGGTGGTGTTTGGCCCCCCCTCCATGCGCGTGAGTCACTGGGCCAAAGTGACAGACAGTCACTGGATCACATGGAGACCCTGCTTACTGTCATAAAGATGACACCCCCTCGCTTTTGTGTGAAAAACCACATAGATATGGAGCAAGGTCTGAGTGAAGATGTCATCGAGATTTTATAAAGATTTTAAAAAGATATCAACAAAACAAAGTCATCAACTCTCTCAGGCATATTTTTTTTAAGTGAGGAACTGATGTTGGCTGTATAAGTGCAATTATAATCATGCTTACACTTCCGACTTGCTTTCATAATCGGCGAACTGCTACAAAGCTGTTAAATGCACATTTTTCTGATGAATCAGTCGACGGGTCCACGCACAGTTACGAAAGCTTATTGAGTCATCTGTCAGCGTGGCCTTTAACACTGAACGTACTGAGAACCTGGTGCGTTTGCACAGGAAGCGGCTTCAGAAGGAACCCTGACCCTGCTTATGCACAGGTACTGGCACAGCTCTGCTTTGCCTCAACCCGATGGCTGAGCCGCCACGTAGCATCTCCTTCAGCTTCACCCTCCACCTCTGGTCTGCCTCAACAGAGAGGTACACGGTGGGGATGTAGCCCCCCCCCCCCCCAGCAGGCCAGCTCTGGGTCACAGCTGTGAGGATAGCCCCCTCTTCAGGCATGGTTTGGAATCTGTGTGCATTTCTGGGTCAGACTTCACAGACAAATGTGACACGAGCGGCACACCCAGAGGAGAAATGTGTACAGTACTACTCAAGGAACAGGAAGGAGGAATCCCCGTGTGGTTATGATGGAAAGGAAACATGGCCGGAGCAGGAGCGGGTGCTGAGGTGCTGTGCTGGTACGTGATTGGTCAGCTTGAGGGGCCGCTCTGGTTTAGATTAGCACCTGTCTATGGCTGTTATTTTTATAATTTGGGCAAAAGAACAACAACATTTATAGTGGTTCTTCGGCCCCCATTTAATATCTGTCCGTGAGACATTTCAAGGGATGCAACCTCACAGTCACACGCTCCGGAAACAAAGAAGCCATTTTTACATATGAACTCCGGAGATTTTCCTCTGTTGCCCTTTCAGACATGGGGCTCATAACTAGAGTTCATCTGTATCGGGCAGGTTCACACCTACTAGAAACACTCGGGGTGGTTTACACGAGGGGTGTCACTTGGGTAGAGCGTACAGGAGGCAGGACTTGATGCACGAAATAGCTTCGGAAATCAGCGTGTTTTACAGCACTACTGACAGAGGTTCCCGAATCTCCCCGTCTCTCCAGTTAGCTGTTCCTTGGGGTCCTCTTGTGTAAATGGCCCTTCTCCCTCACCTTCAGATGTTTGTATTCTTCCATATCTGAGCCAGTCGCATGATGAGAACATCGCGAATATGCTCACTTGCTGGCGGTGAATTCTCTGAAATTCTCCCAACTTCATTCACACATGGGGGTCAATCGGAAATTACCCAGACTTTGAAAGAGTAAAGTCAGGGTGACAGTGAGGGAGCATGTAAGCAGGGGGGGGTAATGGCTCAGGAAACGCAGAAGAAGCTCAGGTTTTAGCACCATCCACAGCTCTCAGCCCAGGCCGCTGTGCTCGCTGCCCTGTTCTACAGTCCTCTCTGCTGGAAGAAAAGCTCTGCTTCAGTAAAGCTCTGCTTCAGTAAAGCTCTGCTTCAATAAAGACCCAAAATCCACAGTGACTTTCTCAGTAAACCAAATTATCGTTCCATATTTGTAAGAAGAGGAATAACAGCAGTATCACAGCAGAGCGATGTGTGTTTTGTCTCCTGAGGAGAGTATCTCATGCTGAAGGTGAGAAGTGAACTGGAAGGTCCAGCCTGGAGTCTGAGGCATATTTGCCCACCTTGAACATGATGTCAGAGTCACATGATCAGGGTTAGGAGGCAGATGTGGCAGGACTCCAAAGCTCAGGAGCAGTTAGGAGGTCTCATATAAAACTGGGCGGATGCTGTAAACCTGAGCTTAGACCCAAACGTTTTGTAACAAATTTCCATTGCATCAACGTACCTGGCTTCTGTAAGGAATAACACAACAAAGAGGATTTTTACTGCAAAGAGACATGGTTTGTAGCTTTGCCAGTGTAGCAAAAGTGTGATATATGCTTGTATTATATCTTTATTTTCCTTAAATCCATGTTCCATAACTGCTTATCCAGGAGCCTATTCAGGGAAGCATCTGGGCGCAAAAGAGGGGTCACCGCAGGGAGGAAGCGGCCCGGAAATGGTACAGACATGTTCATAATCCCGCCTCTGTCCTGGAAAAATGTGATTTCTTTTTAAAATAGACCCTTAGCAGAACTGATGAAGTAAACGCAGAATTCTCCAGCAGACTGAGAATCACAATGACTGGAAATAGTTTTGCTTTCTGGTATTTTAATTTAGCATCTGATTATTTCATAGTGTTGCCATTTGGCACCAAAAGGAAAGCACTCTCTCTGCTCTTTCCTCACCAAGAAGGGCTTATTCTATGAACTCTGTGAGAATATCATTATTCTCTTGTGGCTCTTTCTGGCATTTGGCAACATCTGCTCATCCAGCAGCTGATTTTTAGTTTGAAAAGGCTTCCTGGCTGTAGAGACACATTCACTGTGGATTACAGCTGCGTGCCTTAGAAAGACGTCAGAGTTTCCACAGCGATACGCCGGTGGCGAGCCCAGGAAAGCAGGCATCAGCAGGGCAGGGCGCGATCACGCGTGATCAGGTGAGCCGCGATCATTCTCGGCCCTACGGCTGAAAGCCTCTCGTTTAAGCGGCCGAGGCAACTCCAGTCACAATGGATCAGTAACTCCAGACTGTATCTCCATGCCTGAGCATTACAGAGCGTGGATGCTGAAAGCTGGCTGACCGGGATCCCTTCAAACGGATCTTTTTGATCATTCGTGATATTGTAGAGAAGTTAGAGTATAAACCGTGAAAGCATACAGAAAATGCAGCTTTATTTTAAAATCAAAGATATCTGTAAATAAATGTATTCCAACATACTTAATTATTTTTACAGTACATACAATTCTACATAACAGCTCTCCTGCCCCTGATGCGCGTTTAACCAGCCCAAATATGGGTCACAACAACACGCATTTCATTAACAGTTTTCATGCATTTCACTGAAAGTCAGTCCCTCTGCTCAGAAGAAAACATCTTTTTTGTCAGATATGGGCAGAGGCTTGACTTTATATGTCATCTTCAGCTCAGCTTTCCATATAAAATTCACTGATCAGAAACAGGTTTTCAGACGTTGCTGTAGTCTTCAGCCGATTCCATCCTGTGGGGAAAAACGTTGGAGCAGTAAAGAGTTTCATTTAATAAGGTCCTGCTTGGCTGTGTATGGTTGCAGAGTGCGGCCCCCCTTGACCTCGGTGTTGTCGTCATTCGGGGCAGATGAGGTGTGTCTTTACTACATCTCACACAGAGCTGCCTTCCGAGCAGCGCACGGCTACACGTTCCTGATACGCTGCTCCCTGGCCTGTCTCTCGGCTTTTGTGGAGGTATGTGCCGTGCTGCTTGTGGCCAAGAGTTTCTCCTTCAAGAGAATCAATAAAAAGGGGAACAGAGTCAGACAGACACTCAGGCAGACATGGACAGACAGACAGACACTCAGACAGACAGACACACAGACAGACAGATGCACAGACAGACAGACGGACTGGGGTTAGGAGGCAGGAAGGGGGAAACATTCTTCATCAGTTAAGTGACATACATTCATTCAGCGATGCGCTGATGTATTTCCAGGATGGATGGGGACGTCCCATGAACAATAGGGGGGCTGTTTAGCCCCCAAACCATCTCCTTTGCTGTCAACTACAAGCGTGTTTCAGGCCTGACGCAGACAGAGATGTGGCTCCTTTCAGACACGCATGGGGCCGCTGCTGATCTCGTCAGCATTTTATTTTTATTTACTGCTTCATTTCCTGCAGGGATGTCCGTCTGGAGGCTTTTGCAACGTCCTGTTTTTGGGCACCCTGCCCCCCCCACCAGACCACTGGGGTCACATGGGAATAATGCGCAGCTGGGGAATGGGTCGGAAGGGGGTGGGCACGCACCCTCGGAACAGAAGGAAACTTGGGGTTACCGTGGGTCTGATAGCGGGCTTCAAACTCAGCGTGTCATTATGTGCTTATCAGGGAGGGAGTCTCCCAGCTCTTGGTGTGATTCAAGATTTTTATATCATTTACTTTATTGTCGTAATATGATGGGAGCCGGACTCAGCAAGAGGCTGCTGGGATATCCTCCTGGCCTGGGGGGCGATGCGTCCTGTGGCTAAGAGTACAGCTGCGAGTCTGACGTAGTCCCCCTGCAGCACACAGGAAGTTTGGCAAAACTGCACAATGCCATTGGGAGTGACTGAAGGAGTGAGTGAGCGAGAGAGAACACCAGGGAAAACCAAGAAAGACAATTGGGGGTTTTGCAATAATCACTATTTCTGGACTAAATGACAAGATTAAAAAATCCCACCCCAGAGGGCTTTGAAATGAGGGCTGATCCTTACAGCCAGGAATGGAAGTAGGACAGATCAGGACAATTTATATAAGGACTGACAGCAAGTCAATGCAGAGAATCGATGTCACTGTGTGTGGCTGAGCCCAAGGCCGTAGCTGCCGTGCAGCACGTAAATAAATGCTCCAACAAGCAGCAGTGCAGCTACACTGTTTGCATTTTAAACAATTATTAGCTAAAGAGAAAGGGGCTTCATGCCTGGAGTCTACAAAACGGACAACCGGTACAATGAGAGGACGACTTCAAAGAGCACTGACGGTGACCCGTCAACGGGAAACAGGCACAGTGCACGTTCCTCCCCGCCTTTTCCTGAAATGACTTTATAGCTGGTTTCCGGCAGTTGTGACATTGAGTTAAAACATTGAAATGTCGATAAACATAAAGAAACAGAGCTGGGGGCTCTTTCCTGCTTTTCAGAGACGACATGACCTCCCCATGAGCAAAACGGTGCTTGGGGCCCTGGGATTTTCTGCATCTATCCCACCCTCATCACAGACAGCGGTGATTTGCAGATCCTAGGCTTAAACCTGCTTAGATTTACATAATCGGGCTGTAAAATCAGGAGGCAGTAAAGGGCAGAAGCGTGAGACGCCTTGAGATCTTTCCCTGCTCAGCTTTAGTTACCTTTCCGCACAATCCTCCCTTCGCCATAAAAAAGCCAAGATGGACAACATCACAATTAAGCCCAGGATTGCTGGTGACGGCTGGGTGCCCCCTCTCCCCTCCCCCAGGGGCCCAGCACACAGCAAAGGACGCAGGTGGGAGTCCTTTCAGAAGTTCAGCCAGATCTGATATGATATTCGACGTGTGATAAAACTTCAAATGCGTGAATCGTATCGAACGTAGGGAGGCATGTAAACACATTAGGAAATGAGGTCTATTTTGTTTTTTTCCCCCATGCTTCCATGACTATAAACACACTGATGCACTTCTAGCTTCTAAAGCTCTGTTTAGTGAGGTGGTTTGGGAGTGAAAAGCAGAGGCAAGGTTGAAGCGTCCCGCCAAAGGTCGCTGGAGCTAAAATTATTCTGAAAGTGACACCTGCATGGTGAGTGAGGTGTAGAAAGGGGGCTTCCTGGCAGGCTTTCGGCAGGGGGGGCAGGATATTAGGGAGACGGGCGGGGGCAGAGTAACGCGGACTGCCTGTCACGCAGCCTTGGGCAGCTGCACTGGAGCTGCGCGGGCCCTCATCCGCAGGCTTCCTTCCAGGACAGCTTGACTAGGTGTCTGCTCTTTGCCACAGACAGTGGGGAACGCCATAAGGTAAGAAAGGAGCCCCGTCTCTGATTAACATAGAAGGGACCGAGGCAGACTAGTGACTGTGTCAAGCAAATGGCAAAATCAATGTTACCAATTACACTGTTAGAACTAATGGAACACTGAACTGCTTGGGTGGCCCGACCTGACAAATTTAAAGTGGACGCGCATAGTGAACACAGCTTCTTCAGTGCCATTAATCACTGGCTTCTACAGTGAAGCTTCTTCTGAACCTGAATATGACATTTCATCTGCTTCTGCAATAGACCTCTCCATCTCCACTGTCGCACATTCAGTCACGCAGGATATGATTTTTTGCTTCCATTCGCTGGTATCTAATCAAAAATAATCTAGACGCAATAATCTATCGCAATCAGTGAGCTTTCGACAAGACGCAGTGCAGCCATGCGTAGTAGAAAGTCCACTGGCATACGGGCAGACAGCTCAGTAAGGCGTCCTCACAACAGAAGTCTCTGTTTGTCCAAACACTTACCATCGTGTCTGTCCCAGAATCTGGGGGATCTGCCCCATCTGCTCTTTAAAAGCCTCCCGCTTCTCCTCCTCCTGCCCTGTCGCTTACCGCGAGCTCCCCCATCCTTAATGCCCACTTACCCATCTGCTTCCTGTCCTAATTACACCGGCCACAAACAGCATTAACCAGTCAGCGGCCTCCGCGTGTCACAGGAGATCAGCTCTCTGTTGGGTGCTTTGAATTCAATTGTCTGGGAGGTTATATGCAGCAGAACAAAAGTGTCAGCTTTCGCGCCGCAGGGGTCACAACTACTGTGCAAAGGCCCCGGCGGGGAGGAAACACACACCGTGTATTGCTAATATCACCTGATGTGGGAGGGAAAGCGACGACCGGAACGCTTCATCCGCTTGGCACGATAGGAAAAATGTGGCAGAACTGCATCAGGTGGAGCGGACTGTCAGAGGTGCTCGATGTGCCTTCATCTAGGGGGTAAGCGCGTCCTTGGGTGGGGGGGAGGGATGTCATCAGAATTCTGACCCTGTTCTTTGAGGCGCGGCTTTCAAACCCTCCTAGGCTGCCTGGCACACAGCTCAGGATGTGGCTTTTGACTGTGTCAGTCGCCATCTCACATACAGTCACAGGCTTGTGTCATACAGCAGACAAGCCTTATAACAGCGCACCCAACCCCCCCCCCGCAATTTCTTCAACTTCCTTATAATACTTATAATGCTGAAAAAACACATTTTCACAATCTTGGCCAATCCTTTTTTCCCGCCCCCCACCCTAACCCTAATCGGGGCAGCTAGTCAACTGGACAACAGACGGCGTCGCTCCCCACCCCCACGGAGATCTGCCTCGCATTGCTCCTAGTTCCTTCTGCCGCAGCTTCTGCTCCAGCTTCCCAGCCTCTCGGTGCCCACGGGGGGGCATATGCCGCTGACATGTGCCCGCCCTAGCGAGACAGAGCCAAACGTTCCCGGAAAGCGGAAAGAGGAACATTATGAATTCATCACACCTGCTTCTGCTCTTAATTCAGTGGTTTAACCTCACACTTCTAACAATATTTGCTGTAAAATTATATTACCCTTTTATGAAAACATTACAACACGGGAATCACTGTGAAATTTTAAAATGCCATGAAAATCATTCAGGTCTGTAGAGGGCAGTTTAAATAGAAGCTATAAAAAGCTTGTTCAGCACACTGGGTGAGGTAATGATATGTCCTTGACTGGAGCGGATGTCCTGTACAGGCAATCTTATGTGTGTGTGTGTGTGTGTGTGTGTCTGTCTGTCTGTGTGTGTGTGTCTGCATGTGGGAGTCTGTATGTGTGCTGTCAACTTCATGCATGAGTGCATGTGCACATTTACGTGTGCGACCTTGACTTAACCTATATGGAATATGACAAAAAATATCCAATTGCTAGAGGGTGTCAAATATTCAGCTGCTTTCATTTTTCAATGTCTTACTGGTCCGTACCATTCTTTTGCATTGTTTTCAGCATAATTAATTTAATTAGCTTATGATAAGAGCTGTTTATCTTGTATCAACACAGTAATTTCACTAACCATCCGAGAAATTATCGACAAAATTTTTATCATAAAAAATGGTATTTTTATTATTGGCTGTTTATCTTGGTACCGTTTAAGCCAATTTTTTACAGCTGATGAACCGATAAGTTTCATAATCTGCTGAAACGCACAACAGGAAATAAACAGCCAATTATTTCAGATGGCGCACCGCTGCTTGAGGCTGTGCAGCTCTCGCCGCTAACCTGCCCGGCTTTGGGGTCACGCCATGAGGTCCGTTTCCCTGGGGGGTGTTGCCTGAGCCCCCGTCTAATTACTGAAGTACCATGCCCCCGTGAAGCTGCCTGCCTCCTCCGTTCATCATTGCTCTCTCTCCTCCTCCCCCATTCTCTCCTCTCCCGTATGACGTGCAGCAAAAACAAATCAAGCTATTACATGCACAGTCTCCCAGTAAGCATAGGGCAAACCTTTTTTGGAAGTGGACTCTATTTTAATACTATCAACAACAATCAAAATTTTACCCTTCTGTTTTTAAAACATGTATAGATTTCACAATTTCTACAAGGATCTGAAAAGGTACACGAACTGTAACCCTCACAAAAGGAGATCTAACATATCTCTCTTGGTCTTTGATCTTAATCATCCTAGGTTGTTATTCCAAATATCCTACATTTGTCCAGCAGTTGAGGGCAACATGTGACTTTTGGAAGTCATATATAGCTCTTAGGAGGAGCTTTTATCCAATCACAACACTGGTGGGTGTGAGAGTGGGACTAGCAGACTGCAAACTGGGGCTCCCAAATGGCAGGGTTATCTTCCAGTCATCTCCTCACATCCGCATCACTCTGGCAGATGGACAGGGACATTCCAGGCAGACAGACGGGATTTCCCGCAAACCTCTCACTATGAAGGGGCGCTCTGCAGGCCACACAGACCTCTCACGGTGAGGGGCGTTCTGCAGGCAACGCAGACCTCTCACGGTGAAGGGGCGCTCTGCAGGCCACGCAGACCTCTCAGGGTGAAAGGGCCTCTGCAGACCTCTCAGAGCCTCGTTACCCACAGATGATTTCATTGCAGATGCCATGCCGTCCCACAGCTTCGCTCCATTGGCAGGTGTTAGCTGCCGCTGCTACATCCCCTGCTAGCGTGTTGAGGAGTCACTGTCTGCCGCATTCTTGCTTTCCCGTCACCCTTTTCACAGCCACCCACCAAGACTGTCCTTCCTTGACACAGTTGAGGCACCCAGCCATACACAGAAATCTACATCTACACTCCCCAAAAGAGGCTCTCATCCACACTCACCAGCTGCACGCACGTACAGTACAGTCCACATATCAACAGCTCATGCATGCCTATATTCAAACACTTCTCTGTGGTATCATCTTATGTGCAATGTAGCACAATCTGGAAATGTCACTTTGTGTGTGTGTGTAGCTCCAAGGTTCATCCCAGTTGACCTAATATCCTCTGTCCTCATGCTCGCTGCAGCCAGCTTCCATGCGGTGGTTAAGAGCCACACGGCAGAAGCACCGGTACATCAGATACTCTGCTGCCGCTGTCAGAACCTGCGAATGACATCAGGTTAAATGCGCCGGTGCCCGGATGCGTGTAGAGCACCGGAGATGGCGACTTGGCTGATGCCTGCTGTTCATTCTTATGTGTGCAGATGTAAAGCAGGGATTTTAGAGAGAATGACTCACATTTTTCTGCTATTTTCTTCGGGGTCCAGCTTCCTAACAGATACTGTGATGCAATAAGGAAAAGTACTGGTACTCTGAATTCATAATGCAAAAAAGTTGCAAACTTTTAACTTTTACCCTCTTTCTTCTGCAGCGGTTGTTATAAGGTCATTGTGTAGGTGGCTGTGAGGGTCCCAACGGTCTCAGCACAGTGCCGTTCATCTCTATGAAAATGGTAGTTGTTTCCTTGGTCCGCTCTGCAGTGCTGTGCCTTTCCCTTTTATGTCTAGTAATAACTTGCAGGAATGTAATAAATTCTGTAACATTTCCCCAGATCCCCCAAACCCCACTTTTGGGGCGTGCATTCCTCTATACACACTCGCACACTTTCGGAAGTGGCTACCCTGACGGGGAATATTTGTATGTAACACAGTCCATCGTCCAGTGGGTTTCATGGGAGAAGTACATTTGGGAGAGACGTCTAGATTTTCTCTCCACTAAATCATCTATATTCAGTGGCTGGAAAAGGGATCCCTGACATCCTCTGATTTTTTCAAACGTCGATGAGTCTTCATTGTGCCGCCTCTCACATGTACGACTCGGAGAGAGCGGGGGTGGCGGGGGCATCCCAGCATCCCCTAAACAGCGGGGGGCTTTCTTTCACTCCTCTGCCCTCCATCCATCATGGAAGTACAGCTCCCAAGGACCACTGGAAAGGTGCCAGGAGGATCAGTGGGGGAACCGGGGCACAGTTCCCTTCCCGAGGGCCTAAGGAAAGCCATCGGAACCGACTCTACAAGCGTCCCTCCTGGGAAGGGGGAACAGCCCGCTGTCTATCGGCAGCTTATAATACGAGCTCCACAGGCGAGGTGACAAGCCAGACAGAAGCCCTGCGCCTCCCATTAAGGCTTTTGTCTCCCGTCCTCGGCTTCTCTGGACAAAAAGAAAAAACCCACTTCCTTTCGCAGCCTTGAGCTGCAACGCCGGGAGCCCCAATCCCCATGAGAATCGTGCATCTCACATGGGCCCGAGGCAGCGAAAAAGAGGCCGCATTCAAGGCTGCGGTCACATTTTTGTGGGATCTCAAAAAGCGGCGGGAACATAACGCCTTTTCTCTCTGCGCCTGGCCAGATCTGTCCGCCCCACAGCCAGCGGACAGGAAATGGATAGATCAAAGGAAGCCGTGCGCTCATTCTGCCGAGGGCGGCGTCCAAGGGTTTCCTGCGAGTTTCGCCCTCAGTCGCTTGGTTTTGCAGAGCAGGAAGGCAGTGTTCTCTCTGGCTACACGATGTTGTCCTCCAAGGCCGAGCTGCTTCATACGGTGCCTTTTCTCATTCATATTAATAACTAATTCACAAAATGATCATAAACCAAACAAGCGAGCGAGTCCACCAGGGAGTAAGAGCTATGAGAGAACGCCAAGCCAAGAGCAGTAATATTGGCCATCGGCGATAAATGGAAGAAGTGCCAACCAAAGGGGCGCGGGCGGGTGTCCCGGCGGCACCTATGGGGGATGCCAAAGCCGGCTGAAGCCAAACAAGACACTGGCTTTGTCTGTATTCCCATGGTAACGTGCACCATCAGCCTGGGAAGGAAGGACAGACCTGGCCAGGCTACTGTGAGAAGGACAGGCCCAACATAGTGTCTCTGCATGTCAAAGGCCGTTTGCCTGTGGATCAAGTGACTGTCCACATTACACACCTCCAAATACATCACCCCTGACCACCCCCCCTCCCCCCCACCCCGTTCATAACTCATTTGCATTTATTTGCTTAGCAGATACTTTTGCAGAAAGTGATTTACATACAGGGTACAGCGAGTGTATTAGCATGAAACATGACCCAAGCCGACCCCATTCATGCAAGGGGCACAATCTCTGACATATCAGACAGGACATTGACCGTATCATTCCTGCCTGCTGCTGGAGATCTCACCAAAATCAGCAAGCAGTGAGTTTGACTTGCCAGTGACTTTTCTCCTACGGTCACCTGTCAAGCTAGTAGCGCAGTGAAGCTCAGATCTTGACTTCGGCTTGGAGGGCAATATAGAGCAGGAAGAGAAGAAGTGTGTCATCCAAGTGCCCAGTGGCGGTTGAGAAATAAACAAAGACATGCGCTACTGTTTACAAAGCATGGGCGCTTTTCCAGTTTGTAGCAGAATGGTGACGATACCTAAACACAAGGCTGCATCATCTTCACATCGGTATCTAGCCTCACCTGGTCTGATGCAAAAGTGGTTTTCCTTGACCTCCTTCGATGAAAGTGCCAAGTATCCCTATTTGTCATGTTCCTGGTCCTTTACATGGACCAAGCAGCCCCAGAAGGCAGCAAACGCCTATAGTGCTACAGATTCTGTTAGCAAGGAGAGGAATGAGGAACAAACCTATGGATGAACAAGCCGTCCATGCAGGTCGCACTCTACCTCCTGCCGTCTCACTGGGCCATCTTCTCAGTGCAGCTTTTTGCCTGAAAGATGACTTATCTTAGACTGCAGATACTTATACTTATTACCAGACAGAGACCTCATTCACAAAGGAAACTGTACTAAATGCACTGTGACCTTATGATCAATTGAGAGGGAGAGATTTCATTGAAAACCAGTGGAGACTCATTAGTTTTGATCACGTTTACTGAAAACATTTCCTACTTTTCTGTAGTGTTGCATTTATTCTAACCCGCTGGCTTACGCCCAGCATCTGGTTTCCATCCCTCAGTTTCCTGTGAATCTCCAGTGCAGAGACACCTTAAAGATGGCGTAATGCTTTCAGGAGGAAATGCCAGACGCAGACTGACGGGAATGCAAACTGTATCAGATACAGAGATGAAACAAACGCTGGTGGCACTGGCTTGTTTGCCAGGGTGTGACACATGGCATTTATGCTGTTATATTAAGCACACAGCAAGATGTTGCTGCCAATCTGCTGGAGGGAAAAGAAGCAAAACTATATTAAAATCTGGAAGCTGATAAACAACAACAGCATGGCTAACTGGGCCATCTGAGAAGCTGGAGAGTCGCCTGCAGGGGTCGGGCATCTGGCCTCACTGCTGTATGCAAAGGGGCTGTCAGACCAGGCAAGCCTCCAGTGTTTCATTATGGGGGAAGTCATGCAGGCCCTTCAGCCAGTGTGACACGATAAACCAGCAGCATATCGGCCTGATTTTTCTGCTTCAAAGGCTCATACATGTCTGTTAGCAGTGCCGCGGTGCAATGTAAACATTTCTCAGCAGAATTCTGAAGGCTTTCAAAAATAAGGTTCTCATATACTTGAGTGTCGATATCATCGCAAATTCGATGTGAGAAATGCGC
>JAABNX020000008.1:1384880-1420710 GCA_015163995.2 Mormyrus lacerda
CCATTTACGTGACACTGACTGTCCCGTATGACACTGACTGCCTCATATGACACTGACTGTCCCGTATGACACTGACTATCCTGTATGACACTGACTGTCCCATATGACACTGACTGTCCTGTATGACACTGACTGTCCCGTATGACACTTACTGTCCCATATGACACTGACTGCCTCATATGACACTGACTGTCCCGTATGACACTTACTGTCCCTTATGACACTTACTGTCCCATATGACACTGACTGCCTCATATGACACTGACTGTCCCGTATGACACTGACTGTCCCGTATGACACTGACTGCCTCATATGACACTGACTGTCCCGTATGACACTTACTGTCCCTTATGACACTGACTGCCTCGTATGACACTGACTGTCCCGTATGACACTGACTGTCCCGTATGACACTGACTGTCCCATATGACACTGACTGTCCTGTATGACACTGACTGTCCCATATGACACTGACTGCCTCGTATAACACTGGCTGTCCCGTATGACACTGACTGTCCCGTATGACACTGACTGTCCCGTATGACACTTACTGTCCCGTATGACACTGACTGTCCCGTATGACACTGACTGTCCTGTATGACACTTACTGTCCCGTATGACACTGACTGTCCCGTATGACACTGACTGTCCCGTATGACACTGACTGTCCCATATGACACTGACTGTCCCGTATGACACTGACTGCCTCATATGACACTGACTGTCCCGTATGACACTGACTGTCCCATATGACACTGACTGCCTCGTATAACACTGGCTGTCCCATATGACCTATAGCTGATGCCTTATGACTAAAAACTGCAGGTCTTTCTTGTGAAGGACCTTGACATCCTGCTACCACTGTATGAGTGGCTTTTAGGAGATTTAACTGTCTCCTCCGTAATGCTCAGCCTAAGGCTGTTTCATAGCTAACAGTGCACTATAAACTGAATAGAATAATGTTTTTACTTCTGGGGTAGGACTTTTCATTCAATAGCATTTTGTCGGATTTTGACCTCAAAATAGATACAATAAATTCAGAAATTATAAATACACTGCAGACAGACCTCGGGGCTAAGAACATCCCACTTACGGACAACTCCTACTTACAATTGGACTGCCATAAAGCCTATCACATTAAAAATTTGACTTAAATACTATGGTTTGTAATAATGAATGCGCGCACTACTCTATGACACTCGTAAAAAGCCCGAAGTACAGTAGAGTACCACATCTTATTATCACTGTATTATCATTACTGCTATTGCGTATTGTATTCTTATTGTTCCGACTTACCTAGAAATTCAGCTTTAAGACGGACTTATGGAAAGGTTCTCCTTTGTCATTTGGGCGCTGCCAGTGTTTAGCTGTAAAAATAACACGCAGCTCACAGGTCTTGTACCAATTACTTTCCCTGAAGCCATGAGGTGCAGTTATGGCAGCTGGGGGGTGAGTGCAGATACCTGTGCTTCCTAGGTGCGGATCTGGGAGATCCCGGAGGGGGGGCTGAAGCGGAACATGACGGAGGCCGTGCTGGAGCTGTACGGACACAGCCGCCGGGTGGGGCTCATCGAGTGGCACCCCACCACCAGCGGCATCCTCTTCAGCGCCGGCTATGACTATAAGGTAGTGCGGGGGGGGGGCGGGGCCACTGTCGTCCAAGGCTCTGGGTGCTCCACTAGCTTCCAAAATGCCCACGGGAACCCCCCCTGTTCCCCGCCCTCCCCCTGCCTCAGATTCTGATCTGGAACCTGGAGATCGGCGAACCCGTAAAGATGATCGACTGCCACACGGACGTCATCCTCTGCATGTCCTTCAACACGGATGGCAGCCTGCTGGCCACCAGCTGCAAGGACAAGAAGCTGCGTGTGATCGAGCCGCGATCTGGCCGGGTGCTGCAGGTGGGCTGCAGGGTCACATGACTGTCTCAGGAGTCACAGTCACTTCCCCTCATACTCACATGCATGTGCACACACACACACGCAGACATGCACATACACACACACGCGCACACACAAACAAACAGGTTGGTAATTATATCGTTGTGGGGGGAAAATCTAATCCCAGCCTGACGACCTGACCCCCTACCCAGCCCTAACCTTAACCATAAGTAACCAAACTAAATACGAGACTTTTGGCATTTTTAGTCTTTTGATTATATTGACAGAAAAATGGTCCTCACAACATCAATAAAACAGGATCTTATTACGTTATGAGGAACATCTGGCAACACATGTAATATAAACATGATCCAGACACACACATAAACTTACTCTAGATGCATACCAGTGCAGATGACATTAGTATAATTAAGAATGTATATTACTATTATTGAAAGTAAAACTTAAAAAATGAATGTTTTTCTATCTAGTGTCTTGGTCACAATATGAGCACAGCAACCTTGTGCAAATGAACTGAACACACTGCCAATGCAATGATACGTCAGATATGGATAAATCAGAATCAGATCCGCAATACTTTATTAATCCCTGAGGAAATAATGTGATCACAGTTGCTCCAGGACAGTAAGAAAATAATTAACAAGTTAAAATACCAATATTAAATAATACAAAATATTACAAATTACCAAAACTTACAAATGGCTGTAATAATACAAAAACTCAACGTACAAACAATATACAAATATCCTATTATATTACAGAAAAATTCACTATAGATAGAGTTGAATTGAGGTGTGTACTTTTAGTGTAGTGTACACTTGTGCCCCTGTGTGGAGGACTTGTACAGAGAGATCCACAGGCAGGAATGATTTCCTGTGTCGTTCAGTGGTGCATCTGGGTAATCTTAGCCGCACACTGAACGTGCCCCTGTGATTGGCCAGCACGTCATGGAGTGGGTGGGAGCTTGGACAACATCCGCCTCTCTAATACCACCTTAAGAGAGTCCAGCTCCATCCCCACAATGTCCTTGCGAATCAGTTTGTTGAGTCTGTTGGCATCTGCTACCCTCAGCCTGCTGTGCCAACATGCAACAGCGTAGAGTATGGCATTGCAGTGTAGAGTATGGCATTGCAGTGTAGAGTATGGCATTGCAGTGTAGCGTATGGCACTGGCCGCAACAGACTTATAGAAAATCCTGAGCATAGTCCAACAGATTTCAAAAGACCTCAACTGCCTCAGAAAATAGAGATAGCTCGGGCCCTTCTTGTACAGTGTAGTTGTGTTTTTAACCCAGTCCAGTTAATTGTCAGTGTAAACTTATTTAAATAAATAAATATAATAGTGAAATAAGAACTAATTTCATGGTGAACAAAATGGGTTCAAAAGCTCAAATTCCAGTAAAAAATGTTGTGAAAAATATATTGATTCTGAAACTGAAATTTAAACAATACTAAACCAAATATAAATAAAATTTGAATAAAAAGTGAAATCTAAAATAAGGCAACTCCAGAGGAACTGCCACAAAGACAGAAACACAAAAGCACTTAAACCTCACTTCAAAGGACCTCCATCCAAACACAAAAGCTTGAATTAATCTGCTTGTCTACAGCTGCATTACACCGGATCCTCTTACCTCTGTCTGCATGACCCCTCCCCACATGTTCGTACAGCTAGGTGGCCTGGTTTACAAGGAGGCCAGTCGTCACCTGAGTGGTTGTGTAACCTGATGATGCAGAGTTTTCTTTTTTTTTTGTTGTTGTTATAATATTTTTTTTTATCAAATGATGTAGATTGAATAGCCACAGGAAAAAAAAATTGACATTAGGCAGATAGGGGAAGCTGTAAAGCAAACGGAGTGGATGTGGATGAAGGGGAGAGGCTGCCGCTGGCAAACAGCCAATCAGGAGCTTGGCATTCATTTGGGATTATTACTCCATGTCAGGCGAGATCAGATATTTAAATCATATATTAGCTGGTTTCCAACTGTGTCAGAAAGACAAAGAAATGATAAAGACAGTGTTAATGGTCTATTAAGCACTGATCTAGGATAGAGAGTGATCCCAAGAATCTCAGGGTGCAAGGGGCCCTGGACTGGGTCTGGAGTACACCCACACACACACACACACACCAGTGATGCTACCTGTGGAGCCACCACACCCCCCATAATGTCCCATCCATCCATCCATCCATCCATCCATCCGCTCATCCTTCACTTGCATGTTTTCTCTTTCTCAGGAGGCAAACTGCAAGAACCACAAGGTGAACAGAGTTGTGTTCCTGGGCAACGTGAAACGGCTCCTGACCACAGGCGTGTCCCGTTGGAACACGAGACAAGTGGCCCTGTGGGACCAGGTGAGTGCCCCCCCCCCCACGTCCCCAAGAGTGGGGAGCAGCTCGGACAACGAGCCATGTACTGATCGCTTGTCTCTCGGGGCAGGAGGACCTGTCCATACCCATCATCGAGGAGGAGATAGATGGCCTTTCCGGACTTCTCTTTCCCTTCTACGACCCTGACACACACATGCTCTACCTGGCCGGCAAGGTTAGCCCCACCCACCCCTCACTCAAAAAAAGCCTGACTTTCTAATTAAATGCTCATTAATTCTGATTAATCCCCTCTGGGCTCACAAAAAATCTAATTTCACATAAAAATGTAAAAGGATTAAATTGATTTCTGGTGAGGGTGTAAGTGCCGTGGGATGGGCGGGGGGGTATGGCAAGTGGGGGTGCATTGTGGGTAGTGTGTGGGGGGGGGGGCACAGCGAGCGTGTGGAAATGGAGAAGGTGGACAGGGCTTCCAAAGGGGGCTCTGCTGCATGACACTGCAATTGTGTGTGTGAGTGTGTGTGTGTGGGGCATTCATCAATGGGTGTACTGGATTCTTCACAGGGAGACGGGAACATTCGATACTACGAGATAAGCACTGAGAAGCCATACCTCCATTATCTCATGGAGTTCCGGTCACCGGCACCACAGAAAGGCCTTGGTAAGAGAGCCAGCATTTTCTACACCAGCAATCGGGCTCCTTTAATTCCCTTTCCAAACCCTTTGCACCTGAACAAGACAGCAAAGAATAAACACCAATGTAAAAAACCCATCTGCCACAACCACCTACCCAGCACATGGTGAAAGGGGAGCCTGTGCAAGAGGCAGGGACACGCCGGGTCACAGGGCGAGAGACACACCAAGTTACAGGGCGAGAGGCAGAGGCACGCCAGGTTACAGGGTGAGAGGCAGGGGCACGCCAGGTTACAGGGTGAGAGGCAGGAGCATGCTGGGTCACAGGGCGAGAGGCAGAGGCACGCCAGGTTACAGGGCGAGAGATAGAGGTACACCAGGTCACAGGGCGAGAGGCACGGGCATGCCGGGTGACAGGGCGAGAGGTAGGGGGACACCGGGTCACAGGGCAAGAGGCACAGCAGGTCACAGAATTAGAGGCAGGGGCAAAGGCATATGTGGTATTGGTTACAAAGAACCAATGATATTAAAAAAAGACCTCAATGAACCAAAGTGCAGTTGCAGTGGGTAGCTTAGGGGTCATGGGGTCAAGAGGCTGCTAGCTGTAAAAAAAAGTCACATTGGCCAATTGTTTAAGATGGATGGATTGACATTATATTAATCCTCTGAGAGATTGGAAGAGTGGTTAAAGCGAGTATAGTGGGACATGATTGGGGACTGGCAATACCAAGCATCGTCTCCCACAGCAGTACCGACCATCATTTACCATAGCGATAGCAAGTGTCATCTTTCATGGTGATACTGAGCATCACCTCCCCTGGTGACACCGAGCATCATCTCCCATAGTGACACCAAGCATCATCTCCCATAGTGACACCAAGCATCATTTCCCATAGTGACACTCAGTATCACCTCCCATAGCAACACCGAGCATCATCTCCCATAGCGACACCGAGCATCATCTCCCATAGTGACACCAAGCATCATTTCCCTTAGTGACACTGAGTAACATCTCCCATAGCAACACTGAGTATCACTTCCCATAGTGACACTGAGCATAATCTCCCATAGTGACACCGAGTATCATCTCCCATAGTGAAAGCGAGCATTACCTCCCATAGTGACACCGAGCATAATCTCCCATAGCAACAGCAAGCATCATCTCCCATAGTGACAGCGAGTATCATCTCCCATAGCAACAGCAAGCATCATCTCCTATAGCAAAAGCGAGCATTACTTTCCATAGCGACACCGAGCATCATCTCCCATAGCAACAGCGAGCATCATCTCCCATAGTGACACAGAGTATCATCACCCATAGCGAGACCAAGCATAATCTCCCATAGCGACACCGAGCATCATCTCCCATAGCAACAGTGAGCATCATCTGCCATAGTGACAGCGAATATCATCTCCCATAGCAACAGCAAGCATTACCTCCCATAGCGACACTGAGCATCATCTCTCATAGCGACAGCGAATATCATCTCCCATAGTGACACCAAGCATCATTTCCCATAGTGACACTGAGTATCGCCTCCCATAGTGACACCAAGTATCGCCTCCCATAGTGACACCGAGCATCATCTCCCATAGTGAAAGCGAGCATTACCTCCCATAGTGACACTGACCATAATTTCCCATAGCGACACCGAGCATCATCTCCCATAGCAACAGCAAGCATCATCTGCCATAGTGACAGCGAATATCATCTCCCATAGCAACAGCAAGCATCACCTCCCATAGTGACACCGAGCATCATCTCCCATAGCGACAGCGAATATCATCTGCCATAGCAACAGCAAGCATCACCTCCCATAGCAACAGCAAGCATCATCTCCTATAGCGATAGCGAGCATCACCTCCCATACCAACACCGAGCATCATCTCCCATAGTGACACCAAGTATCATCTCCCATTTCAACAGCGAGCATCACCTCCCATAGCAAAAGCGAGCATTACCTTCCATAGCGACACCGAGCATCATCTCCCATAGCAACAGTAATCATCATCTCCCATAGTGACACCAAGTATCATCTACCATAGCAACAGCGAGCATCATCTCCCATAATGATACCGAAAATAATTTCCTGTGGTGACACCGATCACCCCCCCCCCCTTTTTAAGGTGTGATGCCAAAACATGGGCTGGACGTGGGGGCCTGTGAAGTCTTCCGATTCTACAAGCTGGTGACACTGAAGGGTCTTATTGAGCCTATTTCCATGATCGTCCCGAGGAGGGTGAGTACCACCTTGCATCATGCCCACAGCCTTCAGGCTCATTCCTAGTGCCCCTGGTGCAGTGGGCGGAGCCTGCCTTTGAGCTTATGTGATACACTGAAAAGCTGCTCTTTCGGCGTAACTGCTGGGAGGTCATTTATCAAACTGCCCGCAGTCCCTGCGGAGGGGGCTAGCTGGCAGGCAAACGCCAACCTGAATAATCAGCTTCCTGGCAGCACATCCTTGGAACCTGCCGCCAGGTTTATATAACTAAATGTACGAATGAAAGAGGCAGCGAATATCAAAGCGGGGAACCACATAGATAACCTGCAGGTGTCCCAGAAGGTGCCTTGCTCTAGTTACCACCAAGGTACAGATTAGAACTTCCTTGTGGGACAACATTTATTCAGCTCACAGCATAGTTGTCCATTTGCATGAATTTCACAGCTACCAATCTGAATGTAGTGGGGCTGTTTAAGGTGCAGCAACTGCAGCAAACTTTCCTGTCTGCGGACTGATGCCTATTCAGGAATGCAGACTGTGGAGCTTCTTCTCCTCAGACAAACCGCCTAATTGTGTCCAGTTTTCATTCTCTTTAGAAATAAAAACATACTGACAGGCGTCCCTCACACACACCCACCTGCAATGGCGATGCTGTTTCTGAGATCAGCCATTTTTCTACAAAGCAGAAAGGCTGTTTAAACATATAATACTAACAGCTGGTTAAAACAGGGCCCAGGGTTTAACAATCAGGCTGTGCAGATGGGATTTGCTGTGCAGCTCACAGTGCCCGATTCATACCTCCACAGTCGGAGACATACCAGGAAGATATCTACCCCATGACGGCAGGGACAGAACCCGCCCTCACAGCTGACGAGTGGCTCAGCGGGATCGACCGAGGTGCAGACGCCCCTTTCCCTCCCAAGACTTCGGCAGTCAGCCTAGTACTTGAGACTGAATGGTTATTGGTTCATGCCCCAAATAGGACCCAGGGTTTTGTCTGTTTTATGCTCAAATTTCAATGAGAATGTTCAAGTGGTATGGAAGGTTTGTATGAAAAGTGAAACTAAGCTGCAGCTCTTGGGCTAGGCTTACCTAAACTAAGCTCAGCGAGGCTAGGCTAACTTAGGCTATGCTCAGCATGGCTAGGCTAGGGTACCTTAGGCTATGACACCTAATGGCCGAGCTGCAGCATCTGTTAGACTAGGTTAACTTAGGCTAAGCTTAACACAGCTGAGCTAGGCTAACCTAGACTATGGCACCAAATGACTGAGCTGTAACATCTGTAAAGGCTAGGTTCACCTAGGCTACGTTCAGCCCAGCTTGGCTAGGCTAACCTAGGCTATGACACTAAATGGCTGAACTGCATGTGTTTTTTTGCGTGGGTGCAGATCCAGTGCTAATGTCCCTGAAGGAGGGATACCGGAGACCCAGCCAGCTGGTTTTCAAGGCTCCTGTGAAGGAGAAGAAGAGTGTGGTGGTCAATGGCATTGACCTGCTGGAGAACGTGCCGCCCAGGACAGAGAACGAGGTCTGTGTGCGTGTTTGTGTGTGTGTGTGAGAGAGAGAGAGTGACTGTGCCGCATGTCAGATAGTGTGCCCGTGTGTTTGAGCATGTCAGATATAAATTAAATTGCAGGGACCAAATGTCCCCATAATGTGGTAAAAGCCTGTTGTTTTGATGTTGTGGGGGACTATTTTTATGCTATGCATTTTATGCTATGAAATTCGATTTTATAAAAATCTGACTGCAATCAAAAAACTAAAAATGCCAAAAGTATTTTGTTTGGTTACTTGTTACTTATGCTTAAGGTTAGGGCTGGGTTGGGATTAAAGGTTATGCCCATAGAAATTAATAGAGAGCCCACATATAGATATAGACACCTAATGGATACCTCTGATTATGTGTGTGTGTGTGTGTGTGTGTGTGTGAAGACAAAACCAGGGTGAGGTAATGGTCACACGTCCTGGCAGATGGCGACACCCATGTGGTGGGGCGGCATGTGATTCTGCTCTGTACTGCTCTTGCTGTCGGCAGCTCCTGAGGATGTTCTTCAGGCAGCAGGATGAGCTGCGGCGCCTCAAGGATGAGCTCATGCAGAAGGACGTTAAAATCCGCCAGCTGGAGCTCGAGCTCAACAATCTGAGGAACAGCCCCTGCAACAAGTGACCCCTGACCCCCGACCATCTCTCCAGCCCACCCTCGTCCTCCGCACCGTCCCCCCGGAACATCTTGCCGGGTGCCCGGCATCGCCGAAGCTGAACGCACACACCTCCACTCCAGCACCCCCTCGCTCAGCGCAGGCACGGCCGAGTGCTCGTCCTAAACAACCAAGGCTTTGAAAGACTCCCTGTCCTCTGGCCGGCTCCCGGCTCCCCGCTAGCCAGAAGAGCCTAAACTGAATGGGTGGGTCTCCCTTTGCGGAGGCTGCCTTTAGTTTGACTGGGTGAGCAAGAGAATGTTTTCAGTGCGGTAATTAAACACAGCAAACTCCTCTCCTCTTTTCTCGTGAATGTACAGGACAGACTGCAAAAGCTACCAATGGCTCCGACTCTCTAAGTGCTCAGGCTCAGGCCTGAAACAGCCCAGTGGGCTTAGAATCTGATAACATCCATTTGTCTTTTTTTATTATTTATTCAATTGTATTTTTAATCACTCTTCCTACTATCTTCTGTTTACCGCACAGTGTAGTGTTATTAACCACTTCGACAGGATCGCAAAGGAGGCATTTGTCGTAACAAAATAATATTTCTGTATAAAGAGATGGACTAGAGCTTGATGGTAATGAGCTGCCAGCAGTAGCAGGTTCCTGCATGCGTGTGATTACAGTGGCAGGTCAGCGAGGTGGCGGCGTGCGGGACACCGACGTTTAGTCGGGTTGCAGGAAGAGCAGTGGTATTGCGCAACTGAAAAACTGAAGTTTCAGTTTGAAATAATAATGATTAATGTGTATAAAGGGATATAACTGTAACTGGTGTAAGTTGCTTTGGATAAAATATCTGCTAAACAGCAATAATAGTAATAATACTGATACTTCCAACATCATAAAAACTGAATTCAATGACACAGCCAGTGTGACACTAAACGTGTTTAATATTTAACCACAAAAAGTGATGTGGGTGCCGGGGATTTCTGCAGCTGGAAATCACCCTGCTGTACCATGCGGTCTGTCCCCACTCAAGGCGATCCCTGGGCGCCATTTGTTGTGTATTTACATAACAAAGAACAGCAATACCCTGACACCACCACCAGAGGGCATAATCAACAGTATTATGACGACTGCTTTCATAAGACGGCAGCTGTGGATATGGATTCAGAATATTTTTGGTGATATTGGCAAACTTCAAATAAGAGTAAGTCACCTGAATCAGGGCGTGGCCGCAGTTCATTTCGATGACGGAACGGAGAGTGGAGAGAGAACAGATGCATTCAAACCATATAAAGTCTTTGCCTCGTTTATGATGAGTAGCAATGATACAGACACAGAGTTTCTGTATGTAGCTGTTCATACCCAGGTAGCTGAGCGGCCGCTCCCACTGCCCAGGTGCCCATAAGGTGTGACATTATGCCAGAACATAGAAACCAGTGTGCCGCGACAGGATCTGGCCGCTCGGGATTCCGTCAAGCGATTTCAGCTTTGAGTGGTGGCCATCTTTTGGACACAAGCGTAGCATGTCGCGTTTCAGGTACAGCGGCACCCCCAAAGCTGCGGGCCGGTGGACCAGGAGAAGCAGAGCTTCCTCGCCCGATCTGTCGGCGCATCTCGTGTAGCCGCAAGAAGAGGATTTCCGAAGGAGGCAGAGTGTGGAGCGAAACAGCAGCTTTAGCCTGTTGACTAAATAGGGGTCATTAAGAGGATTTTTTTGTAGTGTGAAAAACCTTCTTCATAAGCTAATTGATAGGAGTGTTGTTTGACTTAAAATCTCATCTTGCTACTATGGACCGGTGAGCATATTTCTTGACGTGCTATCATGATGCAAAAGCTGCGTTTAGGAGAATCGGCACTGGTGCCATCTACAGTTATGATGGGCTTCCCCAGTCTGACCATTTAGTGGGCAGTGCTTTTGCGTGGACGAATCAGTGTCATGTTCTTGTGACTGTCTGAGCCCAAATCAGATGATCATATATAACAATACAAATAAGACCAGACACATACCCATGTAGTAAAATTACTGGCGTCGAGTTGATGAACAAAATATCTCAAGGCAGACCCCCTCCGGTCCCTTATGGCCACAATCCCCACAAAACTGACCGAGGATCTTAACAAGACCAGACAGATTTTGCCAGCCAAAAACCTTACACCAAGTTAAAAAAAAAAAAAAAAACAACATACCAATTTCGGATTTTTGAAAGGTACTAAATTCATAACTACAATAAATAGAATATTAGTACTACTACATAAAACAGCTGTAATAAATGCAAACGATAATCCAAGCATGTATATGTAAAGCACCGGGTGCCTTAATGTTTTATTATATTTAGCGTTAATGTATTGTTTGCCCTTTAGTCTGTGTTAAATTACAATAAATGTGAAAATAGGGTCGATTCAGGTGACATATTTTGTCTGGTTAGGATTGGATCAGAAGCACCCCAGGGTGGTGACCAGTTGAATTCCAGTGAATCAACCGCAATTCCTTATAAAACCATAAGACCCGAAACACTGGCACATTCATCAACATTATGTGTTTAAAGTAATATGGCAGAAGCAAACTAAAATGTTTTAGGTCAAATACGATTGAGAGCCTCAGCATCCTCCACGTAGCTTCACTATGGCTGCAAATTCAAGCAAATATTTTCAAGAAAAATAATTTATTCATTAACTTTAGACTTAAGGTGCAACAAGACCAATAAAAATGACGACAAAACAAGGAAAGGTGAAACAGACCGAATGATAGGTCTGCTTTGAAGATAACGTCATTAACCTGCAGTAACACTGCTCTTCCACCTGGGGGCGGACTTTCATGCGTTTTCCTTCTAACGCCATTGCATTCGGTCAGGTGCTACACACGTACAGATTGGACAACCCTTTACATTTTGATATAATGCTTCGGTTAACTAAATTCATTAGTTACCGGTTTTAGAGAAAATTATTTCATGTACAAAAATACATGTATTAACTTACCACTATTGTCGATTCCAGCTACATTTCGCGCATTTAAGCTTATTGCTATAAAAACTCAGCAAAAATTAGACCGGGCTACCAACGACTAAATGCGCTTTTCCAATAAAATCGTGCCGGATAGAGTTTTTGAACGAAGACTTGGGAAGGAGAGCTAATGGCTTTTAAAATAAAAATCAATAAATTAGAAATCCGGGTGGTGCTATAAGTCGGACACGATGCAGATAGAAGCGCATTTAAAGGGCTGCGGAAGAGCGCGCGACTGGAGCCACGGGCCGTCGCTTGCTGCGAATGGCGTCCCACCAAACAGAATCCAACTCAATATCTATATCCAAGTTACCTGCGCCTGATATGGCTTACACAGGAAATCCTAGCACGATGAATTCGCGCCGCGTGAATTCGCTCAGCCGCGTCCTGCAGAGTAACACCAGCAAACTATTTTAGGCGTGTAGTGATTAGTGCTGCACACCACCGGGTCTGAAGGCCTCCTTCACAATATGAGCGCCGCGGCCAAGAAACCCAAACGAGCTACAAAATCATATTAAAATATTTATTAAAACTGGGTGACATGACAGAACTAAGGGGTTGACTTAAATTTTGCCTTTGTACAAATTACATAAAGTCGATTACTGAAGGAATATGTGTAGGTCCCTATACAACTCAGAAAGGAATATTTCTCGAATATTCGTGAACAATCCTAGTTGTAATGGGAAAACTAATACAGCAGAACACGGTGCTCTCTCTGCATCTGTCATTCTGTATTGTATACTGTGGTATGCACAACACCAGCATTTTCACCTTTTATTTTTTCCTTACAATTAATTTGGTACAACAAACTAATCATGAGAATGTCTGCCATTATCAAAAAAGGTATAAGAGATTTGGTCACTATTTACAAAGAACACGTAATGTCCGAACTATCCAAGCAGGAGGAAAAAAATGATCTGCATTCTGATGATGGCAGACATTTGATACAGAACATACAGAAAGTAATCACATTGAGACATTATGTGCATGTTCAAACTGACAGAATGATGCATTCTTCTCCATGCCCTAACACCACACACGCACGCACGCGTGCACGCACACGCGCACACACACACACACACACACACACACACCACATAAGCACATCGTACAAGGGGGCAAAAGGTAGGTCTGTATATAAGCAATTCCTCAAAACCAGTAGTCAACATTTAGAAAAAAAAAAACAAAAAGTCACACATGCTCTCTAAAAGGTTTTTGGTATCTTCATTTCTTTAAACAATTCAGCAACCTGTGTACACAACTAGGCAGACAGTAAGGGGAGCTTGCAATCATTTCATTACTGTCTCTTTAGATAGTTACTAATTTTTTCTGCAGTTTAAACAAAAAGTTGAACAGCAAAGGGAGGGAAAAAAAAAAGTGTGTCCATTCTCTCCCACACTAAACCTAGTCCACGCCTCCTATTCCCGATACAATGCGACATCAGGACAAACATGAGGGAAATGCAGGTTTAAAACAGTCAGATCAGAATAAGCAAAAACGGGCAGGATTAATCCTCATCTTCCCCCTCCTCATCCGCTTCTCTTTTTCTTTTCTGACCCCTCTCCTCCTCTGGGGGAAAAAAATTTCCAGTGATCATTTCTTTGGGCAAAATGTTATTTAACCTTCTTTCTCAAAAACATTCCCACTTAAATTAATTCCATGTCAGGCACAAGATTATCACTCAAAATGTCACTACAGCATCTTACCATAATCACCTTCTTCCTCACCATCATTTAACTCCTCTTCCTCCTGAGGAAGCACATGGGGAAAGTAAGAGTTACAGAAATGGTTGTCCATGGAGCCATGACTGACGAGCGTTTCTAGTGCTGCCAAAACCGGAGGGCACCAAAATTTTAATTCATAACCACAAGTCTGGATAGGAAAATTGCTACTATTCAAGAGGAAGTATCACCCTGGCACCCAACCACATATAGTCACTTCTACATTCACCAAAATACTACCAAGTAGCCATCATTCAATTATCTTTATCCCAGGAAAAAAATTCTGGTTCAATTCTTTAGGAATCAGACATGTGTTCGGTCATTTTAAATACATGGGTCAAACACACCATTAAGAATGACCCTAAGCAACAGCTTCACTCATATCTATAAAAGCCATCATTCTCACTTCTCCACTAACGTCATCCTCTTCCTCTACTTCTTCATCCTCATCTTCTTCTTCACACTCCTCCTCATCCTCCTCTCCAGGAGCAACATCTTCATCATACTCATCATCCTCTACCTCTGCAGCGAAACAGAATATCTTAAGTATACTTCTGTCGATTGCAACAGTTGTCCCAACCCATCTTGATGACAATAGCAACGCCACAGCACACCCATCTTTAACATACCATCCTCTTCCTCCTCCTCCTCATCGTCATCATCCAGACCCTCAGGGTATGCTTCTGTGTCAGAGTCTGGTGCCTCTTTATCTTCTTTATCATAACCATCCAGGTATGTCAGCTGAGGGAGAAGCTTGAACACATTTTCTCTGTAGTCATTCAGGTTTGTCACCTCACAGTTGAACAAGTCTAAACTTTTTAGACCTTCCAGCTTTTTCTGTCAGGAGAATAATGAGGGGGGGGGGGGCACATAAGAAACCGCTGTTTGACGCTTTCCATATCACACGGTTAGACCATTCCAGTATTAAAGACATTATTCCTCACCAGAGGTTCTATTGTGCTGAGGTCTTTGATTTTGTTGCCACTGAGGTTGAGATGTGTGAGATTTGGGCATTTCTCTGCCAACACTTCAAGCCCCCCTGAGATTCTGTTATCACTGAGTTCAAGCTGCAAAGTAAAGGCCAAACCGAGAATTACTGAGGCACCATCTTAATGTTGTGACATTCAGAATCATCAAATGAGAAGATACCAACCTTCTTAAGCTTGTTTAACCTAGGCAGATTGGCAACTGACGTTAGGCCTACATTGATTGTACTTAAGAATTCCAGTTCTTCAAATTCATCCGTAAGGCCCTCGATTTTACCCTCATTTGAACGACAGTTGTCTAGAACAAGTTCTTTAACCTGAAAGAAAAGGCACAAAACGATGATTTACAACATGGTCCCAACAATGACGCCATAATGCTGTTTATGATCTGGCAGAACCTCCCCCCCCCCCCCATAGTGAAAGTCAAACCACTTCAAAAGTAACAATATCCCAAAGCGTTTTCAATAGGGTATAAACTAATAAGACACAGACCAAAAAAACAATTGCACTGTAGCATAAAAATGCACTGACACATTAGAAAGTGTCCAAATGTGCATGGATGGGCAGATATAAGGATCCAAAATCCATACATGATTTTACCCCTTAACATTTAATGTGTCACTTCTCTTCTCTACCAGGTGTGTGTCAGAAAGCCTAAGGGGATTATCCCAAGTCAAATGAAAGCAAAAACTTGTTGCAGACAGTAGGAACTCTGTACACTCTGTAGTAAATTTGCCCTCACCCATACTACCCAGCCTCAACAAATCCAATTCTAAATAGTGGGCTCAATCCTTAGGTTTAATTTTGAAGTATCACTGGAATAAAGCAGTGCTCGCATGCCCACTTGTTCCCATTTTAAAAGCAAGCTGCCCTCTGACGTGACACTGCTATACAAATAATGGTCCGGAGTCAAAATAGAAAATTTCATCTGTTCCAAACAAGGTTAAACACTGAACAACATTTGCCTTATAAACAACTTACTCCTATTAGACGATATAAAACACACCGACATGACGCATTAAGATCTGTACGGGTCCCCAGCCAGGCCGGCTTCTGCATGCGTGGCTCATAGGAAGAACAGCGATCCCTTCTGTACCCAGTGAGTGCCACGATGACTTATCAATATAAAGTTATGACTACGAAGTCAGCTATTATTAGACGGCTGAGTATCCCCCTCCCCAAACTATTCACGCATACTGCGTGTTAAAGTGACACCAAAGAGTAGAGGAAACCGGCTCGACTTCTAAAAGTAACCTTTCTATGGTCGGCTGCTGTCCCCCCCACCCCCAAAGAAGTCAACTCCAAGGCCCCCCTCCTGGGCAACTTTAGTCCAAAAGGGACGTGCTTTTTTGGCGACACTAAACGGCTCGTCCGGGGAAAAACAAGCGGAGCATTACAAGCGTATCCATTTAAGTGGCGGCCGACAGAAATCAGAGAGTCGGAGCCGCCGAAGCGACCGTCGCCAGTCACCGTTACCGCCGCAGCATCCCAATAGGTGCTGTCCGTCATGTTTGGCGTCTGAAATATAGTCCATCTCGCGGTGTTTGGGCCGTGAGACCCATTATACAGCGCACAATAGGACACTAAAACGCCGTTGAAGTTTCATACTTGTGCGAATATTTTTTTTAAAAAACACCCCCCCCCCATTTTCAAAAATTGACAACGCCACATACAAAATGGCTGACCCCTACCAACGGAGCGCTGACTTTGAACACCGATCACAACCGCGCCCGGTACCGGGGGGACCGTTCCAGGACCTTATGGGCGAATTTCAGCGTCGTTTTAACGCTATAAACACGCATACGCGCGTTCGCGCACTTAGGCGCGCCACGGGAGGGGGCGGCGTGACCGGCGGGCTCCCTGCTAACGTTACGCGCCGGCTAGGGCTACGGTGATCCCTGCCACAAAAAGGGAAAAACGGGCGAAGCGCCTCGCCGGTCCGTGTCGCCGGAAAACGCCGCACGGTGGCAGAGAGACCCCGGTATCTTCTGTCAGACCGACCGTATGCCCTTGCTGCTCGGGTAAAATGGCGGCTCGTCCTCGCTCGTCTCCGTGTGAGAAACGGCGCAATTCGCGAAGCTGCCCACCTAACGTGGCCGCGGACAGACGGAGCGCGGAAAAAAGGCGACAGGCGGGTCGTGGGGGACGGACCGTACTCTGCCTCAAAGGACGAACCGCCGCTAGACAATGAGCCCGTGCGGCGGCCATCGCCGGTTAAGCACGATGCGGTGCGGAAGCCGGATCGCGGGGCTCGCACTGCCGCCGGGCAACACGCTGCACAAAAAGAGGGATGAGCCGCCTCGCGCGTGGAACAGCGACCATCCACGGGCGCATGTGACCGAGCATTTATCCGCGAGCCATTAGTCCTAATTACACTCGCATCGTTCTGAAAACGTCGAGCCGATAACAGCAGCCTATACCGACTACATGGGAGCATCTTAAAGTATTACATTTAGGAATGCCGAGAGTAGCATCTAGTTGTTTTAACGCTGTAGACAGTTTTGCAGGTTAATGATTCATTACATACTGGAGTCGATATCGATTATCAACTTTGGCGTAATCTCTCGCTCTTATTACCCGTTGTAATACTTCCCAAGAATCGACAAAATATGCACCACTTTCAGATTTATTTAGAATATTACCAAGTATACCGAATATTTTTGTCCCATCCCAAGTTACTTAATAACAAAAGACACTTCGGTCGCACACACTGACGAAACAATCAAGTGAAATACAGTGTGCAAACTCTCACGGGCAGCTAAAATTTTGGATAAAACTACCAGGACAGTCGATAAAAAGTCCAAATCATCTGTCAAGAGTGTATTGTTGATGAAGGAAACGGGGCGCGTTCTGGACTACGAAGTTGCAAATATGGCTTCTCACAGATAGTCTTGTTTATAGCTTCTGCAAGTACAGAACACCGCGCTGCTATTGGTACAAACGCAACATACATAGTGTGCTCGGTAGTTCGCAACCCTTTCAAACTTATGAAACCTTGCTCCAGGACTCGAATTACTACTGTTCTTGGATATTCAGCCTTTGACTATAAGACTATAAAACTTTCAATGCACATTCAAGAGATCAGAATCAACTTAATTACACACGCGTGCGCCTCGCTTTTACCAAAATCAAGGGCTGTGGTTAACCATAACACTTAAATACAACACAACATAATTTTAGGTTCTTACGTCTGACGGCGTTCGATTTCGCAGTTCTAGGTGAATTCTTTTCTTCATATCCATCTTGAGGGTGCAACACTATATTAATTTGGCGACCAAGTACGAACGGGTGGACTTGCAATGCTCTTTACACACAGATAGCTACCACCTCTCAGCACAGTGTGCCACTGCTCACTCTAACTTGATCCCTCTGGGGGGGCGGGAATGGCCAATGCGATTGTCGTCACTATCGCCCAATCAGAAATGTCGAATAATGTCTCAACTCCTTTCCACATGCACATCCCACGACATGGACCAATTATTTAATTAGGCGGGGCTGCCGTAGTCGTTTAGTTGATCTAAAGAGAACAAATATATAAAGTGTCATATTTGCGGTAAATCACCATAATGATAGTTACGCTATCTACTATTTGTTAGTATAATTAAGATAATCCATAAAATCTAAGTGCTACAATGGCTAAATATTGAATATCACCACTAAAATCAACGAGCACAAATATTAATTTGTCGTACCGTTACCGTAACTTACACGTTGTATGTGAGCTGGATACATTACCTATAGTTTGCAAATTGGAAATAATGACATCATAACATTTGCACATTTGAAGGACGATAGTTTTGAAACGCGATTTCATTAACTCGAATAAAAATAATCACTTCACAAATGTTTGTCGTGTCATTTAATCCAGAAGTATTGAGACTACCTTGTATGTTTAACCGCACTTTATTTTTGCCCACACGGTAAAAGTAACGAAGCTAATGCATTTACTGGGCAGCAAAATACTTAGTTTTAGGCGAACTATGCGCAAATACAAGTTGTTGAACCTGGTGGATCCAGACTAGGCTGAACTCGGTAAAAATGAAATCGATAAATCACTATTTCCAGGGTCGAAATTATAAAACTACTATCAGACGAATGCGCCTCGAGACGAATTATTATTAATCAAAAATAATTTAATATGTACCACTTAAAAATATTCCCGTCCAACATCTACTGCCCTACTTTTTGAAATTGCAGGTAAAACAGCGTAGCATACTGCCTCCCATAAGGCATGCGTATCATGTTTATTGCCAAAGTTAGCAGCACTCTCTCGCAATATAACTGGCAGTTGCCAAAATATGTACAAGATACTGACAAACGAGATTCGGGGGGGGGGGGTGACTAAAGATGACAACGGATATTTCATTTTAAAATCGACCCAGCACTTGCTTAAAAATGACACTGCCCGTTAGCTGAGCTATCTGGGGGGGGGGGACAGTACAGCGCTCATCAGCAGTGACCCAGTGCACTCCGCCGACACGTCAAAGGGCCGCCCGCTAAAACATCACGCCGACTGCCTTGTTGTCTTTAATCTGAGCCCAATGCAAGTAAATACTGCTGCAGTACTGCTACTGCCTGCACAATTTCGTCACCGAGACGCCTAAAAATAACTCGCATGATTCCAAAGGGTTTTTGATATTTGTTTTTATATCGTGGTCTGGCTTTCGGGTAAAGAGACAACCAGGACAAATTTTAATACAAGTGTGACCAAACTGCGCCATGTGCGGTACGCAGCGAGAGAGGTGCATTTCGCAGCTAATGTCAGCCAAACAACTGGCCGTGTACATTAACAGCCGAGGATTTGGGCGGAAAAGCGCGACATACTCGAAATACCACAAGAAATAGTTTCGAGAAAGGGTGCTGCTAGTCAACTGGAATTTTAGTTAAATATCGATTATTAGTGGGTCATACGTGATCTGGCAAGTGAACCACCAATGCTACCAAGAAACGACGCTGAACTTGTAACACAGACACACATATTTACTTAAAAATATTTGGTGGCTGACACATAAAAAGCATCCCGATAAACTTGAAATGTAGCAACATTACAACTACATAATGGTTTGCTAGGCTCGAATTCCAAAAAAAAATGAGCAGCCCTTCATAACACACACCTGGGTGAAATCACCAATGAAAATGAATATAACGGGGATTTCATTCTGGTACCTTTCCTCAACATAAAATGACTCGTACCAAGCCACGGCCTCATACGATAAGCTAAGCACACCGCCGTCTAAGTTAGTTTCCTTACACGTCACCCAGTTTTCGGCACATACCGCATTCATACGGGCGTCGACATCACTACAACCCTTAATCAACCCCGCGGAAACCCAGTAAACACATTTGATTGACAGAGCACTCCGCCAATCGTAACCCCGTCTGCGCCGCCGCGATGGCCTCGCACAATTCAAATCAGCCAATAAAAACACCAGAACAACAGCTTTCGCGTCCATTCGCAGCTGAGCCCGCATTCCAACAGCTGAATAAAAAGAGCAACGCGAAAAAAACACATGGTCACCTGACTTCTTATCCGCCATCTTGTCCGCAGTATATTTCGCTTTTAGAACAATAAAACAACATTTAATTTAAATGAACTATATAAAAGAAATGAATTAACATTACCTATCATTCGGGTCATTTCAGTGTAGAGCTCCGCTGCCGCTTTTAAAGGCACGGAAAGTGAGAAGACCAACTGCGTGGCACTAAACTGTTTTCACAAATGCACCGACTGGAAAGAACGCATTGCAATTGTGCCCCTCTCGGTTTTATAATTGTCACATAAATTCTGTATTAACCTCGTGACATTTTAGCAGCTGCTGCAAAATTGAGTCTTCGTCTGTCGCTGAGGACAGTATCCAGTCCCCGTCTGCAAGTTAATTTGGAGCCATTTTGGTCCCCTTGCGCAGCGAGCACCATTTTCCCGTTAGGTGTGTCTCGCTGGCTGCCCAGCACCGTTGTTGCTGCTGTGAACTGCTGGCTGCGTGCACTGAGTGCGCAACTCTAAATAATGTACACCGAGAAGCCGAAATGCGGCGCGCCACCATACGTCTCTCTCCTTTCCCTTGTAATCCCTCTCTCTCCTCCGCCCTCTCTCTCCATTTAAAAACGGATTGAAAAAGAAACGCATTTGCGCGAATCCATCGCCGAGTCCGACAAAACGAGATAAAGTGGACAGAATGCACACATTTTGTATTGCGCTGTATTAGGTAACTGGAGGCTATTTTCTGTCGGATAATTATTTATATTCAATATGTACGTTGTTACCGTTTTAGTATAATGCGATAAAGCATTAAAAATATTAAAATATACTTTATACAAAATATGTGAGAAATCAGTTTTAAACAATTGAATATTACGTCAAGTTACAGCAACTTTAAAATGCTGTTGTAATGATGCATATGATGTTTACTATACCGCTAGTTACAGAAAATAGTGCTTTTTCCTCCTTCCAGTACTGTTTTACACAGTATCACACGTTAGCATTTGTTTTCTTGAACATGTCGAAATTTTCCTTTCTATTTAAAGATACTAGTAATAATCGTAACAGTAATGATAATGTTTTTTAAAAAAATACTTAATTCGTGATAAATAGTTTAAGTGCGCAATGTAAAAAGTGGAGTACCACACAATACACTGAAATTTGTTACAGCGTAACATCACCATCTAGTGGCTGAGTTCTTCATTCATAAATATATTTTAGGTTACTGTAAAATCAACAGCGCATATGCGCAGGAACTGCTCTTCGGCAAAACACGTACTTGATAATTACGTAATTTCAGTATTTAATTTTCATTTATCTCCCAAGCAAACCATCTGGTTGACTCCTGGAGCTCTTCAAGGCGCATCCTACTGGGGCAGATTCAGGACAAGCTGAAGGGATAATAATATCTCCCAGCAGGTTTGGAAATGCCTGGAGATTCCAAGAAGGAGCGATCGAGTGTGTGACTTTGGGAATAGAATTCTGGTCCGAACTATTCACTGTGCTGCACAGAAACCCTCAATAGGAAAGGCAGTCTGAAGATGGATACAATTGTATATTAATTTCATGTATCACATAAAGCCTATATTGAGGCATTGTAGGTTGCTCGCTGTAATGAATGGCAAAAAGACTATCCATAAATATTCACTCAGTGAATGAATTTCACTTAAAGAAATCCTGTAGCAAAAACAAACAGAATAATTTTAGTATTCATGATTCCAAAGTCCGTAATCCAAGTGCATTTATTTGATATCATTGACTGAGAATGAAATCTACAAGGCATTAAAACACTTTATTTTATAATCTCTTAAATATGTGATTAAACGCACCCTCTTTGACATATTGAGCTGGTTTTATTGTAACTACATACTCCTGTTTTCAAATTTGTAAAAATCCATTAAATATTCCACACTTAATAGTGATCCGCAGTGACATCCAAATGTTCTAGTTCTAGCTACAAGATATGGTGTTTTGACAGCTACTTGTGAATTTTACTTCTCTGTTAGTTCTGCCATATGTATGTTTAGTGTCAAGTCACCCCTCAGTTACAGAATTGGTGAAACCAAAATGTAATTCCAAATTTAAATGCAACAATTAAGCAATTCCGTGGCTATAAATATTATTTGCCATTACACTTTTCCTTGCTATCTATCCATCTGTTTCAAAATTGCTTATCCAGAAGAAGGCTACACAGCTACATATGTTACATTTTATTTCTATAAAATACTGAATCACATAGTTTTTTTAACTGATAAACGGATGCTGTATTATACAAAATGACCCACCCCCCCAAAAAAATAATAAATTATTGCACACTACAATGGAGTTCTGTTTTTATTCCCGTGTTAAGGATTCGTTCCTCCCATTTAGAACTCGGTATAAACATCATTTAGCGGCAACTGCAGGATTGAGTCTAGCCGAATAAATCTCTACCAATTTGTTTAAACAATATTCTTCTGTGACTTTATAGTGATCATTGAGAATGTATACGAATCAATTCAATTTTGACTCCAAGTGACAGAACAATAGTACAAGAAAAAAAAACTTCAGGGGGTACTTTTTAATGAGCACCATATGATGGATTCGGATTCCTGTTTTTAAATTAACGTCGATTCAGCCTTTCTGATGCGTCAATCAGCACACAAATTCTCATCCAGCAGTTCCCATCAAGCTGTCAGATAATGTTACTTTTACTCCGTGCGTATGTGCATCACATGAGCTCTCAAATCTGACCTATCGATGAAATGTTGTTTCTTTATATTCTGATAATATCCGTTTTAAAATAATGCAAAAAAATTACGTAGCTACTCCCTATTTTGATCAATAAGAATCCAACCTTCAGTTTTGATAAATTGTATTTTTTCAGATGTAACATTTTTAAAAGTACTTTTTGAGAACCCCAATAATGTCAAATATAGCGACATTCCACTGCATTTTTCACAAAAAAAGGGCTAGCATTTAAAGTTTACAAAATCTAATTGGTAATTAATTATAACCAGGTTTAAACTACTGTATTTTTACCCCCGTCACTTTTAAAAATAAGCATCACATAGGTATATGTGCTTATTTGTATATTGTAAACATAAATATGTTAAATTAATTAATTTAAAAATTACATCATAAGTATCAAAATAATCATATTGCAGAGTATAATAGCATATCTGTAGTGATGAACACCCCCATAGTTGTAGTTATTTTTTTAGGCCAATGTGAATTTCCTGGCGTGAAGCTCCCTAACTTGCAAAAGCAGTCTCTGCCTTGTCCAAGTGGTACACACACATGGACGATCGTCTCAAATGAGTTTTCATTTTGGACGTTTCCAACAACACAGCCGACAGTCTTGGTCTTATCAGATACTCTCTCTCTCTGTCTCTCTCTCTCTGTCTCTCTCTCTCTTTCCCAGACTGCTTGATTGTTTCCAACATAATCCGTAACCAATTTACAGCCACAACAAAATGATTTCTGTGTTGAACATCTACTTCTGAATGTCAATAAATGTATTTATTCGTTTTTTTGTACATACTATACGGAAAACCATGTACTGAATGGTATTAGTTCACTGACCTTTTCGGTAACGTACTGAATGCTATATAACCGAAAGAATCAGGGCAATGATCGAGATCATTTGGTTCATGTGAAAGATTGTTTCAAAAAGGAACCTGAAGGACATAAATCTAGTGCTAAGTCAAATCCTGTAGAAAATGAGGATGCATGATGACATACCATACAGAATGTTTTCTGGAGACAAACAATTGTCAGGGTTGGTACCCGTCCTTCCCTGCCCTACATGTGTTGTCCCTTTTTGGCCAGCAAGTGTCGCTGGTCACCCAGCTCCCCCCCTCCGTCTTGTAGCCCTGTTCATAGTGTGTTCCCCTGCTTCCTAGGCCCGGCGTAGCTCAGTGGGTTAAGTGGGTGGTTCTGAAGCTCAGGCTGGCCAGTCTGTCACCTTTCAGTTTTTTATATTTCTTTTTATTTTTCTTTAGTGTTTGGTATGGTTTTCTATGTCTGTTATGGTTTACCTCTGTGTTCCTGTTTCGGTTTATTCTGCATGTGCCCTGTTTTGGTTTTGCTTGTTCCCAGTCTTCTATACTGTTATCCCTTAGTGTTGCCAGTGTTTCTTAATTCCTGTGTTTGTTAATTGTATTTATTCCTCCTGTTGCTTGTTGTCCTGCTTCTTTGTTGCTTGGCTGATTTTGTCAATGGTCTACACCTGCCCTTTGTTGATTGGCTGATTTTGGCGATGGTCTACACCTGCCCTTTGTTGATTGGATGATTTTGGCGATGGTCTACACCTGCCCTTTGTTGATTGGCTGATTTTGGCGATGGTCTACATCTGCCCTTTGTTACGTGTCATCATGTGTCTTTAGGTGCTTGTCCTCTTTCTCTTCTTGAATGAGTCATTGGCCTGTTTGTGGCTCTCCTCCCCCCTTCTTGCTTCCAGTTTTGTTCTCTTTCCTGGTTGTGTTCAGTTGACTTTCTTTGTGGTCACTTTCAGTTTGTTCTTTCTTTTGCCCATTAGTTCTAACCCCCCGTGGTCCCTTTATTGGATGGTCTCCTTTTTCTCCCCCCTTCGTCATGTCCTGCTGTAACACACGCCATTCTTAGAGCTTAAGAAATGTAAGACTGACATTAACCTATGTTTACTTATGATTTTTGAAGAAAGAGATATCAGTCATGAATTATATACATCATTTTATTTCACATGTAGAATAGTAAATTGTAAATATGCATATGGTCAATATGTGATATCAATGCAAGCAGATTCTTATTATGTTCCAAATAAAAAATGTCAATTTTATTAGTTAAAAAAAGCAAAAATGTTTCGTGTGTCACGCTCGGCTTGTCCGATCCTCCTGTGTGCCACACCCCCTCATTACCCACGTGTACTACCCCGATTGTGATCATGTGTGTCCTATTATTTCAGCTAGTTTGTATATATCAGTCCACGTCTTCCTCAGTTTCTCAGATCCGTCATTGATGTTTTGTTATCCTTTGTCCTGTTCTGCACCCCGACTGCCTTCAATGAACCCTGTTTGCTGGACTCCCGTCTCCCGGATTTGCTTCCCTGCAACTCATTCATGCACCGGACCTGACAATGTGTCTTATGTGGTTATTTAGTCTGAACTAATATATAGCAAAATAACTTTTAAAAAATCTATCTTCAGATATACTTATAGAAATTGGAAACATTTGCAAGTATGACCTTAAAATGCGGGGTATTTTGAACAACAGATGGTGTTTCACAGCAAAACAGATCACAGCGTAGGCCTTAAATGCAATGTGTAACATTTAATCACTTGATATTTAAGGTAAAAACATACAGATATCAATAAAAATAGATCTGATTCGGTGTGAAATCTAATTTACATATATGCTGTAAGTGTTATTAGTGTTGCCAAGGATGGGCCTTATTGCAAGTAGATACGGGGGAACATCAGACACAGCTGCTACACCCGGAGGATGTGCTGTCTTTCTGTCTCCTCGCCCCACTGATTTCTCATCCACATCTTCACACATACACATGCACACAGAACCGGCTAAAAGCCAGCAGCACTTACACGTTTAAATTTTAATATCACAGGGAATGCATGAACCGTGCACTAAGAACAGGTGATACAGAACCACTGATGGAGGTAAGGTTTTAAATTATTACTGGCATAATTGTTTTTCTGTTATTTGTGTTTTACAAGAGTAGAATTTGGTCTTAAGTGCCATAGTGTTTGAGAAGTCAGGTGATGAGTGGTAGGGCTGGGGTGGGGGGGAGGACGTCGTTTCTGTGGCTTCACTGTGTCACGGTCTTGCTGCTTACAGGAAGGTGTCACTGGACATATGAAAAGTTACACTGGAGCTGGACAGGTGACCATCAAAGGATATAGAGAGTGTGGGAAATAACTTGTGGTTTGAGAGCATTTGATTGTTCTGGAAGGGAAAAAGATAAAGGAAAACATAAAGGCTGAACTTTCAAGACAAGGTAAATATTCTTTAAATATTTGAACATCTGTATGGTTTTACAAAGATAATGAGTTTTTGTTACCACCTGTTATCTCACAAATATGTATTGTTTTCAGATGATGTTTACATTTCTAAGGAAATGTGTTTATGTATATATAATATACATATTTGTAATACACAAATTTATGCATATATAAATCTCCTATGCACATCTCAATCTGTTCATTTTCCAGCTTTCCTTCTGGTCAAAGTTGCAGTGTATATAATATATTTTTCAGGACCTTTTAATAAAACAACCTTTTATTTGTTGTTTTGTTTTGAAAATTAATTTTTTGAACTTAATGAATGCATTAATATGGTTAATGTGGATGTGTCTGAAAGGGCCCTTTTATCACCCACAGTATTATACATTATTATAATTGTGTGTGTTAAATCTAATCAAAATGCTTGAGTAAATCATTTAGGCGTTTAATGGACTAGATTAATTAGGGGAGGCAAATGATTTGTGAGACACAGTATGCTGTTTCTGCTTCTGACATCTCCATGGTAACATTAGAAATACTATAACAGAGGGCTATTATTGTAGACCTGAGTATTTCAGGTGTTTGTGATGGCTTCAGAATTCAAAAGCTTAAAGCTATAAATGAACCAAATACACAAAAATGCATCCCTAAATTTATTAATGTATGTTTTAGGTTTTAAAAAGTAAAACATAAGCCAATAAAGTGATTAAATTAAGTCAATAAATGTTTCTGACATTTTCTACCAGTCATTAAAATTATATAACTCTGCAGCAAAATGAGGCTAAATAATAGTAGTTGATTGGCTTTTTTAAAAAAAACTATGCAGGCATAAAAGGTGTGCAGTTTTTGAAGCAGATTTCTTTTCAATTCAGCTTGTAAAATATATATTAAATATATATTATATTGTTCACAGCATATATTGGGATTATGTAGAGTTTCATGAAGGCAAAAATAGTTCTTGAATGTCAGTAAAGAAAAACAATTATTTTTCCAAAATTATAAGAAAAAAATATTAACAAGCTGCACAGTGGAATGGCTCTTCCTAGGATGGAACAAATTCATCACTTATCCTGGTCCCTCACAGCGCAGGGTACAAGGCTGGGGAATGTCCTGGATGTGAGGATTCCCACTGCACCACAGTGTGCTTTATGCTGCTGTCCTCGCTACTCCTTCTGACTTCCCAGCATTCAGTCTGATCATCACCCATGTGCTTCCAATGACCACAGCAATCTACAGACCTTTCCTCCTCTTTCTTTTATTGTTTTGCATGCTTGTTTTCCCCATTGCATAAGTTTTCACCTCTTTTTATTGATGGTTATATTTCGCTTGCTAACTTTTCTGTAAATGACTCCCCCGTCTCCTGCCACTTCCTGAGCAGGAATCAGTAAATTTATTTTCCTCAACTGGAATTCCTGCTTTTCATAGCAAGTCAGGAATTTCAGCACCATTCCATCCCCTCTTAAGGCCAAAACCTGATACCCACATGGAAGAAAATGGCAGAGAGCAGAGTTACATTTGAACAGTCATACAGGCTTGGTTCACATCACATCCCAGGAATCACCTTCTGATATGGGAAATATGAGTCTTGATGAGGACACGCGCTGGCTGGAGTGGGTCACGAAGCAGTTCGAGGCCATTGCTGGAGAAGATAAGGAAATTGACCTGGATGAGTTTAAAACAGCTCTCAAAGTCAAGGAGGTGAGAGCTGGGATCCATCACAACCCCCATGATCCAGTCCCTAGTGTTTAGTGTTTTATGAACCACTTGCTTGCTGTATGTTATCTGCTATATTTTCGTTATTCTCTGTAGTAGCTTATAAATAGAACTGCTGTGTCTAAGAGGACGCTGAACATTCACTCCTTACGCCTCATCCCATGCTGCATGATGTCATCCGTGCTGCTCCACTTTGGAAAAAGGAGGTCTTCCTGCTACTCATTTGCAGTCGTTCTTCGCCGAGAGGTTCTTTGCCCTCTTCGATGCCGATGGCAGCCGCTCCATCAGCCTGGATGAGCTCTTGAAGGCCCTGCAGCTACTCATCCATGGAAGTGAGACGGACAAGCTTCGCTTCCTCTTCCAGGTGTATGACGTGGATGGTAAGGGCGTCCTGGGGAGGTGAAGTCCGTGGGTCTGTGGTTAAGGCTCCTCTAGCTGAGCCAGGGCCTCCTTTTCACCTACAACCATGGAAATCTATGGACTACAAGATGCTACCTTCCTGTACATTGTTTTTGGGCCAGTGAAGATATCCGACCTACATTTTTTTTTACCTATACAAATTATTCTGAACAAAGTAAACAAATTCCTCTGTTTACTTAGATCTATCAAAAGTGTTACATTTCCACAAACATTATGTAACAAGCAAACGTTTTGGTAAATCAGTTGAAATATCAGCTGAGGTCATCTGTCCGCTACATAACTGGTGTCTTGCATACAGCACCATCAGGTGGAGTTAACACGTTTCCCTGTAGGCAGTGGCTCCATTGATCCTGACGAGCTCCGCACCGTCCTCAAATCCTGCCTTCGTGAGAGCGCCATTTCTCTCCCCGAGGAGAAGCTGGATGATCTGACTGTTGCCCTGTTTGAGTCAGCCGACAAGGACAGCAGTGGCTCCATCACCTTCGAGGAGCTGAAGGCAGAGCTGGAGAGCTTTCCGGAAGTTATGGAGAACCTCACCATAAGGTTTGACAGTGTTCACGGGTGTGGGTGCTCATATGAATATGTGTGCATGTACAGCCCCACACAAATACAACCGAATAGTTAAAATCTAGTGTAATGTAACTAGAATGTTCTTCCAGGGTAAGTCGTAGGCTGTTCTGCTTATTTGCTCTTCCACCCGCCTGGTGGTGATGATGTTACGCACCAGCGCTGCTAACTGGCTGAAGCCACCTGAGATGGAGCAGAAGAAGCGGCAGACGCCTCGTTATCTCACCCCAGCGTACTGGCACAACAACAGCCGCAAGCTGCTCTTCCTGTTCAGCTACGTCTGCCTGAATGTGCTGCTGTTCACGCTGGCCGCGCTGCGCCACGCTCCCGGCGGGCCCTGCTTCATGGTGGCCAAGGGCTGCGGCCAGTGCCTCAACTTCAACTGCACCTTTGTCATGGTGAGCGCCACCTTCAGGTTCGGCACGTGGAGTGCAGCAGCAGGTTTTATTAAAAGTCACTAATATGAAAGGCGTTTACAGTCAGGTGATTCACCACCTCTCACTTAACCATAGTGAGTATCTGTAGGTATCCACCTCGATGGACATTCTCGTGTCCTTCACCTTCCTGTCTGGTCTCACCATGACCTTGTACTGGATAAGTGATATGGAAGATGGATGGATGGATGGATGGAAGAATAGATGGATGTAAGCAGGTGAACGATAATTAACGTTTGATTTACAAAATATTACTGGAAATATCTTTGCCACATGCCCTCTGTGATTATATATAACTAAACTGTGCTTCATTGCCCCTATGTTACCACACAGGGTATTGGAGTAGAAAGAGGTACAGTATTGATAAGCAGGGTGAATCAGACTGGCCTCCAGCACAATACACTGTTCTACATTTAACAATCTTTTCAGTAACTGTTGGAGTGAGATTCACTGCATTTACTGTAATTGTTTTGCATTTTTCTTCGATAACAATCTCTAAACCTCCATTAGAATTTTATGTGTACCAGTCATTTCCAAATCATTACCCATCGCAAAGAAAATTAACCCACTGACTGGGGTGTAATTTAAAATGATTTGTTAGTGAATGTAATCTCTTTTATAAAACTACTTGGAAGGCAATATGATATAACCATTATGACAATCTGGTGAATATAGCGCAGTCACACACTGCAAATTAAATGTGGAATGCCTTATACATGATGATTAACAGCTGACCTCTTTAGCGAGATAGCTGGCTATTTTAATAACAGATAATATGGGATTCCTTAGGATGTTCTGACGTATAGATGCAGCCTCTGTTTACAGCCTTGAGCTAATGGTGCCAGTGTCCTATTATTGCATTTGCTGCAATCCAGTGAATTGCAATTATTCACCATTGTACCAGTACCCAAACACTTTGCGGTATTTTCCAATGTGAGTGAGAGACTTCTGCGCTCCACTGTGACTAGTGCTTCACATTTCCTGTGTTAGATTTTCTGCATACTTCTCTCTTTTTACCAAATCACTAAGGAATTAATGTGAGGTCATGTTACGGTATGGAAAGACATCAGTGTCCAGGTTTTTATAAGGCACAGATGGAAACTGGAAATAGACACTTGACATAGACACTGTACGACTGTTGCTTTAAGGCATCATAAATAGCTGGGGCTCAGATGTGTGACGTTCTCATTGTGTGATCTGGCCAGCGAGCTCCTTCCCACTTACTGCAGTTCCTCTCACTCGCGCTACACAGAGTGCAGTCTCACAATGATCACAATGGACGTGGGGCCTGGAATCCGTCTGGAGGATTTGACAGCGTTTTTGAGCTGTCAGTCTCAGTTTTTCTGTGGATGGTACATGAAAATGGATAAAAATAAACCCTTGGGGAAAGAAATGTTTCATCAAGGATCGGAGGATAAGTGAGCAATTAAATGGTCGTAGATATGTGATCACCTGTACAGCTGCTGCTGTGCTTGAATTAATACTCAATATTAAAACTGGACTGTGATGTCACACTGGCATTATGTAAAATTTGCCTGTTTTCTTGAGGCCGAGTGCTACATGTTCCAGCAAAGACTGAATGGTTTGGCTGTTCCATATGTAGCCTATTTACCGCAGCGTCGCCATGGCAACTGTGCGTACAGGTGCTGATGTTGCGCCGCTGCCTCACCTGGCTCAGGGCTACCTGGGTGGTCCGGGTCTTGCCCCTAGACCAGAACATCCTGCTGCATCAGATGGTGGGCTACGCCATCCTGATCTTCAGCCTGGTTCACACGCTGGCGCACGTCATGAACTTCGGTAATGGCTTTTCACACATTCTCCGTCAGATGGAAGGTGATCTTTGCTCGCCTCTCTATACGATGGTGCCAGCTTTGCTTAATTTCTTGCACCCTAGTGTCACATTCATCTGATTTTCAACAGCTAATTGCAACACTCTACAGTCTCTACAGTAGTTATGTAGCTATACATCTCTGTATTCTGTTACCTTAATATTAATATTACTCCCGATTTGTAAGGCCAGTAGGCGATGTAATGGCTAAGCAAAGGGGCTCATATCACGAAGCTGTGGTACTTTTGAGAAATACCCTGAAGGTCAATATCCATCTATATAGCTGAGCATCAGGTACAGAAAAACAATGTAAAATAGCTGTGTGGGGCTTAGCATCGAGTGTGCTATGCTATGCTTCTCTATGCCATGCTGTGTTAAGCTACGCTATGCTATGCTAAGCTAAGCTATTCTATGACGGTCTCTGTGTTAGTGTTGATGACCCATACTCAGGGCACTTACCACCTGTGGGAGTACCTGCTGACCACACGGCCCGGCATTGGCTGGGTGGGTGGCACAGCCTCCATCACTGGCGTCATGCTGCAGCTCCTCATCTGCCTCATGGTGCTCTGCTCCTGCCCCTTTGTCCGTCGCAGCGGCCACTTCGAGGTGAGTGCTGGTTAAATCTATTATAGCTGTTATCTCTCAAGACGATAAGACAGTACTGCAGCTTAAGCCTGTAGGTGAGCTCTCTGATGCCCTGTAGGGGGACTCTCTGATGCCCTGCAGCTTAAGCCTGTAGGTGAGCTCTCTGATGCCCTGTAGGGGGACTCTCTGATGCCCTGTAGCTGGACTCTCTGATGCCCTGTAGGTGGGCTTTCTGATGCCCTGTAAGTGAGCTCTCTGATGCCCTGTAGGTGAGCTCTCTGATGCCCTGTAGCTGGACTCTCTGATGCCCTGTAGGTGGGCTTTCTGATGCCCTGTAAGTGAGCTCTCTGATGCCCTGTAGGTGAGAACTCTAATGCCCTGTAGGTGAGCTCTCTGATACCCTGTAGGTGAGCTCTCTGATGCCCTGTAGCTGGGTTCTTTGATACCCTGTAGGGGGACTCTCTGATGCCCTGTAGGTGAGCTCTCTGATGCCCTGTAGCTGGGTTCTTTGATACCCTGTAGGGGGACTCTCTGGTGCCCTGTAGCTGGGCTCTCTGATGCCCTGTAGAGGAGCTCTCTGATGCCCTGTAAGTGAGCTCTCTGATGCCCTGTAGGTGAGAATTCTAATGCCCTGTAGGTGAGCTCTCTGATGCCCTGAGGCTGGGCTCTCTGATGACCTGTAGGGGGACTCTCTGATGCCCTGTAGCTGGGCTCTCTGATGCCCTGTAGGTGAGCTCTTTGATGCCCTGTAGGTGAGCTCTCTGATGGCCTATAGATGAGATTTGTAATATCCTGCAGGTGAGCGATCTTTTGCTCTATAGGTGAGCTCTCTGATGCCTTGTAGGTGGGCTCTCTAACACATTGTAGATGATCTCCATAATGACCTGTTGGTGAGCACTCTAATGCACTTTAGGTGAGAACTCTAATGCTCTCTGATGCCCTGTAGCTGAGCTTTCTATTGTCCTGTAGGTGAGATCTATAATTCACTGGAAAGTTCTCTGTAGACAAAACTACAAGACTTTCCATTAGAATGTACTAGCAGTAGTGGATTGATATTCTTGACCTGGAGTCTTCCTCCTTTCTTTGCATCTGCTACATATTTGCTGACCGTGTCAAACACCAAGCTGCTCCAGCATTGCGCTCAGTTTTGAATTTCTTTGGAAACGTCTAATGAGTGATTGACCCAGCAACTCTGTTCTGGGTAAGCGCTTGCAAGATGGATGGATGCATTTAAACTGGCTAGCGTATTTATGTGAATTCCCCGTTGTTCAATGAAATTACAACTTTGTTTATTTCAATTGACATAAATAATAAACCATGAAGTATTGTTAATGTTATTGTTGAACAGTAGTTAGCAGAGCTTCATTCGTGCTGGAGCTCATCCTGGGAACACAGTGCCGTCTGTGTTCTGCCGCCTCACGTTGTGCCCAAAACAATTACACTTATACTTCATAAAGTACAATTGTACAATTGTTTTTTTTTTTTTACATAAATCCGCCTAAAAGTAATATGTCACATTCATTCATTCATTCATTTCCCAACCCGCTTAATGCTACTGGGTTGTGGGGGTCCGGAGCCTATCCCAGAAGCAATGGGCACAAGACAGGGAACAACCCTGGACAGGGGGCAGCCCATCGCAGGACATACTCACACACTGTTACCATTCACTCACACATGCACACCTACAGGCAATTTATTAACTCCAGTTAGCCTCAGCATGTCTTTGGACTGGTCCCAGAGGTGTGAGGTAACGGTGTTAACCGCTGCACCACCATGTTGCCCCATATGTCACTTATCTGACTTTTAATATGAAAGGGAAAAAATAAATGACTCATGTGCAGAAAAATCCACTTTTCGACATCTAAAATAGTTACGTTCTGAACCAATGAACTCATCTAATAGGGTCAGTTTGTGTTACTGTTTGGCAACTGACAGATGTTAGTAGAAAGTATTGCACCGTTACATGCTTAAGTAATTAAAACTGCATTATCATTGTTAAAGACTGATTAGTATACTATCACTCAAAGTCAGTGTGTTCTGCCTCATCATATAACACCAGCCGCAGTTGGTCTCTGTGCGCTTTACTCTTACTTAAGGTGGAACTATCAAGTTTTATGTGGCTGAATGTTTAAACCAGACAGAAGTTAAGACGATGACAGCCGAAGAAATGACGTTGCTTGATTTTGCTACATTTTTCACAGTCGGTAAGCCTAACTCATGAATATAAATATCATAATACTTGAAAGAATTAAGGAATATTTTTAATGACAAGCTGATGTTTGACATCTAGTTAAGGGTTTTTTTAAAAGGAAGATAAGGCAGGTATTTTTGGTTGGAACGTGTTTGTGAAAACTAATAGAGGCTTTCACGTTCTATGAATGTCATGGAGTTAAAGTATGCATCCTGCAATTTAATTCTGTTTTGCATCCTTGAGATTTTCCAATTATAACTCCAGTTCCTGAATGGAGTGGGAGTCCATTCTGAACTGCGGCCGTGTCTTTGCTGTTGTACAAACCGTATATGAAGGTGTGGGTGAGCTGCAGTTCAGGTGGGCGAAGGTGAGATTTCGCGTTCTGCAGGTCTTCTACTGGTCACACCTCTCCTACATCTGGGTCTGGGTCCTGCTGGTGGTGCACTGCGCCAACTTCTGGAAGTGGTTTGTGGTGCCGGGCTTCGTCTTCCTGCTGGAGAAGGTGATGGGTATGGCAGAGTCACGCATGGGTGGGCTCTACATCGTGGAGGTCAACCTGTTACCATCCAAGGTATGTCTCACGCCGAATGGTGAAGGGTGTGACAGTAGGGCTCCTTAAACATTCATACTTCAGACCAGGAGGCCCTAAGCCTGAAGGTGAAAACAAGACTCTGAGACCCTCGCAAATGCACTTCCCTTCATGCTTAGTTATGTTATTGTGAGCAATTATTCCTGACGATATAAAGCGTTCATATCACAATATTCAAAGGAATCCATTTGTCTGGCGTTGTGTATTTGAAGGTGACCCATCTGGTGATCAAGAGACCCCAGTTTTTTCATTTCAAGCCCGGTGACTATGTGTACATCAACATCCCGGCCATCGCTAAGTACGAGTGGCACCCGTTTACCATCAGCAGCGCCCCGGAGCAGCAGGGTACCGTCTCCGCACCGGGAGGCAAAGAGAATGCTGATTAAAAGCATATGTGCTCTGCGACAAGCTGGCGTCCTGCCTGAAGCTGCCTTTGATTTGTGCCATATGCTACTATATTACTATACTTACATGATCACCATGACCCTGGCTGAAAAAGAAATGATTAAAACCAGATGGACATTTGGGTGGAAAACACATTTACTAATACTGTTATAGGAAATGCTGTTCTATGAAATATATTAAGTCTGTATTCCATTCGCAGACACACTAACACAGCTGCCTATGACTGCTGGCCATCTTGTCACACTTGCCTCAGTCCTACTTCCTCCATCACAGACACGATATGGCTTCACATCCGCTCCATGGGACAGTGGACAAATCGGCTCTTTGAATACTTCAGGCAGCTGGAGCCCCAAGCGGGCAGCGTCAAGCGACTCAGCGCAAGCCTGAGGAAGAGGAAGCGTGAAAGGAAAGCCCAGGTGCCCCCTCCCCGCTTCTCAGCCGCCCTCCTTGGTTGGGGCACTCTCCTTGTTCGGTTATTCTACACGACATGTGCAGTCAGAGTGAGACTATAGCTGGATGAGGGAGCACTGGGAACCGAGTGCCACTTTACACCGTTTATCACACAGCGGCAGACAAACCCTGATTCAGGGGGACAGCGGACATTGATAATGAGAAAATGCGCTTGGGCTGTATTGAAGGAACCTGCTGTTTTGCAGTGACGCAGTGGCCTTCTCATTAGCAGCCATTTTTACTACAAATATACTGCACCCCC
>JAABNX020000008.1:1434201-1444428 GCA_015163995.2 Mormyrus lacerda
CCCCCCCCCCCATCTCTCACCGTCAGTCATCGGCGACGCAGGCGAAGCCGGGAGGACACATCCTGGTCTGGCGGCTCCGGACGTGCACTCGTCCTCACTGTCTGCTCCTTAAGAATAAAGGCTTCCAAGCGATTATAATCCATATTCCGTTGAAAGCTTTGGGACGTGAGTTCCCAGGTTAAACCCTTAAAGTACTGGAACAAAAAGACTGTAATTTTCACAGTTAAAGACAATGATCCGCAGCTTAATGCTTTTGCCTTTTCTGAAATGTCAGCCCCTGGCTCAGACTGGCTAAATATGAACGTCTACAGATAGACCTCTTTGTGAAGCCTGGAAAATGCTGAGAAACAGATGCGTAGGATGCAGAGTTGTGATTTATTGATTTCTTAATTAATACACTTGACAGATAGTATTTAGCCTTTGTGTGTCATTCAGCCTATTTTTGTTCAGCTTGTCCACCAGAGATCCTGCTAAACGGATCGAACGGATGGACAAACACTGACTGACTGTGGGTGCGGCTTTTGTGCCAGAATAAGACTGGATGCCTATGATGAAAACACAGGTGTTGGATGTAGCTGTTGCGAAGTGTTGTTTGGAAAACAACCAATCAGGCACCAGTCAAATTACTCATGCTGTGCGGAGGGCTGATACTAATGGTAACTGCACCAGGATGTCTGTCACAGCAGCTTGTCCCCCCGCTGTGGAGTGCCCCTAATGGAAGGTAATGCTTAATGTCTGCGCTTGCCACGTGTTTTCTGATTAAAGTCACATGACGTGGCTGGATCCTGACTAAAGGACGTGAGACCCTCCCATGGTACGTGTCGCTGTACATCCGGACTGCAGCGGCTGGTGAATTATTAATATGATTGTGGTCATGTGTGAAAAAAGAATTGTTGTGTCTTTATTTCCATTCTTTATGTCATCCTTTAGCCCCTGTGAAGTATTGCTGTTGTCAGATGTGCCATCTGGTCACTGGATACGCTTAGGGGACCTCTTCACTGGGTAGGGGCTGCGCTACTGATTGCTCAGTGCCAAGAAGCCCCTCTTCCCCCCCACAGAAATATTCAAATCATTGTCTCATTTATATGAATGAATGGCAAATTTGCAAATCTGAACGTTCTGCAGATGCAGCACAATCGCCCTATACCATTGGTTATCTTGTACAGCCCAATCACCAAGTAGTCCGTGCCTATAAATGTGAGTGCCTCACCGTGCCTCTTGGGAAGCTGTGGCAGACAGACAGATTGCCAATTAGCTGGATCACTAGGCAAATGCATAGAGATACATTGCCCTAAATGAACACACTGCTACGAATTGGGCTACCTCGCCGGGCCCCTGCCAGTGGGAGGCCGAACCGGCTGTTGACCCAGCTGATATGGAGAAGGGGAGAGATGGCTGTCCTTACTGGCCAGTGAAGCCTATCACCCAGTACAGAATGGTACCACTTGGAGGCCTCCTGCTGCGGCCACATACGTGTAAATTGGCTCAGAAATGCATGAGGGCCAGAGAAAGAACTGAGCCACTGGTGCAACTCAAGCATTTCCCAAACAAGGACGCAGGTTACCATGGAACTACCATGGTACAATGCTGTGGCTTCATATCCATGAAGCCTTTTCATGTAGCAATGGAAGCACTCAGTGATTAAGAATTGATTTATTATTTTTAGCCATTAATTTGCCCTTGATTTATTTGCTTTCCCCAAGTTTTTCTGTCTAATACTGTGTGTATATAAGCGCTGAAAGATAAATGGTTTCAGCATCGTCATCACCATGTGCACATGCATAATAATCATACAGCATTTGTCCGCACTGCTTAGTGTCTGCTCACACACCTCAGCATAAGGCCACCAGCTCACTCGACACGCTCCTATGGTAGGTAAGCTCAATTTCTTTTTCGGTTTTATCAATATCGCAGTATTATTGCGGTGTCATAATCGTGCAGCCCTAAATATTAAGCACATTGATTATTGATGTTTGTAAATGAAGATTATTTACCGTTTTTACCTTGCTTACATGGTGTCTACGCTGCATGGGCTGCATTTTCCACCATTGATGACACGGTCTGCAGGAAGGAAGCTTCTAACAAAAGCTCAAGAGCTGCAGTTCGAACTACACAACTTAACGTCAATGTTTGTTTTCCAAAACACCTGTGTCATTTAACAACGGTTCTTTCTGTGTAAGTTACCAGTATAGTTACCGCCATATTTTGAATTATGGTATCGAGAAACACTTGCACTGCAACTGTATCTCCAAATCTACTTGTAGTGCTGCTTATGCAGTATCCTAAAGAAGTGGGACAAATGGGGGAACAGCTTTACAGATATCAGCAGGGTTTATAACCTGCACCGGCTGGCCTACTTTACAGCTTATTGCTGCCTTCACTTTATTCAGGCATTAAATTCTGCCAGGTGTCTGTGAAAGAGTTCCTGGGGGAATGCCAGGCGGCGGCCTCAAAAAGACTTTTTAGATATTTAGGAGCAGATAGAACTGTGCAATTCTCCATTTTGGTCATTAAGACAGAATTGACAAACAGGTACAGGTACAGGTACAGGTACAAGTACAGGTATAAGTACAGGTACAGGTACACCTCCAGCAAAAGTTAGGATAATGCTCATGCTTAGATGTCTAAGAAATGCTGGGTTAGAAATAACCCCTTTGCACGATGTGATATTATACACATGCAATGGCTGCGGTAGTCTGCCTTCAAGTCATGTCAGAAAAATCGTAAATATCAGATGGGAGCATATGAATGCCACTGCGAAATCTTATTTACCAGTAGGAAACTCGGGAACTTCTGCGAAGCTCCTAAATCAATGGTCCAGCCAGGACACTGAAAAGAAAATAATCATACAGCAACGGAAGAAATTGAAATGCTCTGGGGTCTGTTGCTTTAGCTCTTTCCTCCCAAGTGGAATACTTTCACGCCCACCTTTCCTCCCCACCACCGTCGCTTAAAACATTGTCTTTTAGCTGATACCACTACTGCTAAAGAACACACGGTAGTATGTATTTATTACTGGACTGAATGTCTGTCGCCAGTTATAATGTAAAGCCTTACACTATTCACCCCAAGGCTGAAGGAGGGAGGAGGAATGCAGTTCATTCCCACATTAACAACAGGAGTGTATTTCTCTGCAAATAATTTGTCCAGTCTTCAACAAAACAAAGGGACACGATTCAAGGTCGTCTTTAAGTAGCAAATTATTTACAGAAGATTCCGGTCTCAATCGGGCTTATGACACACACTGTTAAGAAAAAGCTTTGCTGTTGTTATCTTCAGAAAAGCACTCACCGAGTGGGTACATACAGTATAGAGGCAGTGCTTCAGCCTTTCTTAACAATCTTTAACAGAGATAGTTATTGTGTTTTATGTTATAGCTAGATGCACTACTTTTTTACTACTAAATATGTGGCGAAATTCCAGAGAAGTAATAGACTCCAGTATATATATATTTGGCCAATTTCTGTAACCATCTCTTTTTAACAAAAATGCATTTCTGGTGTTGTTGACATGCTCTTTTACTTCCTGATTTTATCCTGAATTTTACTTTTGTGTTTCTGTTTTGACTCGAGTGAGTAGACATTAGGAATTCCAGAGCATGCTTGCACACATCTGTGCACAGTTTATACCTGGCTCTACTCCCTTTGCCCCTTGCATAAGTGTCTTCCCTAAGTTATGTTTTGCAAAAGTATGCATGATCGCAATGTGGATTTTTCTGCAGATTAATAATAATTAATGAATGTTGCAGGCTTGTTCCATGCTACAGCTGTGTTACTTAGTTTATTCTTATTTCTCCCAGTTTGTTTTTGATTCTTCGTGGTCCTTTTGTTTAATATTTTACCCTCAGTGTGTTCTGTTTTCATTAATTAACGCCCTTTTGTCTTGTCACCTTTTTCCTGCCTGTGCCATGCTGTGTCGTAACAACACGAGCATGATGCCCCTGTGACTGAGTGCTGTCTGGCTAATGGGCCACATCATTAAGGGGGTGTGATTTCGTGGCGATCAGCAGTCATGTTCAGTGCTCAGGCTGCAGTAATCGGGGAGGGGGGGGATAAGGCTCCGGCTCCTTCCCCATACCATCCATTCCTCTCTGCTTCTGGACTGTTGATAAAAGCAGTGGTGGAGTGCTGGGAGAATGAGATTGCCATCCTTCCGGTTTTTATTATGCCTTGCAGTCTTACGTTAAAAATGTATTTCGTACAGATTTACAAACACACATATTTAACTACTACAAAACTTTGTTCCATGTTCGAAAAATGGTTTCATAACAAATTATTATTATAAACAGATGATGTGCACATTTACCACTATTGAATTTGTCACTACAGAGGTTGACTATATTATGAAATGATCCTGTAGTATTAAGTAGGCTTAGGTTTTAACAGGATTTTGTACAGGCAAACATGTCCTTTACTATGCTCAAAGTATAATATAACAAAAACACTCTTATGTGTCCTCTAAATTCAGATTAATCTGACATTGAGGTTTTCTTCTCAACTTATCTGAAGAGAACTTGAATCATGTCGCAATAGATCAAAAGAGCATCAAACAGAGCGTCCTCATTGGCCCTCATTGTCGTCGATTGACGAGACGCTGCTGACGTCAGAGCGGAGGGCGGCGAGAAGCTTATTGGCTGCTGCAGTGCGTGCTAAGCTCTCTGACTGGGCGAGGGTCGCCTGCCTCGCGCACTCTCTCGCGATACCCACGCGGCTCGGAGAGGAGAGGAGCCACGGCTGCAATCACAATGTTGCGTCCCTGGTAGCCGTCGGTCGCCTTTCTTCGGCGGAGCTCAGTGAGGTGTGAGCCCGTCTCAGCCGAGGCCTCGCACTACGGTTCGTCGTAGCGGTGTCTGGAAGGGACGCACCTTGTTTGGTTTACAGGTGGGTGGGCAGCTGCTCGTTTCATATAACGGCAAATGTTCGTTTATTTGCCCCTTTGCATACCCGGGGCTAACTAGAGAGCTGATGTACGGGATCCGACTAATGCAATGCAATGCCCTACGCTCGGTAAGTGCATATACTCAAGCCACTCGCTGATAACCCAACGAGGCTGCTAAGCCCTCGAGTAAGTATAGAACTTTTCAAGTTTTCAGTGCTACCCGTTTATTTTGAAGTATAGTAGTGTTTTGTGTACGTGGCGTTTTCTGCTCTTCTTCGGGAACCTTTGGAACGCTATTTCGGTGGCTGCCTTCCCATTTAGATACGTGTCAGATACATCCCGGGTTTAGTTGCTATAAGCGTTGCGTCATTTAAAATATTTAGATGAATTTCTGATTATTGCTGGTTCTCATCTTCATTGCCTCACCGAGCCCGGCCTCTTTATAATAAATACGAAAGGTTACTATGGAATCGTATCAATGCACATTTTTTAGAGTTTTTTTTAAACTAGGAGCACTAGTTTGCCATATCGGAAGTGTGTGAGAGAGTAAACATCTGCACTGTTTGTGTACGGCAGGTTCAGTCATCGGCTTTCTGGGGAAAAGGGGCATTTACACTCAAAATCAATTTTCTTGTACTTAACTTTCCCTTGACTTCTTACAGACCGTTTTCGGGGCGGTGTGCATTTCTCATTAATTTTCATTAGTCTGGCATGGTAAAGAAAAAGACATTTGAAGACCCGCTATTTTCAGTCCGTTATTTAAAATATCAGTTATTTTTTGTCATTTAGTTTCTGTATCCTTTATGTTTGCTTGGTGAACAAGCAGAAATAGACTTAATGCAGGTTTCCAATTTATAATTTACAAAAGATTAAGGTGAAAATCGATCAGAGCAATTTTACATATACTGTGCCTCTATAGTAAATATTTGATAACTGCTGCTTTAACCGTTAAGTGTTCAATCCCACCTATTTGTCATGTTGGCTGGCCAATCACTTGGGAGCTTCATTTTGCTGTACAACTCTGCTGTAGATATTGCCTGTTTTTCCAGGTATTGCTCATTTATTGCCGCCTTTTTTTCTGCTTAATGGTCAGTATTTGTCAGACAGTAGCGGTTTACATGTCTGTACCGAAGCTATTTTTTTTTTTGCCTAATGTGTTCTACCAAGTAGATATCTGAGGTTTCACCTCGGCGTAATCATTTTGACATGCACTGTGAGAAGATCAATGGCATCTTATTAGAAATACTAATTTTTATTTATCTTTTACTCATGGATGCCTAATTTAATCATTTTAGCTGACGGTCCTATCCAGATAGCACAGTAATGTAAGATCGTTTTGTGTGTCGATCCCAGCATGGCCTTTCCAAAGCCCTTATCAAAGATTGACATTGTCCTTGTTGTTAATGGGTGGAAATAGCAGCATGCTGCTATACAGGATGACATGCTTGTGTGCATCATTACATAGTGTAGATTTTCCCCTGTAATAACTAATTTCCCTGCCTGAGCATAATGATGTCATGCAGTATAGATGTAAAATGTTTTTCTTTCAGACAGAATAAATCAGTGTTCAAAATGGCTACTGGAGGAAAAGAAACCTCTTAAAGCTTTGGTTTGCTGGCTTTGGTTTGTTAATGGTGATGTGCAGTGGAATCTGGAGCTGCATTTCTTCTCACTGCCTTCCCAGGCTTGTTTTGAACAGAACGGTTGATGCACGCTCTAGCTGGTTGCTCCCCAGGTTCTGTACGGTTTACATAAATCACCCCGCCAGACGATTAAGCTGTCTGTCTGTCAGGAGTGAAAAGGTCACCGCTGACTGTCAGCTGCGTGGACTTGACTTCTGTGGTACCCCGAAGGCTCAGTCAATCCTGATCATAAATGGCTGTATCTGGGTTTATTCTTGCGTGTTTCAGCACGTTTATACCGTGATTCGGCTCTCGTGCGAGGAATCTGCGTCGCTGCAGCTGGGCAGTATGTACAGTACCATGATGAAATGTGTGACGGTCTTTGAAAGGCACATCTTTTTCTGGGATAAGGTTTGTTTCCATGCAGGTTTTGTTCTTGTCTTATCTGTGAGGTTTCCTTCTCTTTCGTTGTAGTATGTGGGAGAGAATTGTCGTTTTGAGAATGAATATTGTATCATATTAGCCTGTTGAATCTTATCATGGCGCAAACAGATGGCTAAAATAACATCAAAATTTGGCTGTTGTGTACTGTTGTTATTTAAGCCTGCAATGGATTTTTAAGCTATTAAAGTATTTGGCTAAATTGTTTTTCATATTGCATTTTCAGAATTGTGCCGTGCCATGATTCATTTGGAATAGTAGTAATCTGTGTTAGTGACGCTTCATAGGTGTTAACTGTGTGTTCCACAGTACCTCCAGAATGTGCGGTGATGGTTCCATAACCGGTCATGCTGTCTGGGGTAGGTCGCCCTACAGGCATCTCTCTGGAAGCCCTTCTTCTGAGGACCACTGCCGAGTCATGCAAGAGATGCTGGACACTGTATCTGTCTTGAGGTCTGACCCACAGACTAAGTATTACAGCTTGTTAATAGACTGAGTCATGGTGTACAATCTCTAGCTATATACTCGTAGATTTGAGGGGAAATTAGAAGTCGACTTGGGAACGTGCGCCAATGAACGAGCGGTGACTTACAGACTTAGCTGTTTTGAATTGGGATTTTAACAAATGTTTCTGGATTTGTAAGAAGTGGGTGTTTGTTGCCAGCTCTTGTGGTGATGAAGTGGCTGCTTTAGGCTCTTGGATGCTTGAGGTGTGTCTTCTGGATGACTTGTGTGACCTTTACACATCGCAGTATTTAAAAGTCACTTCTACTTAGCTGCACATGCCGTCGAGAAGCCCGAAGACGCAAAGAGAAGATGGATCATTCTGGAAGAATGCCCTTGATATGGTCGCCAGCAGTCGACATTGACTCTTCTTATAATAGTAATGTAATAATGTACTTGGCTGAAGTGCCTTCACTACTTCATCTGTTCTTGTGTTTGGTTCTGCTCCTTGGTGTTCCTTGTGGTGTTGGGTTTTTCTTTTTCTTTATGTCCAGTTGGCATGCTGCCGATCTCTCACCAGTTCGTATATGTGCACTTGTTACCCGGCAGTTGGGTGCCTGTGTGTGCTGTAAGACTCTCTGTTTTGACATGCGGATCCCTTTATCTTTCCAAGCAGCTGTGCGTGACCATGTCTCGAAGCAGATATGCTGCCCCTGATCCAGAGTGGCTGGATCAGTCTGTTCATCTGCTGTTCTGTCTGTTCTATTGTTGTCCCCTCATTGCATGACACATCCCTGAAAATATGAAAAAAAAAATAAAAAAATCTGTACTTAAAAGGAGTAAAATTAGGAAATGTTGTGTTTTTTTTTTTTTAAAGTTCATCTCTATAGGGTAGAAATCGCTAATATTTTATGGCTGTGAATTACCAAGGCTGAAGGATCATATTGTGTCTTTAATGCTGAATTTTCACCCTTTGCTGATAGGCCACTTAAATAATAATAGTTTGTGTTAGCCTGCAGGTTTTCTGTTTTGAGTTCATCACTGGCCTATTAAAATATTTTTGAGTGAATTTTAGCTTTTCTTAACATTAAGAGGCAGAGAATATAGATTTTTTTTTTTTTTTTTTTTTCTCGATGTTGGACCATCTTGCATTCCTTGACTTTCAGATGTATCTTTCAGTCTGGGGTATGTCAAAGCTGGCTTTTAAGGAAAGAATGTTAATTGAAAGTTGACCAGGCAGGGAGCTTTTATAATGATGCGGTGATGCTCCATTCTCCCGGGTTGGAATTTGTTTTCAAAGCCGTGAGCTGGAGAGCTCGAGAGAGCATCTGGCCGCCAAACTCAATTTTCCTCTACAGTGCCGGAAGGAATCTTGGGAGCTGGAGAGCTTTAGGGAGCTGGAGCTAACTATACACTCGGGTCATAGCGCTTGGTGTTGCTCAACACTCGAAATCATTGCTTTGAAAGGTGTGTCATGGAATTTGTCGTGGTCCAGTTTTTCTACATGGGGGTGCCTGGCGTGAGTAAGGGGGGGGGTGCTCTCTCTGGTATGCCGTTTTAAAACACCACGGCTTATTGTGATGCCTGAGGATGCGCAGGCCTTTGTGCGCTCCAGCCATGAGTGCAGATGGAGCCAATGCATTCAGGTGGCACCAGTGCTATCACTGGAGGTTGGGTGGCTTTGCTTGGGGGAGCAGATGGCATGAGTGCCGATTCCTGTCTGTAGCTGCTCATCCCCCACTTGAACTGACCAGGACATGCCTTCTAAATTGCTTTATTTAAATTGACCCTTCAGCTGGCCTTTTGCAGTAATGCGGTCCCACTGTCAGGCTTTCTCCTTCACATTGGAATGTGTGTGTGTGTGTGTGTGTGTGTGTGTGTGTGTGTGTGTGTTCTCCACCTTTTTTTTATTTTTTATAACATCTGGCCTGTTGGCTCAGGCTTGCAAAGGCTTCTTCTGAGTTTTGCAGACACAAGTCACTTTCCTGTTCTTTTTCCCCCATGAAAATCAGAGTGGACACCATGGAGCGGACATGTCTGCACATGGAGGAGCAGTACAGGTGGGTGGGTGGCCATCCTCAGCTTCTGGTGCCTAGTTAACAGGATTTGGAATTTCGGGGTATTTCACTGTTAAAGTACTCGGTTTTCTGGCCCAGCAGTGGCTCTGCTGTTTTACCTTTGTGGGACATCTGCACCCAGCTCTTTGAAAAAGAAAAAAGTGTGTCAGATCTCTGACATGTTAGATTTCAAGCTATGATAACAGTGAATCCTATTAAGAGCACAATCAGAACTCTTAATACCTGGGGGGGGGGTGGAAATCAAACAGCTATGTTTATTTTACCATTGAAATAAGAAGTGGATTGTTTAGTCTTGCTCTGTAATTTCCTTGTTTCTCTCTGTGGTTCTGTGATGTTTGGTTCCTCGGCTTGTTATGGAGAATGCCTTTGAAGTTATTCTGGTGTGAGTGCGACTCCCTTGTACCCTAAAGAGGATGCGCTGGTTCAGTCTGCCCTTCTCGGCAGCATTCTCCCCAAGGCCTGGATGTGGATGGTTAAATTTATTTTCCTTGGTGAAGGCTGCAAGGAAATCAGTGCGGCAAATGGGCCCCCTCTGGGTTAATTCCCCATCCTTAGCGCGCGAATGTCAGCAGCGGGACCTCGGAGTCCCTTGAAGCACAGGAAGCGAAAGCCTTGAAGCTGTGAAGCTGTGAGCAAGTGGTCAGCATTAATGAGGGATCTTTCACCTGCGTTTCAAGTCTGCTTTATTGTGTGTGTGTGTGTGTGTGTGTGTGTGTGTGTGTGTGTGTTCTTTTGGTGTTGTCAACTTTTTAAACTTCTCTTGG
>JAABNX020000008.1:1460212-1470655 GCA_015163995.2 Mormyrus lacerda
TTCCTGATGTCTGACAGGAGGCCCACCCTCTCCTCCTGCTGCGTGAGGAGGGGACGCCGTGTGCCACTGTACCCCAGAAGCCTCCTGCCGCACGGCATTTCTTTAGCCTGGTTTAAGGTCCTTTAAGGGGGATGGCTCTTGATCCGAATTTCTGCGGCGCCTACATTTGGCCTTATGTGTAGATGAGATGCGAGACTCGAGGATTAAAGGGAAGGGCAGGCATCTCTCTGGACGTGAGGAGGCGATGCTGCTCTCCCCTTTTGATGCTTGTTTTTTTCCCTCCTTTTATTCTCTCACTTAAGGCCTGACACCGGCCAATTAGACCCCCTTCAAAGACGGCCTGCTCCCTTAGCGCCACCTAGTGGGCCATCCCAGTGTCTGCTCGGCATTCTGCTGGATTCACTGTGTACCATGATCGGGTCACATGGTGCCTCAGCACACGCACCTTTAACCAGGACGTTAGCGGTTCAGTTCCAGGACTGACTTACTCTTAACAACAGGACCTCACCTGGAAGGCTGTGAATGGATTAACCGGCTGAATAAATGGACAAGGCTGTGCATTGCAGGGGTACAAGTGTCAGCTAAGGTAATGGGAATAAATGACAAAGGTAAATGGCAGCCTCCTGTATCGACATGCTCTCTTAATATCTGACCTGGTATCGGCTTTTGATGCTCGTTCCCTGGAACCTTCTGTGGCGCTGGGCCTCCCTCACTGTTCTCTTGGGGCCCCTCTCTGACTTCTGTGGCTGCGCCCTTCACGTTTACGCTGATGACCCTTTAATTTACCACGCCCGTACCTCCAGCTCAACTTGCCCGCTTGAGCTTTCATCACCCCCTGCTGGCATCTCCACACACATTCCGGGGAAAATGACATTTACTCAGTTTAGCGTTCGGTGGGTCATTCAGTGCTCGCGTGTGGCATTCTGTGCAGCATCCATCTGTGCAGGGTTAGGGTGCTGATGGTCAGTCTGATGTGGTGTTGTGGGGGGGGGGTGTCAAACAGAGTAGACAAGCGATAGGAGCAGCCGACCAAGGAAGCGTGGAGACCAGGGGGAAAGAGGGAAAGATCTCTCCTTACAGGTCCTGCCCTCCGCCCCTGACAGGAGGCTGCCTGCTTACAGGACCTCTTCTTACTGCCTGCGTCCTGCTTTATTTACCTGTTTTGCCTGCTTAAATAAATCTTTGAGATGCAGCAGACGGAGGGAGAGCTGCTTCCTGCTGCAGCCTGACTGGCCCACTTTCCGGATGGTGCCGGCTGTCTGATCCATGCTGTTCTGCGTGTCTGAAACACCAGATGCACTCCCCCCTCCCCCTCCAGACGGCTGTGGGAAGGGATTTAATTGTTTTTTGACATGTTCCAGTTCTGCAAAATCTTGAAGTTCAGCATTTTTGCTTTAATCTCGATCAGGTGAAACCATTTTACTGGGAGCTGATTTTTGGTTATGTGTAAATTATAAGCTTGAGTACTTTGTTTCACATCTGAATTCCACATAAACCTGTCAAGCCAAAACCCTTCAGCAGAGCGCACTCAGGGCGGCACCTTTTCTTCCCCGAGGACACTGTCACGCTCTGTCAGGGCTGCCTCACTGTCGGGTGCCCCTCTCAGGGCTCTGCTTACGCACTGGTGTGCTGCGTCGCATTAACTATAAAGACCCCTAAGAGAGAGAGAGAAGCTTATTTTGCTCTCTCTCTCCATCTCACTCGCTCTCTCTCCATTTCTCTTGCTCTGTGTCTCTCTCCGTCTCCCACTTGCTCCCCCTCTCTCCCCCCCCCCCCCCCCGTATGTGTCTCTCTCTGCCTCCTCCTACTTCCAGCTATTTCTTCTTGTGCTTGCGAGAAAGGTTCCCTGTTAAGGTGACCCAACGCTCAGAGCACAATGACCGACGGCGGAAAGGATCCTCGCTGCGGGCTCTGATTGTTTACTGGGAACAGAAACCCCCCCCCCCCCCCGTCATTGGCCAGGAAGCAGCCCAACAGGTATCTCCATCATCCCCACCTGCTGAGCGGCCTGGCCTGTGCTAACTGGCCACTGTGGGGGAGGTGTGGGGTCCAGCAGGGTGGTGGACGCTGAGCATACCCTGCTGGGTGGCTTGTAGTTTGCAGTGGGGCAAGAGGAGTGTAGGCTTGCCGACTGGCTGGTCCTGGGCCTGTCCTCCGGAAAGCCGCTTAACCCCCCTCAATTGCACATCCTTTGCTGTCTGAAGCGGGATTTCAGCTGGAATGCAGGTCTCTGTGTGCCTGTCTGGCATAAATATGCTCCCTCAGCCCGCTTGGCTTTGCTAATGATTCTCCTTCCCGACCGTAGCCGTTATCGTCAGAGCCTCTAGCAAAGACTGGCTACTGTTACCTGGCTGTAGCTCCTCCGCGTCTGCAGCATGGGTGACCACCCTGTGGAGCGTCATCTTGGCTGCAGTAGCCAAGTGTAAAAAGATCCAATTATTTATAGTCGTGCCAGATGAGGCGGGCGGCGTGTCTTTCGGCATGCGGTGACCCGGCAGCCGCGCGCTGCATTGTCAGGAGGCTCTTCTCCGCCGTCTTTCATCTCCTCTCACACTCTCAAACACCGATGATGCTCCTTTTATGAAGCAATATTTCAAGATATTGGGATCTGCCATAGCATCCCCCCCCCCGGAGTACGCAGCTCTCTGCTTCGTGACCCAGATGCTGCTGTGACCCTTTTGTCATCACTGTCATTTATATAACCCTCTTTGCCGCCAGCGGATCCTTCCAGGCATCGCTGCACGCTTGAGCTGCCGTCCCCCTGGAAGAGGGAAGGGGGGACCCTCAGCAGGCCGCATGTGGGGGACGTCGGCCACCCCTGGGCCTGCTTGCGCTTCTGCCCGCGGAGTCGGTGCTGCGGTTGGGGTCGCTAAAGCAGCAGCATAACTCCATTGCCGCTGTAATTGCAAGTAATTGAGTTCATGTAGTTTCTATTAAAGATGGAGAATGAAATTCTGTTTTTTCAGAGGAGATGGCTGGTTTGCTGTTGGCTGTGCCTTTTGTTGTGCCTCTTTTTTTCCCCTTCTGGATTCATGATCGCGGGCAGTGACGGCGGCTCTCTTGAAATCCGGCACTCCGGGGAGCCCCCGGTGGCGACCAGAGACCCGAATGTGCGCAGTGCTGTGCCTGTGATGGGGGACGCTGCCGTGGCCCCTCCCAGCACCGGCTGTGGCTTCACGTTGCGTGTTCTGCACAAACAGAGATGAAGCGATGCTGGCAGCGCGCGCTCCCGGGGTTTCTGATGAGCTACCGCTCAAATCAGCATGATTTAAATTAAAACCAGCAGAAAATATTTCCTATTAATTTTTCACCATTCCCCTTATTTTACCAGGCAACAAGAAATATGGCCCAGACTTTTATTATTGTTGTTATTGGTATGAGCAACAGCAGTAAACTACAGAGACGCAGGTCTTCGTGGTTCTGTCTTGGCTACATACTGTTTGTCATCATGCTGCATTTTTTATGCTGTTTTCTAAGAAATAATTCTTGTCACACGTCACATTATTCCTAGTGAAGTTCGTATAGCTATAATATAATATCTCTGAAGCGTCCGGTCATTCCGCCTGTTTCCTGTTAGTATTTAACTAGCTGTCTAGCACAATCTGAGGTGCTGGCTCTCTTTTTGGGAAGAATTTCTCTGCCTATTGCGCCGAGTCGCATCCTCCACCGAGGCGCCTTCCCTGTGAGTTCTCGCTGCTCGTGTCTGTTGTTTACTTGGTCAGCTGCCTTCCAGGTGATTGGGACAGGTGGCCATGCACAGGTCCATATGGACCAGTCTGACAGGTGGCAGACGTACTTAATATAGAAGCCATGCGGTTGCTGTGGAACTGGGGGCAGAAGAATGTCATAGTTTAGCCCGTTTAGCGATTCGTGCTGGCCTTGCGCTGTGCGCGGTAATATATCGTAGCGGTGGCCATTTGCACGGTGCCGCTTCTCAGGCTTCCCTTTATAAGCGGTCGGTGTATTTACCTCCCTTGCAGGAATGATGTGCTTCTGTGTTTGTCCCCATTCTGCTGTTGTATAAATCAGGCAGCACTGCCTGTTGATGCAGTGTTTTATTTTCAGCAATGACCTTAAACTTGCCAGGTTTAAACTGCAGATGAACTCGGAGGTGATTTTCATTTTCCCTTTGTCCCTCTGGCCCCCCGACCTGTAATTAGTAGGGGTGGGATCTTCTGGCCGATGTGTGCGTATTGATTTTTCTGGCCGTCGCATTAAATGCCAGAGAGCGTGCCGGCCGTGTCGATTGGCGTCATGTCCTGCGATTCGCGGGCCGGCCCAACACCTCCACTTGCGCAGTCAATCTCGGGGGTATAACCACAGCCGTTCTGATGTGAGCCGGCATGTGCTTCCCGCGGGGGGGGGGGACACACCACGGAAACGCGATAACCTGGCTTGTCAGCGGGAAGGGGTGTCGGCACTCCTCGCATTGTAGGTAGTTGCATTAGTTTTGTGAGAATTCATTTGCAGGTGCTCATTAATCACCCGGCATGGCTGCTAAACTGCCGTGCCGGGGAGCTGTAGGTGCCGTTTGGGTGGATTTCACGTTGTTCTGCTGATAAGCAAGATTGAATTATCTTTAGCTTCCAGTCTGTCGTTGCATCTTCCCTTTTATTGCTGTTTTCTCTTCTCTGGAGTCATGCTGCATGTCCTGAGGGGGCCCGATGAGGTAACCTTTGCCCCCCCACCCTTTGCATGCAGGTCTGCCATAAACATGCGTTGCCTGGCGGCCCGGGTCAACTACAAGACCCTGATCGTGATCTGCGCCCTCTTCACCTTGGTCACGGTCTTGCTGTGGAACAAATGCTCCAGTGACATCACGCTTGCTGTGGCGCCCAGACCTCCGGCAGCCAGCACCCCCAAAGGAGATCGCAGTCCCCGGCAGCCCCAGCCTCCGGAGCCCCCGCCCGTTGTGGGTGGGCTCAAATACGAGGAGATCGACTGCCTGATCAACGATGACGTCACCATTAAGGGCCGGCGGGAGGGCAACGACGTCTACCTCCCCTTCAGCTGGCTGGAGAAGTACTTTGAGGTCTACGGAAAGGTGGTGCAACATGACAGTTATGAGCGCTTTGAGTTCTCCCACAGCTACTCCAAGGTCTACGCCCAAAGAGAGCCCTACCACCCTGACGGGGTCTTCATGTCCTTCGAGGGCTACAACGTGGAAGTGCGCGACCGAGTCAAGTGCGTCAGCGGGATTGAAGGTGGGTCATTGGTCCTCTCGGGCTGTTCTCCGCCTGTCGCTAGGGGCTTTTTTTTGCTCGTCCCGCATACCTGGAAACATGGCCGCTCTCTAGCTACCATTGGTCTGCACCTGTGCATAAGCCATGTTACTATAGCGCTTCGCAGCCAGTCCTGGAAAATAAGATCTGCATTTAATGTCAAGGGTTAGTGCCCATTAATAGCAATTTGGCTGGACAGTCTGAAGGAAAATTTTTTCCAGGAAGCCATACACCCCCCAGTGCCCGTGGCGAGTAATGCACTAACAATTGACATACATTAAGCAAATGAAAATGGGATTGATTTTGTAGATTACAAGACTTGATTGTGGTGACCCAAAACTTAATGGAACAGCATTTAGATCTTGTAGGAACATACATCATCCTTTTCAGCGACCCGCGGGGTTTGGTCGCGGGGTACCTGCTGATGTGGTGAGGTGGACGTCCTCTGGGGGAGGGGGAGCATTGTACCCTGTATTCCTTGTCACACTAACCTTCCCCAGACTGTCTACACCGGCCAGAATGTCAGAATGCCCAGTCACTGTCACTAAACTCAGATGACTGAATATTTTACAGACTTTTCCACCGGCTGGTTTGAAATCGATTAATGTCTCTGCTTCTTCACGGTCCTGGTTCTTCTACCCGTTTCTCTTTAGCCATGGCTGCGATCGGGCTCATGGTATGACTGTGACCTCTGACCCTCTCCTTTTATACTTCCGGCTGGGTACTGTGGTGTGATCGGCGTGATTAAGGTCCCCCAGGCTTTGCGGACTGTCTGTGAACCTGATTGGCTGTTAGAGAAGGGGATTGTTTACTCGGCTGCAATAAGCAAGGTTAGGTTTGTCTAAAGGTCTATGCCTTGTACTATTCAGCGCTCTGTCGTTTTATACCACAAATGTTTACCCGTAATTCTCAATGATTGTGCTTCATTTAATTAAGCAAACCAAAGCATGTGTTTTAAATGTTCAGTTATGCCCTAAAATCCACAACTTGTACTGCGGCTTGATATATTTTACAGTAATCCTATTTTGCAGTGAGCTGAAGAATAAAGTATAAGCAGGAATTGGCTCGCAAGGTTAATGCCTCGGGTTTCATTCTTCAGCGTTTGACTTCGCGGTTCGTCTCGATAGAGAACGAGGCCGAGATGCATTTTTCCTCAAGTTTTAATATAATGAAAATTGGTCTCTAATGAACTCATCACATCTCTGTGCTGCTAAAGTGCGAATCCCTAAAATCGATAACGTCTTTCTGAAGCGTTTTCCCCAAACCCCATTGTCATTATCCAGTCATCGTCGCTGGAGCCTATCCAGTCCTGGTTAAGCAAATTGCTTTGAGGTACGGAGTAAGCCGTCTAATAGGGTTTTATGACCCCCCACCCCCGTTTGCAGTGACTGTGGGCTGCAGCATCACTGTCATTATGGCTCGGCAGTGGACTGGTGGCCAAAAGCAGAGCTGGGGGGAAAAGAGCGGCTGGCCTTGCTGGGTGGGGGCCATGGGGACATCCTGATGTGGGGTGGGGGGATGAAAAGAGGACAACTCCTCCTTTTTTTATTTTGCCAGCTGAAATATCACTTTTGTGTTGCCTGACCTCCCCCCCCCCCACCCCCCCCCAGCTCTCTGACTGACAGTGCGGTCCTGTTTGCTGGCTTCTCCCCTCTCCGTTCCCTCAGTCTCCTCAGGTCTTGCTTATCCCTCCCTTGGCGTGATTGGGGAACCATTTCCGCTTTCCTGGACGTGCCCAATTGTTCACAATCAGTGTCTGCAGCTGCACAGAATATTTTTTATTTATTTAAAAAAAGGAAATACATAAACTGGCTGGAATGGTATTTTCTAATAGGTTTTTTTCACATTATTTTTGGAACCAGAGAAATAACCTGTTGTCTGCTTTTAAGTTTGGGGTTCCTTCACGTGGACAAGCTTGTTGTTGCCGCCGTGTCAGATATCCAGACACCGACGGCAGACCTAGCTGGGGATGCTATCCCACCAAACTGGCTAAATTAAAGACTGCACCCGCCCCCCCCCCGCCCAGGGTTCACTGTACTTTTAAACTGAAACGTCTCCTCACTCCGCAGTGAAGGTTATTTATCGAGGGTGTGACGCACAAAGGCGCTTTGTCTTTCTTCCGCAGTAAACCGTAATCTTTTCTGGCCAATAGAATTCATCCCATTTCAGTGTAAGACTTGAAGAGCGAGTGCGTCCTGCGATGTGATATGATTTATGAGGAGAACAAAATGAGACCCCTTACATCAGTGCCCTGGTGTGAGAATCTGGTGGGTTTGAAGTCCTGTAAGCGTCACGAAGCCAAACTGGGACTGATATTTAAATTATATAACACTGCTTTGCAACTTTTTTTTTTTTTTAAAGATCTTTTCTCTTTTTATGCAAGCAGAAATAATTTATAATAAGCTGACAAAATCGGAGGGCGTGTGTTCGTTTGTGTGCTGTACGTGAGCGCAGGGACATTTCGTTTATTGCCGTTTCTGTCTCATGTGCGACATCTCTGCGGCGTTGGTGCCTAATGAGCTGCAGCGGCTCCCCAGGTTCCTCCCGCAACGCAACACACCACGTCCGTCCCCCGAAAGGGGAACAAAACAAGTGCCAGTATTTAAAAGACACCATGCATTTGCAGTGATGAATCACACTCCTCCAAAGGGGGGGGGGTTTAAGAACTTGAAAATGAAATCTGGGTGCGGAAGACCCCCGGTACAGCGCTCTCTCTCGGCGACAGTCCCTCCCTGGCTGCCTCGTCGCTCTCGCAAGGATGCACGTTCCTGCAGCACACGCGCTCAGCACAAACACCGCCTTTGACAGAATGATGCAATAAGCCTCTTTTAGCTGAAAATACTTTTCTGTGAGTTTGGTGTCGAGGCTGAAACTTTTTTTCTGGGAGCATCTGAGGATTAAGAGGCAGAGTGTGAGGTTAGGCATGAAAATACTGCTCCTGTATGTATGTATTTATTTATTTGGATAAATAATCATAAAAGGTAATTGGGTGCATTCCGTTTATTTTGATTTGTTCAGTATGCAGGGTAATTCTTGCCTTGTTGCCAGTGTGGGGCGGCTCTTGCCTAGTATATCACCCTACATTGCTGTTGGTGCCGTAGACATGGCCATCGCACGATTCTCTGCATTACCAGACGGCACATGATGCGCTCTCACTCTTTTTGCCAGAGGCTGGGTCACAGTGAGGATCCTTCTGTTGATGTAAAAGCTCAGCTTCCTCAAAGGAGAGTCGATTCATCACGGTCCCATCAAAAGCTGCTGGAGTTTCATGCAGGTTCTTACTGCTGGTGTCGCCATGGAAATGGATGTGATGCAGCCTAAGAGTCAGCATCAAACTACACATACTGCAATTGTGATATGCATGATTTTTTTTTTTTATCTATATAATGCTGTATTGGGGATTTTAGTAAGTAAATGCCAAAGTGGAACTTTCATGTTACTCCTCTTTGACCCTTTTCACGCCGCTGAGGAATTATGGGAAACAGAGTCTTGGAAAAGCAGACAACATACTGTGTACTTGTGCATGTACATTGAAATTTAGTGGCTGCCTCCATTTCTTTTTGACCGGTTTAGTTCTAAAATAGTGAATTCATAGTAAACACCCACAGTTCTTGATTTTCCATGTATATGAAATATGTGACGAGGTGCTGCATCGCCCCCTGCAGGTGTACCCGTGTCAACACAGTGGGGCCCTCAGGGTTACTTCTACGCCATCCAGATCGCTCAGTACGGCTTGAGCCACTACAGTAAGAACCTGACGGAGCGCCCGCCCCATGTGGAGCTGTACGACGCGGCGGAGGAGCGGGACGGCCCCCCTTTGGCCTGGACGGTGTCCCGGGGCTGCTCCCTCACCCGGAGTTACGACAAGACCCGCGCCAGCATGGTGCGGCAGTTCAGCGCTCCAGGTATCGGCCTCTCAGCCATGCGTGCTGCTGCAGCTCGCAACCGGCCTGAAGCTTAGATCATGCTTCACTTTTCCGTTCGTTTAGGACTGCGGATGGTCGTCCGCGCGGCAGCTTGTGTTCATACTACATTTGCCTATGGATGGTGGTGGTTCTGCATACAGCAGTGATACTCCAGCAGACCTGGAGAGGGCAAGTTCATTGCAACCATACAAGCAATGTAATGAAACAGGTTAACTTTTTTTGACCAGCTTTTATATTTTAGTCCTCAGTGGTAGGTACAGGAACTATTTTTCTTCTTATATTGGCATTGATCGCTGGTCTATGATGGTCCACGCTGCCACCTACTGGAAATACATATGCAAGATAAGCGGTTAGGTATAATAGCACAAGGTTTCCGCAAGACAAAAATCTGGGCTTCATGCGCACCGACCGCAACCGTCCGCAGCCAAACACTGATGACGAAATTTACGTCAGGTCCCTTTGTCCACTACCCAAAGCTTGCGTGGAAAAGTGAAATATGAACTGGCCTTAAGGCTTCTTTGATTGGGGTCAAAGAAGCTGCTTATTTGCTTGAGGTCACTTGATTGATGTTGTTCAACTGTTGACTGATGCCTACGCCATCTTACTCGTCTTTTCTCAGCCATTGTTCTGTCACATTAACTCTCCCTCTGCCATGTGGCCCTCAATGGAGCCTGACAAGCGACGCTGGGATGACCATATTGGGAGTGTGCGCAGGACTGATACTTTAAGCATGTCGTCAGTACCCGTCTTGTCGTTAATGACGCGGTAGCGTGTTTTGGCCCAGCAAATCGATATGTGTTAGTATCGGCACGCCGCTTCTTTAAGGCACCCGTGAAATAACGGCTGTCACCACCAAAACCAGTGATCTCCACGGAGCAGGCTGATGGGAGGGGTCCCCCCCACCCCCGGTCTCCTTTGTATTGCTGACACACCATATGGAGGAGATGGCATCTCTTATGTATTCCCTGCTCATCCTTTATTGATGGCAGAGTAATCACATGACCACAGTACAAATCCACTTGCCAAGATTGCCTTAAGTAATGGATTTATGAGTGCATTAAGGAGTGCCAGGAAGAGGCCGCCAGCGCAGCTGCAGCTGCCGTGTTCCGATTCCCTCCTTTTCTTTTTGAAGGAATTGACCAAAAGCCTCCTTTTGTTTCATCCTCTCTGCTTCAGCTTGTGGTGACCAGACCCCAGCAGAGCGTTTAGCAGGAGTGAGGACTGAATAGAACAGAACTTCTGTTTTGTTGAGTAGATGTTGCTTACGACCCCGTTGTACCCGGGTGGGGTAGCGG
>JAABNX020000008.1:1489335-1499697 GCA_015163995.2 Mormyrus lacerda
TCAAGTATACTGCATCAGTTTTAGTATAAAATAAGTATACTCGTAGTACACTTGAATAAACTACTTTTTGCTAAGGGTGGGCAACTGATCACCACCCCAGTATGGATGATAAAGAAAGCCAGCTGGCCCTGACCAGCAAAGTCATATTATAATAAAAACACATCCATGATTTCCATATTAAATGGGCCACATTTTCCTTTTGTGCTGAATTTTCTTAATGAAACTTTTTTAGTTTGACTGAACACGATCCCTTAAAACCTCCAGAAATGTATTACGACGGCAAAGTAGAACAGACCTCCCAGACAGCACCACGTTATTGTTCAATTGATGGCGGTGTTGTGCCAAAAACTGTCTGCCAGAAACTGACTACCATCCGCGGGAGCTCGCACAACCTCTTCCGTACGCATCGGGCAGTTTCTATGCGACTTTTCCTGCTCTCTGCTGGAGTATCAACCATCCAGTCCTTTTTACTACTTTAAACACTTCTATAGGACCAGTATAACCAGTACAATGCAGTTTACTCATTGCCAAAAAGTGATTAACAGCAATACCTTTTTACTGAATAGCTCTTTCTGCCTGACTTTATTTGTTTTGCACTCTTCTAGGTTATATTTTCAGAATTAGTAAACATCTAACTCATTTTTACCACTTTAAACATTTCTATAGGACCAGTATAACCAGTACAACACAGTTTGCCTATTGACAAAAAGTGATTACAGTTGTGTGTAACATCTTTGTTTTACAGAAATAGAGAAATAAATATTTATTTTGACTTCAGTTCAGTGATCAGTACAGAATACCTGTGTACCCTCTTTATTTTAGCTCATTCATGAGGCACAGAGGGCTTAATCCATGGAGATGGGCATGTGATACACTGCCTCACCCACTCCAACAGGATGCCTCTTCCTGTGGGGCCTTTGTATTGAAGGTATGTTTGACAACAAGATGAAGAATAATATTTGGATTTTGATGAAAGAAACAACTGATCCACCCGGGTGCATGTTGAGAATGAGGAGCATGACGAAGGACACGTTCTGTACCCCAAGATGTCATACAGTAGTATAAGTTAAAGGTCATTTCAGGCCTCGCATCACAGAGACAGTTTCTTCCATTAGCTTCCATAGCAAGGACCCAGGTCCAAGAATGACACAACTTAATTTATTTTCTTTGGGGGCAAATATGCTTAATCCCAAACATGGCTGATGTCATAGTTTTTAGGAGATGGTGGATTGTAACTATCCAGTAACCCCATCATCAGATGTGGATAGTTCAGGTCTAGAAAGTGAGAATACAGACCAAAATTTTGTTTCATCCTACCAGTTCAGTGTGTCACAGTCACACACACAAAGTACTCAACCGGTTGGTTGAAACAAACATCTAGTTAGCTAGATCAAGATCATTTTACGTTCAATTATGTACGTACATTATAGCGCATGGAGTTTAAGTTTCATTAAATATTTTCAGTCTGTCGTGCGAAAAAAAACTTGGCAATGTTTGCAGTTTTAATTATTATTCCTTTTATAGATTGTGAAGTATATGTTTAACAATTAGTTTAAAGTTTATGTCGGTTGCTTTTGCATGAGTGTTGCATGCTTTCTCAGAGATAATCATGATCATTCTCATCCTTGCGGTTTAACTTGACCGGAAGTCATTGGAAAATGGAAAAGAATGCACGAAAATACCTGGTGGAGCGCCAAAATCTTGGTGTAGATTTTTACTTTCTAGACCTGAACTGTCCACCTCTGTCCGTCATATATCTGCGTCCTGACCAAGGGGTTTTCCCCTGTTTCTGTTCAATAATCTAATCCAACAATGAATACACTCTGGGATTATGGGGTTGCCTCTCAAACATTTTAGGAAAAATCTGTCTGTCTGCCTGCTTGTTTGCCTGCCTGCCTGCTTGTCTGCCTGCCTGCCTGTCTGTCTGTCTGTCTGTCTGCCTGCCTGTCTGTCTGCGTTTGTTTATATATATGTATATATATATATATATATTTTTTTTTTAAAATATATATGTATATATGACACGGTTATATCTTTGGCATCTCTACTGGTTGATTGAACTGCAGTGCGTTTAACATCCTGACAACAGCCTTTTCCAAGGTTAAACTCTGTCCTGGACTCAGGTTTTAAAAAAGCGGGGAGTTTTTATCTTGTTTTACCCCTGTACAATACACAAGTACACAGTTCTGCTGTGTTGGTCCTCTTTGTTTAATGAACTTCTTAATCCAGGTGGATTTACATGCTCCACGTTGGCCCTGCTTGTAAACCCCCAGCTCCACATATGAGAAAACTTTATAATTCTACTTGAAGGCAGCTCAACACCTAAGGCTGCCTCAGTCGTGTATATGAGGTGTGACTAATTGCTACTTACAGTTACCTATTATTAGCTTGATGCAGTGGGAGATTGAGGGCAGACTATGACTGTCAGGCCCCTGCGTCACCTGCCTCTGCTGGTCCTGGTTCCCCTCCTCTGCGTCGGTCACCAACAGCTTGTTCAGCTCCACATCCAGCATCTAGGGCTCTTTGCTACTCTGGGGTCATTTCTGCCCCCTCTTTGGGAATATCGGCTCCTCACCTTTATACCCCTTTTAAATTTTAAGCACAAGATCATGGTTTTGGAACAAATGATGTTTATTTACCCGTAAAAAGGTTTGTTGGGTGGTTTATGTATGAACACGGAACTTAGCGAGGTGGCATTGCAGGGACATTGGGGGTCTTTCCACGGCTCAGCTGGGTCACATTTCCTTTATCGCTTCTGTTCTTCACATTAAACTATTTTTAAAATACCTGCTCTATCAAATCTCTATTGACATATTTTAAATACTCTTTAGCTTTATATGTTTAGGTGTGTGTGGATATATATATATATATATATATATATATATATCGATGTTTAACTTTATATACAGTAGTATACAAAAGTCAAAGAAAATGTTGTTATTAATCTGGGTAGTAAGTGTATATTTGCTCAGAAAAACAACAACATTAAAACAAGTCAGCAGTAACTGTTCTCTTAAAAGTTACTGATAGCTTGTTGAGAACACCAGCAGCTAGATGAGCACCAGGTTGTGAAACCTCTCCTCAGGGCACCTCTACCATTCTGTGCGGTCGTTAGATTTCACCGCCAGCTCTATTGAATCATTAATTAATTAGTTAAATAACGCAATGAGTTATTGATTAGCCAAACTTGGTATACTAGTCAAGGTGAGAATACAGGGGTGTGTGTGATGGTTTCTGCAAGTACTGGGTTGACATTGGGAAAGCAGTACAAGCCTTTTAACCAAAATCATTTAGACATAATTTTCTTTGACTGTGTATATCTATAAGCAAAAATACACAGACACAGCACACATACCCAGACACACACACACAGACACACACATATACACTATGGGCAGTTTGATTATGCAAATGAATACATATAATAATGCAGTAATATATGATCTTTGACAATAATATTTAGTAAATATACATATAAATGACTGTAAACAGTCTCCATGTGTTATAACTTAAAGTAGTATTTGACTGTGACTCCAGGCTTTTTTGCAGCATGTAGGATGAGGTGGGATTTAATATTAACTCGCCCTTTTACAGGCTACAAAAATAATTAACGAGTAATGGGGTCATCGTGTTATTTACTTCAGCTGAGGTGTGAATTGACCCCACACCAGTCACACTGAGAAGCGTGTCATGAAACTTTTCACCACCTGGAAACCGCCCCCCCAACGCATACCTGTCACCGATACGTCAGTTCTGTGCTTCCGTTAAATTTCCAGAAACATTATCCCACATCACGATAATTTGGGAGTTATTATTATCGTGGAAGAGGGAGGTGTGACTCGAGGGGATGTCTTTGAGTGTGGTGTCCATCCCACCCCCCATGTGTTCCCAGTGAGATGATCCCCTTTCCGAACCTTCCGCTGCTTGTCAGTCAGGGTGCTACAACACTGCAGTGCGCTGATTACTCTTAGAATCGCTTTCCTTGGGTGTCACAGGTACTCGGGGTGTAGCAGGCCAGCCAGAGTGAATGGCAGAAAGCTCAGGTGGGACGGCTCTTTCTTTTGTGTATGTGAAACTGCCGTCCGGGCAGGTTGCCAGGGCACACCCAGCGCCCCCCCCCCCCTTTTTTTTGCGCTGCCAGGCCTTTGGACCGCCGCTTACATAAGAATCTAGGAGAAACTCTCTTTTGTTACACATGCAAATTTGGAAAGAAAACCCAACTGCTGTGAAATAATACACCATGCACAAAGCTGCAAACTAATAAGCCAGATTTACCTGTTTATGTAGCTAAACTAAATCTATTTTCAGCCTCTAAATAACCAGGAGGCTGTTTAGAAGCGAGAAGAGCAGGCTGCTGTGTCCATCTTCAGCTCTTTGAGTGCAGAGGGCTGTTCTTGGGACCTTGCATAGGGTCCAGCTCCTATCCAGGAGGTGACGGCGGAGGCTGCCCCCCCGCAGTGCCATAATGTGCCTTTGTGTCCTCAGAGCGGCCTGCCAGAGACTCACCATCCGTACCTCTTTCCTGTGCCTCTCTTTCGCTTCTTCCTCTCATGACAGTTGCTTGTTTTGAAGATCAGAAGTCACAAATAAAAACTCGCGAAACCAAATAATACTCATTACGTCAAGACTCGTGTACTCTGTGTGAAGCGAATTCTTATAATATAAAAACGCTGTTTGCTGTAAAACCAGACCTGTTTCAGTTGTGAATGGTTGTCATTAATGAGATGGACATATGTAAGCGGGGGAGGGGCCTTCAGAACCACTTCCCTGTATAAAGCTCATCCCCTCCCTCTAGGTGTCTGTCTGGCCCAGAGGACTGGCTGATCTCACCGGCACCATGTTGCACTTGATCAAATTCCCTCCCATTTTCACCGTCCACCAAGTGCCCAGGGTAAGTATCATAATTTTATTCTTTGCAATTATAACAATTTGTTTAATGCAAATAAAAGTGAAATCCGTGTTTTCTGGTTGGTCAAAAAAGAACATCACTGATGCATTAGGAAGCTGCTCTCCAGTTTCTCAGGGCACCCACCTTTCACACTCCCCCCTGCAGGTGTTCCAGGAGGATGGCATCATCTCAGGGTACCGCCATCCCAGAAGCTCTGCCACAGACTGCGTCCTCAGCCTCTTCCAGCTCACCAACGAGACGCTCAACATCTGGACTCACTTCTTACCTACATGGTACCGCTCAGACTGTGTGGCTCTGACAGGTTCTGGGTAAAAGGGGACAGGGAAGCCTGTGGTTGAGAGCCTCTTCGGATGGGTCTGTTTGCACGGAGATCGCCGGTAGCTGTTAATGCTGGCAAATCCGGGGTAGACGACTTCCTGCTCTTTTCTGCCCACTGTGTTGGGGTCAGGGTGAGATTACGTCCTTGATTTAATTTGCAGTGCCCTTAACAAAAGCGTGGTTTAACAGGAGACCTTTTGGGTGTCTCATTCGTTGGATGACCCTGCCTGAAAACCCCTCAGCTTTGCCCCTGGGCTGTGCCCCTCTCTGAAGAAGAGTAGGAGTCACACCATGCCCTCATTTGACTTGGAGACACAGAGAAATGCACTTATTGAAGCTGAAGTCATTGCTGAGTGGGAACAAAAGACTCTGGCCTTATAAATCCTGATTACCTGGTTGGGTTAGTCCTTCTAATGCTGGGCGTGATTTGATCAGTGTTTCACCACCCGGTCCTCAGGCAGCCCCAGACAGTCTACATTTTTGAAAAATGTGGTCAGTCTGGCTGGGAGGAAGCAAAATGTGGACTGTCTGGTGACTGGGTTGAGAAACACTGGACTAGGTTATCTTGCAGTTCTCACATGATCAAATGGGGCTGCTTTATCGCAGTGTGCATAAGAGCGGCATTTGTACGATTCCCAAAATTCCGGCCCATTCTTATTTAGGATGGGACACAAGACAACTGGAGTCCACCTCATTTAGATTGCTGCCTGCTTCCCTTGCGAAGCAGTCTATGGCTTTTATCTTGACAACACTGTACACAACACAAGTCTAAACATTACAGAGAAACGTGCAATGATTAGCTGTTGATTCCATGGTACATGGTGTGTGTTCATAACAACAGAACTGATGTGTTTGAACGTCTTCAAGTGTGCAGTGGGGTGTCTTACACCCCCAGCAGCGTGTGCAAGTGCACAGTGTATCTCCAGTGGGATATCTTATTCCCTCAGCAGCGTGTGCAAGTGTGCAGTGTATCTCCAGTGGGGTGTCTTACTCCACTAGTAGCGTGTGCAAGTGTGCAGTGTATCTCCAGTGGTGTGTTTTACTTCCCCTAGCAGCTTGTGCAAGTGTGCAGTGTATCTCCAGTGGGGTGTCTTACTCCCCCAGCAGTGTGTGCAAGTGTGCAGTGTATCTCCAGTGGGGTGTAATACTCCCCCAGCAGCGTGTGGTATCAAGGCCGGCCTGGGGACTGGAATTCCTTGTTAAAATTCTCTAGTGTGTTTTCTGCTAATTAGTTGTCATTTGTTTTAGCTCGGGAGACTAATAGAGTCCTATGAAATTGGCCATTTCTTATTGCTGAGGTTGCATGGTTGCATCAATACACTCTTGAGGCCTTGAAGGCAGCTGAATGGACAGGTACAGTCACTAGTCATTAGTGAATTTCTCAAAGGCCCCGTTTAATCAGCAAAGTGTTAATAATGAGACTGAGAAGCTCCTGTCATTCAGGCTTAAGAAGTTATGAAGGGATCTTTAAAGTGACACAGGCGAGGCAGAGTTAAAGGGGGCTTTCAGTGTGAATGCCAGTATCCATCGCTTATGCCTTAAATGATGACCATGGTACTTCCACATTTCTAAATGTCCTGTACTGGAGCAACATCTGGGGTGATTCTGACATTTTTAAGAGGACATAAGAATTGTCATAATTCAGACAGGGGCCAGGCTTATCATTAGCCAATGATATGTTTTGAATCTGAGAATGACAGGGGAGGGAGCACTCCGGGGACCAATCAACTGCCAGATAGGGCCAATATATACCCCTGAGCTACATTATACGTGTGAAATATAAACAATTAATCCAAAAACTATTGCATTCGAAGGAGTTACATTGTACATCTCCCTGCGGTCCTCCTCAGCCTGGACACCTTCCACTTGTTTTTGAAATAACCCTCCACCGTTCAAAAGCTTGCAGTTTAGTGAATTGGTGGTTCTAAGATTCCCCCAGTGTGTAATCGTGTATGTCTGTATCCCGCCCAGGGCGTCCCCTACCTTGTGATGAGCTCAAACCCCCAAATGACCCTGTATTGCATCCACATTTGTAATATGGATGGATAGTGCAGATGGATGGATGTTGCCCTTGGTGTGTGTCCCTCTTTCTACAGTTCCCCAGGAAACCTTGTAATGTTGGGCAAAGTGAATAGGCTAATTAAACCTATTATTGCATGAATTGTTACTCGCATATGTTGTAGGCAAAGAAATATGCCCCCCCCCTCGTTTTCATAGCTTTATGGGACATTTGTGTCATTTTTTGTGTGGTCTGCTGTAGATGACTCCTCGTGGCGGATGTAGCTGCGTCAATGCTGGCATACGCATGCCGTGTCACTGGCCTTGTACTGGGCCTCCCGTCAACCACTCACTGTCCCACGCAGGTACTTCCTGTGGAAGCTGCTGATGGTGGCGTTGATGCAGAAAGGCCTGCATGACACCTACTCCTGGCCTCTGCTCGTATTCCTGGTGTCCTGCTGCCTGTACCCCCTGACTTCCAGCTGCGCCCACACCTTCAGCACCATGTCCACACGGGCCAGGCACATCTGCTTCTTCTTCGACTACGGGGCTCTCAGCTTCTATAGCCTGGGTGAGCGACACCAATGGCCGCCATGGCAGCACTATGAGATGCACGCACAGTTCACCAGGCAGCTCTATGAGATGCCCGCACATTTTGCCGAGCAGCACTATGAGATGCACGCACATTTCACTGGGCAGCACTATGAGATGCATGCACGGTTCACCAGGCAGCGCTATGAGATGCATGCACGGTTCACCAGGCAGCGCTATGAGATGCACGCACGGTTCACCAGGCAGCACTATGTGATGCATGCACAGTTCACCAGGCAGCTCTATGAGATGCACGCGCATTTCACCAGGCAGCGCTATGAGATGCATGCACGGTTCACCAGGCAGCGCTATGAGATGCACGCACACCAACATACATCGTCTTCCCATGGACTCTCTCTGATGAAATTAATGGTTCTTAACCTCAGACAAATTAGAACCTTTTGTGCCTTTTTTCAAGAAAATCGAAAAAAAAGGGGGATATTTTTATGTCGTTCCTCCAGAGGTTCCTTTGTTTTTCTGTCTTAATGTGTATGTCTATGTGTTTCTTTGCTGCCAGGCTCAGCCGTCACCTACTCTGCATACGTGTTCCCGGACAGATGGGTGGGTGGTGTATTCCACCAATACTATGTTCCCGTGGCGGTGTTTAACACGGTAATCTGCACCGCCCTGGCCTGTTACTCGAGGTAAAGAGGCCCTGATTATCTGTGTGCTTGTCCCTCTCCTTGTTTGGCCAAACCAACACCAGTGTCAGAGTACCGTCCATTGCAGAGGGCAGGGGGCATTGCTTACTGATCCCATTAAGGATCGCCTGTAACGTCAACCTGCGCTTTATCCAGCCAACGTTCATCTGCTGTCTCCCATGCAATCCAAACTGATCCTGTGTCAGGGCTGGACTGGGACCAAAAATCAGACCTGGAATTTCTGGTCCCCCCCATGATGAATTTTGCTGAGCAATCAATTTTGCCAGCTCACATACCTAAAATACCCCAAAATGCCCGATATGCTAGATGGCTGTTTAGCTCTGCTATATTCATTGACACAAAGCTGATAAACTGAAACTTCCTGCAGTAAACTCAGCCTCTCTGGGTTAATAGACTGAATGTTAAAATGTGTCAGTGTTTTCCTGACCTTTTATAATAACATTGCATTGCTGCATACTCACTGCTCTCTTCCTCTCAACTGCTTCTCTCAAGGCTTGGCTTGCCATTTCTGCAATATAACCGTGACACTGTGAAAAGGTAACCAGCAGCTTGCTTGGGCTCTGAGCCTGTTCATGGAGCCTGGTGCTCTGCTAAGTAACTAGCTGCCTTTCAGGGTTTACCCTGAATCTGTGGGGATTGGAATGAGTGTCAGGCTTTTTAAGATGCATTTTTAATATAATTTCTGCTGAGAAATGCTTTGTTTTGGTGTATTTATGTAACAGTATGCATATAGACGTTTATACCTGTTAATATTGTTTTCTTAATGGGCGTACATAGAAAGCAAATGAATATGTAGATATTTATTCATGTGATATCGTTTGTACTCATCACTGTAGATGAATATCTAAACATAGTTTCACCGGTACAGTTATCAGCTGTGCAGGTTTGGAAATCACGAACGGTGACTACTGAACAACGACTTCTAGAAAACGCCATGGAAAATGCATTCAAAATATTTATTTCCATGCACTTCACACACGCAGTCAAGGCCGACGGCCAGCGTAGCACCTTCCTCTGAATCACACCTGCTATTTAGCTGCCTTTCCTTACGAGATAGCAGTGTGCACAGGCATGCCTGGCCATGCTGATCCATTGCAGCTGCATTCTGCAGCAGAGTCAGACCTACAACACATCCCAGGCGAATGTTACGTTCAGTCAAAGTAGATTTTGCATCGCTTTAATCTATCATGCAAATTAGCCCTTATTATTTATATATGAATACATTATTTGGAAACGTGGCGAGTGTGATCCAGTCAGGTACTGTACATATAGGAATTTCTGGGTTTGAACAACAAAATCACATATCATAACTACAATGCAGTTACAATATGCCGTGGTGATATTATGTGCCTGTGGCTGTTTATTCACTGTTTTAACATGGAGGACAGATCGCAAGCACTAGTCTTTAAGCAGCTTTGAGTCAAGCCGTGCAGGTGTGTTATTCTTTATTGCACATTTACGTGAACGCAAAGTTAATATACCTTCATTGCGCAGTGCCTCTAATTATGAAGAAATCACTTGAATCCAAGCCATAGTGTTAATTTAAAAAACAAAATTGTACAGATAGATTACAGGAAGAATATGCGGGAATGTTTCAAAATCCTAGTGCACAATCACATGCAACTTCATTGTGCAAATGAGACAGATCACAATGGATTCAACCATCCCCCCAATAAATAAACCTTTTTATTTAAATTATTATATTGTGTCTCCCCCATCATCTCCTACACCAGTGGTTCTCAACCTGCGGCTCGTGGGCCGCATGCGGCCCGTCACAAATGCAAATGCGGCCCGCGATGATGACCATGTAAAAAAAAATAAAAATAAATAAAATAATAATAAATGTATCCCATTAATGGTAAGTAGAATTATACTCTCTAATGA
>JAABNX020000008.1:1499797-1511271 GCA_015163995.2 Mormyrus lacerda
GAGAACCACTGTCCTTCACCAGTGTGTTCTGTTGTGTGGATTATTCTGCTGACATGCAGTCTATTAGAAAGGTCATATCAGAAGGCACAGATGGAATTACTGATATAAGTCTTACACCGCAAATATTTTATAGTATAATGAATTTAGTCTTTTTCTCCTGGTGATTTATCTGTGTAAAAGGTGACTTTTGCGGCAAAGTGAAAAATTATGAGATGAAGCTCTTTCTGGCAGGTTCACTGAGCTCCGAAGTCCAACCCTGGGCAAAGCAGTGCGGGTTTTGGCCTTCGCGTACCCGTACCTGTTTGACAACATCCCTCTGTTTTACAGGGTAGGTCACACGCATTTTGGTCTATATGTGTGTGGGGGTACAGTGAGTAAATACATGCCAGTTTATAAATTCCAGAATGCAGAGGAAACTGAAATGTAGTCTGTCATGGCTGCATGATTCATATGTAGAGTTTTTACCGGAGGTTGATTATTTTGAACTGCTATCCTTTCCGCAGGTCTTTGTGTGCATCGGTGACGACTGCACAAACAATGAGACCAACGGCCTGCACTATTGCCACATCACCCTGGCCTTCCTCACCGTCTTCCTCTTCATCACACACCTCCCTGAGCGACTGGCACCTGGGCGTTTCGACTACATCGGTGAGGATATCACATCCAGCGGTTATTTAGGAGCACGGTAGACGACTGAAGGACAGGCACCTCAGTCGTGCATGTTTGTTACACCGCATGTCCTCAGTGACTGTATTGTGAGTGGAGATGTTCCACTCTGTCTTGGTTTTGCTTGGCCAGTCGTGTTTGCTATCTGGGGCTTGTGTTTCACCCCTTGTAGGTCACAGCCATCAGCTCTTCCACGTGTGCGGCATCGTTGGCACCTATGTCCAGATGGAGGCCATCCTGCTGGACATGTCAGTGCGGCAGACCTGGCTCCAAGTCCACGGGCTGCCCACCAGCCTCTGGAACAGCTTTGGTGCGCTGTTGCTGTCCCTGACGCTCAGCCTTTTCATCATCTTCTCCTTCAGTCAAGCACTCTTCTGGATGCCCAGCATGCAGGGAAACATTCCGGAGAGGCACAAGTCCGGTCCCGCAGCTATCAGGGATCGCAGTAAGCCATCCCCACACCGGGACTAAAGTTTTGGACCAAAACGTCCTGCTCTAAGCTATATGTGTGTGGTACAGATTGAGAAGGAAGGAATTTAAAATTCCCCACGACAATATGCTCCACATCACAAACCATGTTCGCAGCTAGACAGCAGCCAAGGGATCCTCAGACTCAAGCGCAAACTGAAGAGACACATCGCAACGAGGAGCATGATGATCAAGTGGATTATTGATTGCCGTAGCAGTGCTGGGTCAGAGTCTGTACTGTCATGCTCTGCACAGAAGAAACCTAGACTGCAGAGATTGGATACCAAGGCTTTCCGCACGGAACCCGACATGCGAACTGTCAGCATAGAGGCAACCAAAGACAAAGAACAGCACCATGCATTTTATATAACATTTGCCAGAAGCTATACAGGAATCAAAATGTGAAGGACTTAAACGCAAGTTCTATGCATTTAAATACACCATACAGCTCTTATAAGACTTTGACTGTTTTGGATAAAGCCTATTTTTTAAAATAAAAAAGTACCCGAGCAAGGTCAGGATTGCGCTAAAATAATTGACCTGTTTAAACTGTATTATTTCAGTTATAGATTTTACCAGCAAGGTATTTTTCATTACAGTCGAGTATAGAACAAACCGCTCAGCATCATGCTGTCATCTTACTCCCTTATAATACACGCTTCTAGTCACATTGAGCCTTTGCTTTGCCCATAATCTTGTCCATAGGACTGTTTGTTTATAGACCAGAGACCTTCAGAGCCATAAGCAGGTCACCGTGCTGTGACTGACCCTTTCAGGGTGGCTGACACAGAACATACGTCTCCTTTCTAAAGTCTTACTCATTAAGGAATGTCTGTATTTTCTAATGTAACCATTAATGAAAGAACTGACATAAGGTGCCATATTTGTTTGTTTTTTTTCTTTTAAAGAATGTGCAGTGCACTCAAAGAACAATTTAATGTCGACATTATGATTGTAATAAAGACAGGCAGCTTTCTGTGGAATTCCTGTCCTTTACATGTTTTAAAGAAGCAGTTTAAAGCTATACGTTTCTTGTGTAATATTTGTGTTTTTTTGGTTGGAGAATTTGTATTTTGGATCTTTTTAAGTATTGAATCTTATTTTGATTTTGTCTCACTGGTTTAGGATAAAGGTATTTTATTAAGTCACTATTTAAATTTAAAACACACTGAGGGACATTTTAGGTTTAGGTTCCAAGGAAATACACACAGTACTGTATTGTGTTTGAGTAATTGCAGAAGAGGTGGAAATGCACACCGTTTTCTGGTGAAGTTAAATCGAATATACGTTGCTTTAGAAGGACAAGGAAGATCCTCTAGATGACAGGAGAAATCGTTCTAAGCTATTGTTTTAGCTGCTGAATTTCACTGGTGCTACTGGTACAGGGAATTGCTCAGCTTTTAGCGGTCAGGCTTACGATCAGCATTGGGCCTTTCGGAGGCCTGCCTTTCTTTGGGAGTCTGATTTATAGTTATTGCACTCATTCAGAAATAATGTTCTAATGGCTTTTATAATTGATGGTGGTTGATTTGTTTGTTTGCATTTGATGTATGTATTTTTTTACTTCAAATGGTAAAGCCTTACAGGACACACTACTGGCAACTGGTTCTTTTATGAACAACTGTATGGGAAATACATCGTGTATTGTTTGTTGAAGCTTAGTTGCAACTCACGTTAGTTCATGAAAAGAACAATGCACTATTGTTCGTATGTTCAGCTGACACATTACATTTTTTAAAAAAACTCAGGTTTAATGCAGATATCAACTTTATATGTGGTCTGTTGCAATTAATAAAGCAAAGCGTTTATTTGTAATTGTGTTTTAGTTTTTGCTTTTTTAATCAATGCTGTAAGTGGTCTGTTTTTATTTAGTAAACGAGTTAGGTAATCTGTCTGTGGGCTGTTGAGTCTGTACCAGGGTTAATGTTAAGGGAGCAGGATCTGCCTTAGTGCTTTTACTCAGCCAAACAAAGACTGTATCATGGTGTGATTCACCACAAGCCTCATTTTCGTCCACCATTAAATTAGCTTTATTCTACCTGTTAGAGTTAAATCGTTAGAGATGTGTCGTGGTGTTTGTTAGTTTTCACTAAATGGAATGAATGTTTTTTTATGTACAACTGTGCAGGATAAATTACTGCATTGTTTTGTTTCATGAAAATGTAATAAGATGTACAAAATTTCAAAGTAGCAAAGAAAATAGGGACATTTTGATTAGATTGTAGTCAAAGTCTAGATTTACTTCTAATAGTTATGCTGTATTAACCGTGTGCTTCGGGGTGTGGCCATCTAGTGGTAATATAAGCACATTACAACTTTATTAAAAACAGGCTTACTGACGTTCGATTTAACTCTATGGAAAATGAATGAAAGGTATGTTTTACTAACTTATACAAAGGGGTAGGTTTTAAACTGGTTGCTCACAATAAATTACCGCTGTACGAAAATCCTGGATCGTTTACGCATCGCAATTCCCTTGTTTCATTCTCCATTCTCTTTGCCTTATTACTACATAATTCAGTTATTTGTCAAACTAGAGACCACTGCAGCAGTTTAAAGACATGATTTTTAAAAACAGCCCTAAACTTATCGTTTAGAAACATTAGGTGATTTTGCATTTTATTTTTGGGCCATGAATTTCTCACTCGATCTTTATTCACGTAACCACCTAAGAAACGTCAGTCACTGTATACAACATAAATGTTTTGTTTTCGAGCCAATCCTTCAACATAATACAACGATTCGTTCAGTTCGTCCAAGGAGTCAACTGGACCACGCTTTTCAAGACCGAGCGCTGTGTAGTATATAATCAAAAATGAAATTTGTATAATGTATAAACAACATTTATAAACATTAAATTAATGTAACATCAAATAAATTAAATGCAAAATACGGGGACGTTTCAGAATCGAACGAATCTAAATAAATCCTAAATTTGAACGGATCCAAAAGAACTGATTTAATCAAAGCAATCCTTATTTGAATTTCTATCGCACTCTACATGAGCAAGACATTTTTGACAGACTACGGAAATGCGTAACTGCTTAGTTGGCTGCACTTCCGGTGTTCAGCTCGACCGCTGATTGGTGCGATTTGAAAAAGCCGTTGTCTGGGAGGAGGAGGGAAATTTCGAATTAAGACGAATTCAGAAAAGAAAGGTGACTGGAGTGTGCCAAGCAAGAAGTACAAAAACGGCAAAATGATCCGGCCTATGTGAGTGTATAAAGTTTACTTATTTAATTACAGTGCGCTGCTTACTTGTGGGTAGTTTTGCATACAATATGAAGATCGGCAGCATGAACCGGTGGTGCTTTTTCGTTTCGTTTATCGCTTTGTGTTTACAGTCTTGCTGTTTGTATTTGAAGCTTATGGATGTCGGTTCTGGTTAAGCACTTTGCCAGAAATGTCAGGATATACTTCGTCGCTCAAAAGAACACGTTTTCTGTTATTTATGTCATTCAGCTGTAAACGTATTCCAAAGTATAAACAACTTTTGGTATTCGTTAGCCGAAGCTCTTTGCGTTACGACAATGGCGTCATTAGGCTTGCTGGTACATTAGGAGGTGCGGTGGGGCCTTATTCGTGGGGTTTAGCCACGATTTCTGTATTTCATATTTCTGCAGAATATCTGACGACGTGTTATTACAAAGCGACCAGATCATGTGCTTGTACAGTACCCGCTTGGCTAATTAAAGCAGTTTACGTACGTTGTGAAGCAGATTACGCCATAGATATATAGATAACTCTTTGCAGTACGGGGTGGTGTCCAGTACTGTTTGAGATGGTGGTTTGATCCTCTTCCCAAATTGTTTTGTGCGCAGGAAAGGCAAAACCCCCCGGAGACCTGTCCCAAAGAAACCATCCAGCAACCAAAAAGATCCTGTTGGTGTGAGTAAATGACCCTGATCTGTAGTACATTTACCATTAATTTATACTAATAATGCTAATTGCTGTGTGGGCAAAGGTGACTTCAAACGCACTCGTAATTGAAAGATTGCGGGTTCGAATCCCCGACCAGCAAGGCACCACAGAAGTACCTTGAGCAAGGTACAGCTCCCTGGGCACTGAATTAGCTGCCCCCTGCTATGTCACATATGGTTAACTGCAGAGAACACATTCTTTTATTGTGCACTGTGTGCTGTGGTGTGTCAACAATGACAATCACTAAATTACAATTCAAATCGCCTAAATCATCAAACCATATTAGAAAATGTCACTTCGTAAAGTTTAATGTTAACCTACAAAAACCGTCAGTTGTGTTATCAGAAACTGCCTTGTTATCCCATTTCTTTCTGTGCTTGATTACTGAATGTCTCTTCTGGAAGTGTCTGCATCTTCTGCTTTGTGGGCATGTGGTGCAGGTGTACTGCCGTGTGCGCCCACCTGCTGCTGAGGATGAGGAGTGCTGTATCGAGGTGATCAGCAGTACCACCATTCAGCTGCATCCTCCAGATGGCATCAAAGCCAACAGGAATGGCGAGTTCAAAGAGGTGTGCCTGCATGTTATTTACCAATCAGCATGTGTTTTCTTTGTAATTTGATTTATTGCTATTTTAAGCCTCTGAGTTTTGTTCTTTGGCTTTCTATAGATGCAGTATTCCTTCAAGAGAGTGTTTGGAATTAAGACTTCGCAGGTCGAGCTGTTTAATGATGTGGCAAAGCCACTTGTAGAAGACCTGATTCATGGTAAAAATGGTAAGAGAGGCTTTGGTCTTCCTCAGTAAGTGAAACACTCAGAGGTCTTTGAAGCTCAAATTTTACTCTTGAATGTTGATTTTAAATGTGTGTGTTCTAGGTTTACTATTCACATATGGTGTCACTGGTAGTGGCAAAACGTTTACCATGACTGGATCTCCTGGACAAGGTGGACTCCTTCCTCGCTCTCTGGACATGATCTTTAACAGCATAGGCCCATACCAAGCTAAACGATTTGTGAGTGAACCTTCTTTGAAACGGCTCAGTTTTTCAGCCATACTGGATATCTGACTTAATCTGCATTTTAGGTGTTTAAAACTGATGATAAGAACGGCATGGAGATCCAAAATCAAGTTGATGCCTTATTAGAGAGGCAGAAAAGGGAAAGCCAACAGTCATTATTGAAAACTCCATCTTCCAAGTAAGTAAACTAATCAATTTTCTTCATGAGAAAGGTCTGCTTCACAGTATGGCTAGTTTAAGGTTGTGTATATCTGAACATAAATGAATGGATCTTGCCTACATACTACAAGACATTTGTCATCTTAGCACTTAGAATGGTACTGTTCAAAGATCAAAACGGTAGCATTTCCTAGACACAAAAACCAAGAGTAGAATGTTGGTACTCACAAGGTGCTTGTTTAACAAACCAAGAAAGTTGTAACTTTTAGGTTTTTCCTTTCCATTAAACCCAAAGTGGAATTTATTTCTTTGGTTCTATTTCAGGCAGAGACTCGACCCAGAGTTTGCTGACATGATCAATCCAGGGGAAGCTTTCAAAGCAGAAGGAGTGGACGAGGACAGCAGCTACACTGTCTTTGTTTCCTATGTAGAAATATATAACAACTACATTTATGATCTTCTGGAAGAAGTGCCAATAGACCTGATTAAACCAAAGTAAGTTCCTGAAGTACTTTTCAGATTTGAAGCTGTTGCCTGTATACTCCCCTGGCACCATGTTATCGGCACACTGGGACATGATTAGCTTTGGTGTTGGTCTAGCTTTCAGATGAAAATGTCTCTTCCTTCATTAGGTGGAACGGTGGAGGCACACCTCTGCGGAACACTGAGTTCATGTATGTGGCCAGTGTATATGCTTCCCACTCATACTTGGGTTGCCGTCATTTCTGAATGTTCCTCTTTCTCTCTTTGTCGTCTCATGGAAAATATCAGTGCTCTTAACTCTGGTTGATGCTTGTGCTTTTTGCAGTGTTATACGTTCTCTTCATTTAGAGCTTGATCCCCCCTCCTGCCACTTAACCTTTTGCTTGCTAGTTTGAGGAGCAGTGATGATTTTTGATGCTGGTCAACTTCTCGTAATAGCCAGTTTCTGGTTAAGCAGAATTTTTTTTTCTTTTCTAATCATAATCGTAGACCGCCTCAGTCTAAAATTCTGCGAGAAGATCAGAATCACAATATGTATGTTGCTGGATGTACGGAGGTTGAAGTAAAGTCCACAGAAGAAGCCTTTGAGGTTTTCTGGAGAGGTATGTTGTAGTTTTGGATGCTTAAAATAGTTTGTGCTCTGAATTAGCGAGTTGACCATGGCTCATTTTGCAGGTCAAAAGAGACGCAGGATTGCAAACACCCAGCTGAATCGGGAGTCCAGCCGTTCCCATAGCGTGTTCATCATCAAACTGGCCCAGGCGCCTTTGGATGCTGATGGTGACAATGTTCTTCAGGTACCTCATGCTCCACACCCTGTCCGTTGGTCGAGTTTGTGTGGAAATGAGGGTTCCCCTCCCCCCACTGTTTATATATTTTTATATTTTGAATAAGGTATATTTCAGTGTTGAGCTTCTTACAAATGCTGTCCTTCCACTAAAGGACAAGAACCAGGTGACTGTGAGCCAGCTGTGCTTGGTAGACCTGGCTGGGAGTGAGCGAACCAGCAGGACTCGGGCTGAGGGGAACCGGCTGCGCGAAGCAGGTGATGCCGGAGTCGATGGGATGATGTCATTTACTTTGGGGAACCCTCACTCATTTGCTAACTTCAACCTTACAGGCAACATCAATCAGTCTTTGATGACATTGCGTACATGTATCGAGGTTCTTCGTGAGAACCAAATGTGTGGAACAAACAAGGTTGGTATTGGGTTTGTTTGGGAAGTGCAAGCAATCTTCCCTTAGATTAATTACAGCTAATTTATGGATGACAACCCTGAAGGCTGTTCTTTCCTCTTTAGATGGTGCCATACCGAGATTCTAAAGTGACACATCTATTTAAAAACTATTTTGATGGAGAAGGAAAGGTTAGGATGATAGTTTGTGTCAACCCCAAAGCTGATGATTATGAAGAAACTCTGGTAAGTCACTTATGCAAGTCTGTTCTGTGTTCAGAGAACTGGCATAATGGTTTTGGAATTCACACTTGATTCTGTAGATCCACATAAAGTACATCAGTGCAAAAATAGTGCATGAATAGAGCTAAAAAGACACCGATACGTCATGGATGTGTAGGGCCACCGGTGACTGTGCATGCTTTTACATGGCTGGTCTATTGATTTATACAGGTGCCGACTGCATACTGTCCTATTGTGTTTGGCCTAGTTGTGCTCTGCTGAACATTCATAGTGCAGTGGAACGGTTCTTAATTTTGCTGGGTAGCATTTGTGCCGGTAGTTGCAGTTTTGTCATCTTCCCAAGTGTTAAGGGTGAGGCGTCTGTGTGTCCTGTGCAGCTCGTAATGCGGTTTGCAGAAATGACCCAGGAAGTAGAGGTGGCGCGGCCAGTGGACAGGCCGATCTGTGGCTTTAATGCCGGGCGTCGGCAGAGAAATCAGGCTTTTAAAGAAGAGCTGTCTCGGCGTCTGGAAGAACGTGGGGGGCCCATTAATGCAGGTAACTTCTACGCTTCACAATGGAGGCTGGCAAAAAGTGAATGGTGCTTGATGTTATTGAGAAGGGTTATGCTGGCGGTGTGCCTGAAGGTTTTCCATGGTATTCACCCCAGATGGTGCCTCAGTCATTATGCAGCTTCTGCAAAGCTTCCCTCCGCTGCCCCCCAGCGAGATTACGGATCCCTCTGACGACCGAACCTTGCCCAGGCTCATTGAGGTGTTGGAGAAGCGGCACCGCATCCGGCAGATGATCACAGAGGAGTTTAATAAAACCGGTAAGTGGCCCAGGTTGAGCTGCTATGTCTCTCTGGAATCGTTAATGATGACACTTAGTATGTCTTATGTGCGATATGGTTGCGCCCTTATCTAGGATTAGGCAAGTGACAAGAATGTCGCATCGTGTTTTTGGTTAGAATCACGGTGTATCGCCGTCCGGCCAGCCGTGGTTCTACCTAAAGTATGATGAGAACCAACCAAAGCTGAATGCATGTAGTAGCGTTAATTGACCACTTCACCAGGAATTCTGTCCTTACATTTTAATCAACTTAACGATTAAGATGTGTGAAATACTGTATGTATAAAAGAAACTGACTCGAAGTGATTTAATTTTTCCGACACTTACTTTAACACTGTTGTACTGTTACATCTCCTGAACACACAGGCGTCATGTAATAGTTTTTCCCCTGTCGTTATAATAGTGTTAACTAGCAAGGAGCCACAGTTGTTACTCTGAAATGCTTATCTTGGATACAGTTGCAACCAGTGATGATAAATCATCATATCACCTGCCGTTACCCTAAATCAGCGCTTAGAAGTTAGACTGAATCTCTTGTGTTCCTTTTGCTAGCCAACATGTTGAAATCAAAACTCCAGGAGTTTGATGGCAACCTGTTAGCCAAGGAGAACTTAATCCATGATCAGCGAGGGAAGCTGGGAGAGAAGGATAAAATCATCCTGAATCAAAAGACCGAAATCGATCGTTTAGAAAAGAAATCAAAAATGCTGGAATACAAGGTACGTCCCGGGCTGGGGCTTGGAATTCCCTAATTCCTTGTTTTCTCGCTGGGACAGTTTCTATCTGATATTCTTGTATGCAGATCGACATTTTGCAGAAAACCACAAACATCTACGAGGAGGATAAGCGCTCCTTGCAGCAAGAGTTGGAGAACAGAGAGCACAAGCTGCAGAGAGAGCTGTCTGAGAAGAAGCGGATGGAGGTTCGCATGCAGGGCATGGTGACGGACGTCAAGCTGAAGTGGGAGAAGGAGTGTGTAAGTGTTCAGGCTGGCCGCGCACCAGGACAGCTGCTCTGAGCGTGTTCATGTGTGTTCAGCAACCCGGAGCCACTGACCTACCTGTATGCACCTCAGGAGAGGCGTGTCAACGCCAAACAGCTGGAGATGCAGAACAAGCTGTGGGTGAAAGACGAGAAGCTGAAACAGCTGAAGGCCATCGTGACGGAGAACAAAGCAGAGCAGCCAGGCAAACCCCAGCGGCCGTCCCGGGAGAAGGACCGGGCGGCTCCCAAGCGCTCCGCCTCCCCCTCCCCGGCACCAGTAGGTCACACTCGCGCTCCTTCATGCTCGTGTCATGGGTGCCTTGGGCTCATCACTCTGTCTAATTTACCTGTGAACTTGGCAGTGTTTGGGAATTTTGATGTAAAAAATGTAGTGCTTTTTAGATTCATTGTAGCCAATGAGCAAACTTGTGTCATATACTAAATACTAAACTATACAGTTTGTCAACGATTTCAGTGACTTCCCTGCTACAGGGTAGGGCTGGGTGATATGCATAAACAATATCACGTATTTAGAATATCAATATTCTAAAATTCATATGTAGCCAGCAGTAAAATATGATGGGTGGTTTTAAGTGTTTCTGACTAACTTGTTTTACTGACAGTTATGAGACTCGCAGCTATAATGATGAATTATGCCAACAAGAGACTCGTACCTTGATGGAATTTGTGTACAAATAGTGCATCATTACTGTGAATTATACAAGATGTGTTTTTATGCTATATCACAATACGATATCCCAGCTGGTGATATGAATGTTTGCTTATGTATAATCACAACGTGATATTTTACTGATATCACCCAGCTATACAAAGTCATACACTTGGCAGTTTATGGCGGTTTAGCTTGGTTGTGGCAATTGGATCATTTATACGAATACCAAGTGTTGTACACAGGACAGGGGACAGATGTCTCTTCTGTAGTTGAGATTAATGGAATTTGCTCTTCAAGGTCCTCAGGCTGCACATCTCACCAGCTGTCGCATGTGTACTAACTTGTGGTGTCTGCAGTCTCCCCCTTATCTTGCCCAGCACGGCCTCTTCAGCCGCCCCCAGGTCAGGCAAGGACCCAGCCCCCCTTCTTCCAGCAGTGTTTCTGTAGCTTCTGCTGTCTCGGAGTGGGAGCAGAGAGACCCCCAAAGCACCAGGCAGGCTAGTCTGTCTCCCCCAGGCTGTAGGAATAGGCTACAGGAGCCAGGCAGGGTTAGGACCCCCACCCATCTGGTCAGGAGGAGGGGCAGGTGCTGGACTGACAGCGAAGTCCCTGCCCAGCCAACTGATGTAGACTTTGAGCATTTGGGTCAAAGGGTTAGTGCCTCCGTTCTCTAGTTATAGGTAGAGTTTTCGGGTTAGAATTAGCCTAAATAGTTTATTTACTATGCATTTAGCTTTCTGTGGCTCAGTTTTAGGAAGTGAAATTAACTTTTCCATCTTCACTCTGTCACTCTGCAAATCTTTCGATCAGCACTTAGTTCAGGTTTTTGCTGATTTGGGGGGGGGGGGGGGGGG
>JAABNX020000008.1:1511371-1524230 GCA_015163995.2 Mormyrus lacerda
TTTTTGCTTTTTTCCCCCCCCCCCCCCCCCCCAAGCACAGATGAATTAGTAAGTAAATGGACAGTGTAGAGTGCTAAAGCGGAAGCATGACTAACATTGTCCAGAAAGGGACCACCTTCCATCAAATATTGCTCCCCACATTGGGTGGTTTCTTAACAGCCTATCGCAGAATGAAGATGGTTATTCTGTCAGATTGACAAAATGCTCACCAGTTGAAGTGTATATTTTGTTCATTGCAAGGTTGACATAAAACAAGTAATTGTAGGTAATAGTCACTGATTCATACTAGAGTTAAATATGAAATATGTCACATTGATTATGCTTTGGCTGTTCCTGATTACTTGTCTCGTTCTATGGTGTGATTTAAAATCTGCATGGCATGACTTATACTGTAGTGTTACTTTTTAGCTGATTTCCCCCAATCTACATAATTCATCAGTGCAGCACCATTTATCTCTAACACATTGCTAGTTCAATTCCCCACTATGGCTCGGTCACTTGGAATCAAACGTGCATTATAGAGAAAGCAAATTCAGGTGTCAGGAAGTGTTTAGGCTAAATCAAAGGCAGATGTCTGTAATTCCTTTAGCGGAAGCTGGCTTTGAGGTCTTGTGATTTGGAGCCTAACATAGTGGGTTCTAGATATGAATCTACCAAGGGCTTTAAGAGTGATTTTGGCTGATTGTGTGTCCAGTGACTGTGGTGTTTGCATCTGTAATTTGTATGAAAGTTGGCAAAGCCTTAAAACATAAATGTAGAGATCAGCGACAGCTGGTCCCGGAAGGCCCCGCGTGTGGATGCGAGTCTCCCCAGTAGCATCTTCTGGCTGGGTCTGCATGCTACTGTAGCCCAAAGTAAACTTCCAAGTCGCCTGTTACTGGCAACCTGCAAGAAGCTTATGATTTTAATAGTCTTGCCAACAATTTGTACAAGTTACATTTGTATGATGCCATAAGTCATCTAATTGGTGGAATGTAATGGTGACCCCCCCCACCCCCTGAATGTTTTTAAAATCACCTTTTGTTTGCTTTACTCTCTTAATTGAATAGACTGGGCCCCCGGTTCGCCCCCTGCACAGACGCTCACACTCGGCAGGTGGGGAGAGATGGGTAGATCACAAACCATCCACTAATTTGGAATTAGACACTGTTATGCAGCCGAATTTACCCAATGCAATCAAGGTGTCTGCCCCCAGCGAGAGAGCTTTGTCTAAATGCGACAAGTATGTCCTGACTCATCAGGAGATCGCATCTGATGGAGAGATTCAGACCAAACTTATCAAGGTAATGGTTCTTCTTGAAATAGAGTGCTGCCAATTATCTGGGTCTTGTCATGCTTCTGCTCTTCTGTTTGGAATGCAGGTCTCTGCTTTGGGGGGGGGTTTACTCTGATCATCCTGGTGCTGTCTTGAGCAGTGGACGATTAAGTGCTCCTCCTGCATGTTTCCGTCCTGCAGGGAGAAGTGTTTAAAACCAGAGGAGGCGGCCAAGCAGTTCAGTTCACAGATATTGAGACTCTGAAGCAGGAGGTGCCTGTGGCCCCCAGGTCTGTTTCTCCTCCTACACTTTCATTGGCGCAGATTAGCCCCATAAATGCATTTTAAAAAGAAGTTGGGGTTTCAGAGTTTTTTCAGTTTAACTTAAGCCATTTACAATGATTTATTGTGAAATGTGTGGGTGTTAAACAGCTTTTTTTTTTTTTTTTTTTTTCTGTCTCAAGTCGCAAGAGGAGATCATCTGGAAATGACCCCCCAAAGGATGCAGCCATGGAAGGTGACTGGACTGACGTGGAGACTAGAGTAAGCAGCTTCCTCTTCCGTGCCGCATTGTTCTTCTCAGGCCATTTCAGGTGCTGGAGAGCTGCTAGGTGTGGCGAAGGTGTGGTCAAAGCTGATTTCAGAGACATTCTGTAACCCTGCATCTTATCCAGCACTGCAAGTGTAATGAATAGTAGCGGGATTGTTTGCCGCACACGCAGGAGGGTGGGGCGACCCCGAGCCCTCGGGCCTAACCCAGCCTGTCTTCCAGTCTCAACTGGCCCTTTTCATTCTTCAATAAACGTTTCCCACCTTGTTTGGTGATAGGTTTCATATCCATTAATTTTTAGTTACACGGCCTTATGCTCCTATTTATTGTGGATGTAAAATGTTTTCCTGACTAGATTCAGGTGTAAATGAACATTGATAAAACATGACTAGTGATTGGAGACCTGAAATACACCCTGGGGGGGGGGGGGGCTGCAGCTGACCAGGAAGGAAAGAAGCTGGAAAGTAACAAATCAAACAATGGAAGAGCTCATTTCAGATGACAGACGTGGCCTGCGGCAGATTGTGGGAAAGATCATGACTTTCATATGTGAAGATAGAGGTCTGATGGACTTGTCATTCCTTCTGAGAAAATGACACGAATATTCCCCATGGCCTTCAAGGAAAAGAGCTGTAACGGGTTTGCCATGTGTGACCTGTTTTGTTAGTGCGATAATGGATGGAATTCAGCCATGGAGGAGGAATCTGAGGAAAGTAGTCAAAATTAGACCCAAAAAATAAAATGGATTAAAATCAGATGCAGTAGAAATTGCAAAAAGAGAATCTAAAATAAGGAATAATTCTGTAAACTTGGGTGGTGACAGAACATGGGAAATTGTTTCCAGTCCAATCAACTGTAGATTCAAAATTGGTGAAACCTCAGCAGCCTTTGATGTCCCGCGTGTGGTGGGGAAATGGGAGACATGGGTTCTGCTGTTTGTTTGCCTAAGCGGGGAGATGTAGACCTAAACCCCAGTGCTTCCGTAAGCTGTATCGACAACTGAGGACTCTCACCGTGTGGCTGCAGGAGGGGCACAGCCGGTCTTGCAGTGAAGAGCAGATGAGGTCTACGTTTTGTTTACTGCTTGTATTTGTAAATGTCTGTTAAAGAGCAGTGTGCCCTTTCCAGCTTTCGAAGGTGATGTCACTGCCCTATTTTAGTTACGATGTTCGTTTGTAAAATTTTTTGTTCTATTGTTTAGTGGGTGTGGAAATTGACTGATGCCAATAACGATATATTTTTGTATATTGCCTAACTTTGAATATTAGTGACGTATTAAATACTGGCTGAGATCGACATTTCAGATGGATAATAGTACGTTATGTAATAACTCAACAAAGTGGTATAAATGTATAGACATAATTTTATGTTGCAATGTAAACGATGTTTATGGGTATCAATGTCCTTGGATCTGTGAATTACACAGGATCCATTGGCTGAGAAATTGATTGCGGGCTTTCGCTTGATTGGCTGCTCTGGTGACCGTGTAGCCTGTAAGCTGCTGACATGCTCAGTCAGATCGGCTTTTTAGAGGTTTATGTGAAGTATGACTAAACTTTGTTTTTCCCGTCTTTCCAAACACCCAGTTTAAAAGAGAGGTGGAGGAGTGTCTGGACAGAATCTAAAAATAAATGATATTTGCCTTGAGGGTCAGAACCCAGGAACATTGTTTAAAACCGTTAGTCGCTGCAAACAGTCTGGAGACTTGGCTGCTGTGAGTGTATTTAAATTCCAGAGTGTGATATTTGTACAGATAAAGTACAAGTACATTTCTTTGCATTGGGTGAAAGTACAAACCAAGGACGTTGCTCACCTTCAGTTTTTCTGCCTACTAATGCAGGTGCGGGTGTTCAGCAGCTCAAGTTCTTTACTGTATGGGAATGTTTAACAGAATTTGAGACATTGGTCCATGTAACCTCATAAAACTGGTGGTCGGCTGATCGCTAAATATCTATGCACCAGCAACAAGTGGCCCCCCCCCCCCCTTCAGTTTATAAATGAACGGGGCTGTGGAGCAATGCTCTCCCAAAAGTGTGGTGCTTCTGTGATAATGCTTTTTGGCTTTTTTCTTCCTGCATAGTGTTCGGTGGCCGTGGAGATGAGGGCAGGCTCCCAAATGGGACCTGGCTATCAGCATCATGGATATCAGAAGTAAGATCCTCATTCACCGATTTCTGAATCACTCAATGTTAATTTTTCTCTTGGATATCATTAGGTGGGGGAACAAATGTTACAAATGATTTTACTTTGTTCCCACAGACGCAGAAAACCTTGAAGCGCATGTTCACTACAATCGTGGAACCAAGTGCCACTTTTTTTTCTATTTAATCCTCACATTGCTTGTGCAATAAATGTTTTGTGTGTGATGGAGTTGGTTGTAAATATACTTCCGAAAGGGCCGCATAATGGAGGTCATTCATAAGGCCAGAGATGTAAATCCATCATGCTTTACAGATGGCCATGCCACACCGTGGCGCTTTCTGGAATCTGAGGCTTTAATGTGCTCTTGGTTTGTAGAATTTCGGGCTAATGGCTGTAAAAGGACACGTCTATGAAAAGTTTGCGAGATTCACTCTCCCGGCCCTGACTACCTGCTCTTCACTGTATACTATGGTATATTTAGGTAGCTATGCAGTCACTTGCTATTTTATGTATGTTAAATACATTTGTGTAAAATTACATTTTCTGGCTTACCTAAGCATATAAATCTGTATTCTATACCAGTCCATGTTTTATTGTGATTAAATATATGAAAAGCAATAAAGATGTTTGTATGAGGGCAGCTGCTTTGTCACTATAGTAAAGGGTGTGTTTCCCGCTTCTGAGAAATGTGCATTGCACAACAGCTGCGCATGTGATATAATAGTGCGTCACATGGGTTGGCCTTTAATGTACTCAAGGTGATTCCCAAGGCTCCCCCCATTTTTGTTGACATTAGCATTTTACACCCTCTTACTCATAAGTTAAACCTTCATTTTATCCAAAACTAAAAATGTATGTAGATTAATGCAAGGGTTAAATGCCTCATCGCAGAGTGTAATATAGAGTTTAAACAGTAGGTGGCAGCCATGAGCTGCAAATCGGGTTCCACTGTTGATGACTTTTCCCCGCTTTAACCTACCATATCTCATTAGGTCTTTAATGTTAACTGAGGATCCCGAATCAGAGCGTGTTTTTAATCCTCTTTCAGGGCAGAAAAAGGCTAATGTTCAATGTGCGAATTATCCTTTGTGCAAATATATTTTCATTGTGAAACTATTCTGGGATGTGAGACACAGCAAGTGCTGAATTATGGGCTGCAGTCGCACAAACATCATTGTAATTAGAAAATAAATAAATATATATATATACACACGCATACACATATACTCTAATTTAACTGAGCTAAAAGTAATACAGCTGTAAGGTTCACTCTGCATTTGACCTAAGGCAAATTAACCTCTGAATTAAAAGCGGTGAGCCCCCACCCAGGGCTAAACTGACTGGTGTTGGTGTGATTTTTAAATGAGCTGGGTGATGACTCTCAGCTAGACTGCAGCTCCACTAGCTCAGGTTCCAGCACTGCCTGTGAAAATATTGACCTTCCTTTGCAGCCTTTGTTCTGTGTGAGCAGGCAGCCTTTGAGCGCTGTGAGAACAAACATCAGACAGGCCTGCAGCTTTCCGCACATCCCCTTTTGTTCACGTTCGCTAATGGCTGCATTAATACCCTCTTACCTAGGTGCCGGTGTTTGCATAACAGCATTGTGTTCTGCTGGCTTGCCAAACCACAATGATGAACGCTGAGGACTGTTATTTTGACAGGGCTTGCGCGCGCAAAGCAAACAGAAACGGAGCCGTTTCGAAGGCCGCGACATTCCGTTTGAGGAGGAATTCACATGCTGCCATGTCAGCTTTTGTTAGTGTTATTTCTGTGCCGTTGTTTGAGTTTCTTCTTGTTTGTGTATGGGTCCTACCTGCGGGCTGGCTGAGTGACTGTTTAGCAAGGCGAGGGAGAGTCTGTCCTGCTGTCTGTCTGTCAGCAGCTATTCAGGAGGGGAGCCCTTGTTCAACAGCCCTGAACCAGTTCTGTCAGGGCTGAAGGTAATCAAGCTGCTCCAGCAGCATGGAAAACGTGAAATCTGGGTTTTTTTTTTTTTACTTATGCTCTCATATCCATTTCATATCAAACTGCTCTCATTCACCTGTGAGGTCTCACTGCAGCAGAACAGCTTCCTGGCTATAAATAGTCAATAGTAGATTGTCATTCCTGACTATTTTCTCCCTTAGTTATTTAATTTTCCTGGTCCGATGTATATCCCTCTACATCTGGAACTGCTCAGGTTCAGTGCCTTACTCAAGGGTAATTTACTGTGTCCTCCCCTGGGACTTGAACCAATATACTTCAGGTTACAAAGTCTGCCTGAGACCACCGTAGGATACCTTTCACCTCCTGTTGAACTTTTAAACTGCCACTGCTTGTTGCCTATTGGCAGGGACAGATTACTGCTCCGGCTGTGTGAGGCTTTCGCCCAGGGCCCTGCCAAAAAACAGGGCTCCACCCCGCCTCCATAAAAATGGAACGGTAAGTTAAAAACGGCACCAGCTGAGTGTCTGTGCAGATGTCAGCCTAGAGGCCCAGATAAGTTAATCCACCCCTGTATATTGGTGACAATAGTGGCATTTATGATTATTATTAATAATAATGTTAATACACATTTTACTAGTTAGTTTCATGGTATTACAATTAAACTTTTTAATATTTTCATAGATTTTCCTGGATCCTTTTAGAGCAGAAGTACCGTTATCTGCATATCGCAGGGATGCCGTGTTTCACTTACCTTGTGGTATTTGCTTTTAGTCTTTGTTGGCTGAGTAAACTCCCCTAACAGAGCCCTCCCAGCACATTCTACGGTGTAGTTTCTCCTTGCTTTTCACTCCCTTCCCAGCTGCGCCTGGAAATCGGCACCTTCCAGGGCAGCGGTACGCCCATTTCTCTCCAGTATGCATGAATGCAGGCATTGATCATTTTGCTGGGCGTTGAAAGGGAAGATGGGCTGGGTCACACAGCGCTCCCCCCGCATGACAGACATTCTCTTAAAGCATTGTTGTAGAAAATGACAGGCTCTTCCACAGCCGCCCCCCATCTGCCTTAATTACACAGAGAGTGTTTGCACAGCCGACACGGTGTGTAAAGCACACAATGAGGTTTACAGGCTGTGTGAATCTGACTTGTTTTGCGTTTCCTCATTTTGAGTCTCAGTCACCTGTTGAAAGGACCCTAGAGACCTGAAAGTTTCCTCTAATTGAATGTCATCACATATCTTCTGGTTACGGTAGAGGGCCACACCAATCCACCCCCCCAGGGGAGTAATGTAAATAGTGGGAAAATGGGGAGGGGGGGTTCTGAATATCATAAAGGGACAATCAAAGTGGAAAGCCCGGGAGGATTATCTGCTGAATCTACCGTTGCAGGGAAATAAAGAGATAAAGCTCAAAATTTGACTTAGTGTCACTCGACCGAGGTCAACGATTCAGCTGAAGAAAAGGGAGGGTGACTGTGAAGGTGTGTGTGAGTAAAACTGTAAACGGGACCATGTCTGCAATTGAATTTGATGACTGTGTGTGTCTGTGTGTTTTTTCGTGGGAGTATTTTTTTCTTTAAATTACGTCTGTGTGTAATATGCGGTTTTGCTATGAGGGCGTGCGGTTCCCATCAGGACAAAAACAGAAAATCAAATCATTTACCGTGCAAGACTGTTTCTGTTTTTTGTGAGTGACGGGGACCGGGAAACTGGGGGGGGGACAGTAGCGCACTGTTAGCGTTGCGGCGCAGCTGCAGCGGTGGGTCACGCAGCCATGGACACAGGGGGCCGTCGCAGGCGGGGCTGCGTGTGCGCCGTGAAAGCCGCAATTGTGTCCACTTTGTGAGCGAACAAAACGATCCACTGAGAAAAAGCGCAAATATTGAGCCAGAGCTGAGGGCGGCAGACGTGATGACCTGAGGGCCGTGGCTGGTGCGGGGCGGCTGTTTGCCAGCATCAGACAGCCTGTTTGTCTAGGCCAAACTCCCCCCCCCCAATTTAAGCACACACATTAATAGTGCTATTAATGCCCTGCTGTTTGAAGTACTTCTTCACATTTAACATTGACTGCTATGTTTCACCTTGATGTAAAATTCTCCCTTAACACCCAGAACACAGGTGCCAAACCTGTGTGTTTGTGGTGGTGGCTCAGTCAGCGGGTCACACCAAATACTGCAGAGTTTAAGGTTTCTTGTCTTCATGTTTACCGTCTCCCTATCCTGAAATGAAAATACCCGGGATGGCCCTGTTCTGCTGGCAAGTCTCTTTGCAAGCAAAGTACTGCGTCTGAAATAAAATGTCACTCTGGTAAACAAAGCTTTATTTATATATATTTTATGATGGCAGGGCCTGCCCTGACTGCACAGTGATCATCTCAGCCCTGGACATCGGCGTTTCCTTACCCAGCTCCAGATTGCTCAGGAAATTAAAGACAATAAGAGAAAGAATATCAGCTGATGTCTTTAACGTGATTTATTGTAATGAGAAAAACCTTGTGAGAGCTGTGTATAGTAAATTCTGCAGAGCACGCAGGACGTTACTATGTGAGTCTTACAGTGAAGGGGAAAAAGATGATCTTTGTGCATCTGTGATTTGGTGTCATCCCAACTCATCAGAGAAAACGTATAAAAACTTGTTTATAGCAGAAATACGTTTTTTCTTATTTTCTTTTCAAACATGAAAGAGAATTTTAGTGAGAAGTTTGATATATTCCTGTTTTGTGAACTTTTGAAAGGCACCAAAATAAAAGGCGAGTGCAAAGTAAAGATTTGCTTAAGGTGAAAGAAAATATTTTTGTCTTCTTAAATACTGTTTTGCCTATTGGAGGTAATGGGAATATTTAACATTGGTCTTTCAGTGGACCGGTGTTTACACAGAGACCAAACGCGGCAATGAGGCAGACGACAAGCGGTGTAACCAGCGCTGCTTGGGGCTCATTCACCAGCCAGACTGCGGGTAAGTCATCTGCTGGCTCTCACTCACCGCACTCACTCTTCTCACACTAGTGAAGTGCTTTAGTGCTTTTCTTCACGGCTAGCGTGATCTTTCCGGCAGCCATGAGATGTCAGTGTAGCACAACGATGCGTTTCTATTTTTTTTTAAAGTCTTGGCTTTCCGTGTAATAGAAAACAGATGGGACCTTTGCTGTGGGCAGCCACAAAATGTAGCAAATTCTCATTACATAGTCTGCAGCTGACTCTGTTTATTTTCTTATAAGCCAGCTAAAGCTGGCTGTACCGTCACCACCACTTGTAATGACATACATTTGATGTTAGTCGTTACGCATAATTCTGTTTGCTGATTGCTGGATATTTAGTGTCTCTGCAGTAATGGGAAACAGATATCTTTTTCCCCCCTCTGAGTAAATGATCTTGTTGTACAAACCCACATCCTTGTTATTTTAGCTGCTATTGTAGGGCTTTGGAGTAGAGGTTAGGTTTTTTTTTTAAGTCCATGAAAACATTGGGTTTTTGGGCTAACCAAAATGAGGCGCGCTGCCCAGCACCGAGTCGCCCTTAGTCACGCCACAGGACGGCGGCGCGCTGCTGAGTAACGCGCCGAAACGGACACGCGCCGTCGTTCAGGTCACCGCGACGAAGCGAACGTGACCGGCGTGACAAAGGAGGTTGCCGGGTCTCACCGAAGGCGTGATCTGCAGTGATTAGGACGCACAGGGGAGCTGTGCACTCGGGGGTCTCTCCGAACCTGGAAACCAGGCCCATAAGTCCAGTGATGGCGTTGAGGAAATCAGCCAAAGCCACGTTGTTGCACAATTATTAGCCAACTAGCGCAATTTTTTGGAAATCGGGGAAAACTCGAATGGCGATGAGACGTACTACGTGTAATCCGTAAATGGGAAGACGGTAAAAATCATTAATCAAACAGTTTTTTTTTTGGCCCGATGCACTTTACCCATACTAAAAATTAACACCCTGGTGTCATGGTTAATTTGTATTCGCCATTTATGTATTTGGACACTGCCATAAATCAGGGTAAGATTTATCGCTGTGCTATGAAATGCGACAAAATACTAAAAGTAGCCGCAAAGCAGGAGTATGGCTTATAAATTAAATAATCACGTAATTTTCAATCTGTAGTCACACCAATATTTCATTCCGTATAAAAGGTTTGTGCGCTGTGGAATTTGAAATCCTTTTTTACAGAGAATATTAAATAGTTATTAAATTAATCTGTGCTCGGTGGTGCGTGTTATTGCCACGGACAGATTTGCGGCGAATGAAGCTGTAATGCTGTGGTTAAGCGGATTTATTAAGGGCGCCAGGAATCAGAAATAAACCTGATAACCTGTTTTATTTTGCAGAAATAAAGTGAACACTTACTGGCAGTTAAATCCTCTTAAATGGTTTTCTATTCCTTTTTTCATGCTGCAGTTTTTTTCCTGCTGAGACCGAACAATATGGATTGGGCTGGGGTGTAATTTTTATTAGCTGTCCATATCCCTGGTGTTTTGTTTTTCTGTCGTTTTTTGGAGTTCGTCTTTGGGGGGTAAAATAAGCTTCAGTGGCCTAATTATAAGCCTGTGCCAGTTTAGTTGGTGTTTTTACTTGAAGATGTCGCTGGCCTGTACACTTTCTCAATAATCAAAGGCGATGATGAAAAATGAATTATTTCATATATGCGCTCGTCAGTGACAGGGAAACGCTTGCATTTGAAGGGTGTTCTGAGTCTGAAGTGCAGTACCTCACAGCAGATGCGATTTGGCCCCCAGCACTGCCTCTACCCCCCTGTTAAGGCCTCGTGTCCCACAAGCAGGTAGCTGAGCCGGCCATTCTGGAGTGAGGGAGGGGGGGGACGACGCTCACCGAAAAGGGTCAGCGTCGGAGGACCAAAGGGAACGACTTAACCTCATTTCACTGAAGTGTATGTCAGTGCTGTAAATATTTAATCCAACGTGAGATTTTCAGGCCCCTTTGGATCAACAGTTTACCTCCTTTTTTGTTATAAATAGTCTGCTTTCAATTACCTCTGTGAAATTGCTTTACCGGGTCCATGCATGATTAAATATTCATTATGTTAAACTAGGCACTTTCTTTGTATATAAATCCATATTAAATTTAGCTGGCTGCCTGCCTGAAGCCACACGAGATGGATTCTTGGCGTAAAGAACGCACCATTCCTTAGGAAGCTCTGGATGCTTGCAGTCGTTTGTTTCTGTTCTGATGTAAATGATGGCTTGTTGTGGATATTCCCCCCACTTTTTATGTCCACATGCCCCAGCATACACAGAAGCTTCTTGGGGGGGCTTGCAGCAAGCCTGGGAAAAATAAACAAGTGTGCTTAGGAGGACGGGAAGAAGCACCAAGACCTGAGCAGGGGGTGAGCCAGTGCAGGGAGCCTGCGTGTGTAAGAGCGGCTTTTAGGGGACAACAGGGCAGCTATCCTCTTTCAAATAATGCCAAATTCCTCTGAAATATTTACCAAATATTTTTTCCAGTGCTCAAGACCACATGGAAAATTAATTTCTGAATGTTTGAAATTCTTCCCCAACTCAGCAGGCTTATTTATCCTGAGCCAGTGTTTATTTGTTCAGTAATCAAGGAGGGGGGGGGGGGGCGGGCTCAATGGACAAAGAGCTCATACAGCCGACTTTATTATTGGGGACACAAGGTGCTTCTTTTTTAATGTGGCCTGGGGCAAGAAACCTGAAATATGTGCGGTGGTTTATGAGAGAGACGTTTTTAAGAAAATGTTTTTGCAGTCGTCACCCTTCCAGGCGGAATGCTGAATCATGTGCTGCCGTGTTTATGAGACGACAAACTTCTGCACGCTGGAGCGGTAGATGAACCGATCCGGAGCGCAGCGTCGCTTGGCGTCTCGTCTGAGGACATGCGCTTTACGAAGAATGCGTCCCGGACATGCAGCGCAGGGCGAGGGCATGCTCCCGAAATGCGCAGAGCGGTCCGCATAGCACCTGAGGGAATCCTAACACGCATCTCCTCCAGGGCGTCCCCCTCTTCCTGCTCTGCGCGGCCTGGCGTGGGCGTCACACTGTTCTGAGACCCTGTACTGGAAGATGGATAGACGCATTTAACATGAAAGGCCTCTTTCCGTACTAAATATGTATGACTTTTATAGCTTCGGATGCATTTCTGCAGAAAAAGGAGAGGAGGCCGCGATAAAGCTGTAGTTTTTTGTAGTACCTTGAGACTGCGTGCGGAAGGCACTCCTCACCCCATCAGCTGGCGTGCCAAGCAGCTGCTCAGAGAGCTCATGAGCTCATCTCTGTGATGGCTCGTCGGGCAGCGTAGCGCCGTGAACGCTGACTTAATCCTCATTCCTAATGCACAGACGCGCATTAACGATATAAGCCTCGTCTTAGCGAGTGCTTATAACCAGTGTGTGAATGTTAGAGCGTTGCTTCCATGCCCAGCAGGGTTTTGCCTGATCGCTGACTTGGTCAGCCTGCTGCAGGTGGTCTCTGCTCTCCTCCGGCTCCCACGCTGAGCAAACTGCAAGCCAGGGGCAGCACCTTCTCCCGAAGGCTGGTGCACCTACATTACTCATCAGTCTCCTGATTTGCATGCGTGGAGATTGGGAGACTGAGGGGACAGTTCTTCCCCTGTTGGTCAAATATTCAGTTGAGATATCTAAATTGCCCATAGTGTACGTGTCCTGTGATGGAGTGGTATCCTGTCTAGACTGCCGCCCCACCCAGTGTGCCCTGTACTGCCTGGGACAGGCTCCAGGCCCCCCTGCAACCCTGACCAGACAAGAGGTCAGAGGGAGGCTGGATGGATGGATGGATGGATGTAACAGGCATTTCTGCTTTTTTGATTTGTCGAGTATTTACTTATAACAAATAAATCAAAGAAAGTGAATAGTTGCTATACTGGATGAACTGCATCAAGCTATTAATGGTCTATTAATGTCTTATTGATTATGGCTAATCTGTGTACCGTATTTTCCGGCGTATAAGACGACTGGGCATATAAGACGACCCCCTGACTTTTCCAGTTAAAATATAGATTTT
>JAABNX020000008.1:1561243-1576887 GCA_015163995.2 Mormyrus lacerda
CTTGTCCCAACACGCTCGCTGCTGTCATCTCCCACGTTGTTGCCATATGTTTTGTGAAGTTTTGAGTTTAGCTCCTACACCCAACCCCCAAATTCCCCACCCTCTGTGTCGTCTCCCTACTAAATGTCCCTAATGGACGGGATGCCTGTCAGCCCGGGGAGACCTGAAAGGTTAAGGGCCCCTAGGACCTTCACTCTCCAGCAGTCCAGGAGGGATATCCGGCAGTGGGGACAACTCCCAGGGTGGATGGGGGCTGGGGAACATACTCTGTGTGGACAGGCTGCACAAGGAGTTGCTGCGGTGTGTAGACTGGCTGTGTGCTGATGGGCTGTGTGTAGACGGCCTGCGCGTGGACAGACTGTGTGTAGACGGCCTGCGCGTGGACAGACTGTGTGTAGACGGCCTGCGCGTGGACAGGCTGCGTGCAGAATGGCTTTGTATAGACTGTCCCATACCTGCTTTCCATAAAAAATGGTGACACTGCTGGTGTTTCCAGTCCGTACTGCTGTCTGCTTGGCTGCATCCTGCTGTTTTTCAGTCAATACACACAAACACAAGCAAACACAGGCGCACCCTGGGAGATTTCCCCCTCCCCCCATACAGGGACACACCGGTCACGGCCTAGAGGATGCTCACGCTCTGCCAGCATCCCCCCACCCCCCGCCTGGCCTGGATGTCACCCACAGCCTCAGAATAGAACTGAGAGCTGCTGTCACAGGCTGACATAGAGAGGCACACACACACACACACACACACACAGGCATATACATAGAGAGGCACACACACACACAGGCATATACATAGAGAGGCACACACACACACACACAGACATATACACACACACTCACACATAGAGAGGCACACACACACTCTGCTGCTCATACAGTATGTAAAACATAAAGTATACAGACAGTATAACAATAAAGATGAATGCCAAATTGGATTTCAACACACAAGGACACGCTCAGTGTGATGGAGTGTCTCAGGCTGACAGCAGAGCCTACAGGTGCCCCCCCCCACAGGCTGCTATCAGAGATCAGCTGGCACGGCCGGTTCAGCCCACGCACTCGGGGGCTCCCAGTCGCCCACCTGCCCCCCCGTTCGCCCAATAGGAGGACGTGTGCCCGTCCACGCCATACAGGATCCTTTCTTTAGATCTGGGGCTTGTCTGAACTGGCAGGAACGTGACATTCCTTCCTCATCCTCCTTTTGTCTTCCCGCTATCTCGCATTTTTTCGCCCTTTGTTCCGGCCCTGCCCAGATGAAGGTACCGCTACTGATGTCTCAGACAAAGCCGGGCTGTGGGTCACACTAAGGCGCTGTTTTGAATGGTCCTGCTCTGATCACGCTGCCCCTCTTTCTCCCTGTAAGGTTCAGGGCTTCTCTGAGACCAGAGTCACACACGTGACGGACCATCCTGTTCTTCCGGAACGATGAGTTTTCCCCCCTCTTCCTGGCAGTGAGGCCCGGAGTCCGCCTCATGGGGCAAATTCTCACCGGTAGAGGCGGGGGTCATTGCCCAGGTGGTAAATGACCTGCTGCCAGGAGGGAGCAATGAGGCTTTAGCGACAAGCCAGGTGACGGCTACCCGGCCGGGTTCTGGGGGCATGTAGACCATCCCCATCAGTAAGCAGCCTTTGCTCCGCCTTTACTCAGCATGTACTCTGCCCTGACACCAAGCCGAGGGGCTGACGTGCAGCTGTGTCAGGCTTGCATTATACCTGCCCTGTTCAAGCTGCTCAGCTTGGGGTTGGGGGCACTCGAATACTGAACCTCTTGTTGCTAACAGCAGACACACACACACACACACACACATGCACACATCTCCCCACGCCAGCTCTCCTACGCCCACCAGCTTGCTCTTAATCCGCTCATGCCTGCATCATGTTTGCTGGGAGTCGGATAAACACAACAGACCCGGCTTTCAGGAGCCCCTGCGATGACACCAGATCGCTCCCGCACTTCCTCATCTCACACCCCCAGACAGCTGCTCTTGTAGTGGCTCTGCAGTGAAGAACAAGCGGCGTCGGTTTTAAGGCGTCTTTAAAAAAAAAAAAAAAAACGGTGGTGGGTTTTTTTCCGCCTCCCTCTTCTGCCGCTGTCTGATTTGCGAGACGTCAGCATTAGCCTGCAGCGGCTCGCTGAGAGAGCATAACCTGATTTTCCTCTGGCTTCCAATTTGTGCGGAACATTTTGAAGGCAGTTAGTGACTGTCGTTAATAAGCTGACTGGCCCAGCTGACAGTGACTGTCTGCAATAAAGACCCTCTGTAAAGCAGGCAGATAGTAATTTCCCTGACAGCCCGCCGTTCATTACTGAAAGTCACCTGCCAAAACTGCAGTAATCAGAGCAAGAGACAGGGGAGTGGGAACCCCCCCGCCACACACACTCCTCTTTAACCAGCCCAAACAAAAGCTAGCCCTTGTTAAAGCAGCCTCTGTGAGTCCATCTGCCTGCTCTCAGCCGATGCTTTGGTCCCGGTGGCAACACCCCGGCGCTGGCCTGCCTCGGAGTCACCTCGGGATGTCATGGACGCGGAAGTGGGTCGTCCAAACATGCCGGCATTAAAAAAAAAAAACCACCTGGCAGGGAAGAAGTATTAGCTTTGGATCAGGGACAAGGAGCAGGGAGCCGTGTGCCGTCCTATAACTGCATGTTCGGCGTTTATGGGCCGAGGTGTGAGGCCACGGAAAGGCCCGCAGACGGCACAGAGGAGCCAAAAGGGCGGCCTGCCAAGGACGGGCCACGTGACCGGTGCATGAATTGAGGCCCGTGAATGTCCACAGGAATTTTGTTAGATTTCAGGGACACTCATTTTTGTGGTACCAAGGACCAAACCTTCACCTGGCCTAAAATAATGACCGCAGGTTAACCACTGAGGAGCCAGTCATTCCCGGGGGTCACGACCGGAGTAACCGCTAAACGCGCAGAGCTCCTTGGCGAGGTCCGTACCTGCCCCATGCCGCCGGGCCGCTATTCAGCCTTGGAAGGACTGCAGCTCTCACTGCGTGTGGCCACATGCATCCAGCCGTCCAGGCCTCCTCCCGATGGTTATCTTGGTCCGGCAGCAGAAGGCCGGCAGGGGACGCGCTGAATGGCATCACGCTGAATGGTCTCCCTCAGGTCATGCACCAAACATGTGACACGGGCAGAACATGCAGACATCATACGCAGAGAGCGCAGACTGGAATCGAACACCCCGATACTTGCAGGTAGGAGGGCACAGCAGCACCTAACAAAACCAAAACAAATGAAAAACTAGGACATAGTGAACAGAGTGAGGTGAGAGGGAGAGAGAGCATAGAAAATGGTGTTTGAGTTCTCTCAATGGCTTCAGGGCTTTTTGACCGTTGCTGGAAGCCTCAGGAAAAACAAAGTGTTTCCAACTTTAGAGCCCAGACGCTGGGGTCCTGTTTGAATTGTAAATCGGCCGGCTCTTTGAGTCGTGCCTCTTCCAGAATTACGCATTCTGTTGGAAGGCCTGCCAGGGTGTGAGGCGCCGGATCCTCTGGGAGCTGGGCCTCACACTCTGCCCCCCCCCCCCTTTACCGGATGCTGGGCGGCCGCGAGCTGGATCACACACACACACACACACACACACACACGCTCATGCACTCAAACACACACACGCAGGCACATGCACAGAAGCACATGCATACAAACACGGAAGCATACACATGCGCACACAAACGCACACACACACATGCATGTAGAGAGTTGCATATACCTGTACACACAGGCACCCGCACACCTAGACTCACAAACATAAAGATGCACAAACATTCTTTACACCACCTTCTACAACCTTGCACGTTTTTCACTGAACCATATATTATTACTATTTTCAGCATCATATTGTCTTCCTTGAATATATATATTTTAGAATGTTTTTTTTCTTAATCCCATAGATACTAAGAAAATATGTCAAAAAACAACTTTTATTTTGATACAAAATATATGATGTTATGCTGTATTTTCATGCACCTGGTGACTCAGGGTGAATGTGTGTTTTACTGAAGCAGACTCCTCTCACATGTTCTGTAATTACAGGACTGTCCATCAAGTCCTTCCTCTCTGTTGCTGGAAGCGAGTAGATTTTTAAAATATCTGTGTGGGATTCCCGTTGTGGAACGGAGCTCTCTGAAAAGCACACAGGCACTTAAAGCATTTCCTGCAGTAGCATAAGGATGTCTCTGCAGTGTGGCTTCCTCTGCGTTTGGCCTGAGTTGCAGTTTCCACCGGCTTTGGCTGGGGAGTGGGAACCTGCGAGTAGCGTGGGGTAATAAGATAATCCGGCATGGATGGAGACGCGGGGAAGCGGGCCAGCAGACCGGCCATCGCTCCGTCTAGGAGCCTCCTTGCGTCTGTCCGTAAGTGCCGCCTGTGGGCCGGGCATGTGCTGTGACATTTGCTGTTTAGGGACTTTACTGCGTTTTTTCAGCCTTCGGGAATTTACACGCCTCAGAGGACACCCACGGACCAAACACCGCATAATGATGGAATCGGTGGGTATCATCAGGTTTAACAGCAAGTAACAAGCTCTGGTGTGTAATCCATCTTGGCAAAGCGGAACAGACGGGAGAGATCTGCGTCCGGTGGCTGCCGGGGGGGGGGGGCTGCCGCACAGCGCGGCATCCGAAACTAAACTAGCGTGAAAGTACCTTCCGTCACGGATTTCCAGGGCAGCACCGCTCAGCGCTGGACGCCTCATTGGTGGATGTGCCATTGGCTGCTGGCCGCCCGATTGGTGGATGTGCCTTTGGCTGCTGGCCACCTGATTGGTGGATGTGCCATTGGCTGCTGGCCGCCCGATTGGTGGATGTGCCTTTGGCTGCTCACCTTTCAGTGGAGGGTATTTATGGCAGCGTCTGGAAGCCAAGAGACCACAGGGTCCCCGTGACCCATGAGCCGCTGTCACTAACCAGCCTGGAAATTCCGGTGTCACCGGGGAGGAAGTGTGCGTATGTGCAAATCATTAGGTGGGAATAAAAATAATGGTGGTTGTGGTGATGTGCATCTGTGGAAGACCGCACACACTCACACAGACAGATAGACACAGACAGATAGACACAGACACACGCACACGCACACATGCACACACTCAGACAGATAGACAAAGACACACGCACACACTCACACAGATAGACACAGGCACACGCGCACACATACACGCACACAGAAACACAACAAGACAGACACACACGCATACACACAGGCAGACACACGCACACGTGCACACACAGACACGCACACACACAGACACATGCGCACACACACAGTTGCGGAATGTCAGCCCTGTGTCAGGATCTTTCCCAGGGACCAGAGCGGTTCCTGTTAATGCCATCATAGCCTCAGGTCAAGGCTGCTCTGAACGGAAGCCGTGAACTGGCAACGATGGGGTCTGTGTTAGCAAAACATCACAACGCCTTCCAAGTGGGTGGGGGGGGCAGTACAGGGAGAATGATTCGCCAACCGCAGCGCTGTGTCAGGAGGCTGTGATGATGTGGAGGTGGGACGGTGCACAGGAAGGCTGCAGGTTTGGCATGACGTGTGGGGGAGAGGTCTGTCTCGGGGAGGAGAGCCTGCTGCCTGGCGACCATTTAACACGTCCCTCGCTGATGTTTCCCTTCCGCCTCCCGACGATGCCTTGCTTCCCGCCACATCCGTCGGCAAGGGGCTGCGCGGGGACCAGCACTAATTGGCGACAGGCAGCGTGATGATAGGGTGGGGGGGCGCGTGGTCCATCTGGCTTCACAGCAGCACAAACAGAGCCGTGGAATGTCGCAGCCGGCGGCTCGGATCGGGCCAGTGTGCCCATGACCTCGACAACCCCTCTGTGCCACCTGACCCACGCTCCTGTAATGGCATTTCCCGGCTGCTGCTGTGGATCGCTCCGGGCGCAATGGCGAGCCGCAAGGCTTAGATGGTGCCCCTGTGGCTTTCTACGTCTTTCCATGGTCACGTGGACGGGTCGGCAGCCCTGGGCCCAGAGGCGGGCTCTTGGCAACCATCGAGCATCAGCCCACGCGGTCAGGGAGTGGTTAATCTGTACCGCGGCGGGCAGGACTGAAAGGCGGTGGCTGGGACCCGCCGTGGGCGGCGCTGAGACGCGGCGGCTCGGACACGCGGTGGGCAGCGCACACAGCTGATAGGGCCTCATGCTGATGCTTACCTCAGCAAAGCTTCCTGACTCCCACCCCACGGATCCCGCTGCCCGCAGGGAACACGTGTGCCTGAGGCAGGGGTCCACATTCACATCGCATGAAGTATCACCTTGCTCCTCATCATGTCAGCGACTGCAGGACAGCTGACAAATGAGCGATGTCATTTTGCCCCCCTACAGGTGCGGGATGTCAAACAGAAGTCTTAAGGTGGGGGTTATGGGAGCTTCACATAGCTGGCATCGACGTGATGGCTAAGCTGCCGCGGACAGTTAGCTTATTAGCGGCAGTCTCAGCTCTGTAGAATCTTTTAAATGGAAAGAAGACTTAGTGTTGACCTCTCCTGTCATGCAGCATCAGCAGTCAGGCGAGTTTTTAAAAATATTTCTTTAAATACCATCAAAGCCAGTGTCTTAATTCAGCGACCATAAATATGAACGTAAATGTGTGAGGAATGTTAGTGGGGGTCGCGTTGGAATCAGTATCAGAATCGGAAGCTGCTGAAATCCCAGAGGAATGTACTGCCTGCCTGCTACAAAATATTGTCACCTTTACTGTCACATCATAAAAACACTGTATATTGTGCATTTAGATTGAAATCTTACCCTGAATCAACACAGCAGATTAAAATCCTTAAACTGTTGCTTTTAAGCAGTTTCTGACCTGTACTGTACAGCTCCACCTGCACTGGTATATCTCCTCCAGTCCTGGACTAAATGACATGCTGACTGACGACTGCCGAGCTGAAAGCTAAGTCAAAGTCAGTCTGTAATTTTAATTAGACATCATTAATTAGCCAGCCAGCCACCCCCTGCCCCCGCCTCCATGGGAATCACTCAGGTCGAAACAGTGCAGCGTAACTTGCGAATAGCATCCAGAATGACCTTTTCCGTTTTCAGGGTGAGCCCTTTCACTTCAGGCTTTACAGGAATTGGGGGTGGGGGGCCGAGGAGGGACACAGCCTCAAACGATACATTTAATCATGGATGAGGGACAGGCGGAGTGCGGCGACTATAAACACGCCCCCTGTCGGTTTGTGGACCCTTTACTGCAGAATCGCGTCAGCCAATCACAACAAAGTGGGCCTTGCCAGTCCCATCAGCCTCTGCCGGGCTGCCCTCCTCACCTAAGTGATATCTGCGTGGCGAGCCTGGCGCCGAATGTGGCGAACCAGGGCTCAGCCCATATGCCAGCCCGTGCTGTGCTCCCTTCTCCTTGGCAGCCGGCGCCACTAATCCGATCGGACCACTGTGCCAGGGCCACGAGAAACAAGCCGCGCTGGCCACCAAGCCCACCGTAATCGGGGGTGCATCCTTAGTGATGCCATGGTGGATAATTGGCTGTGCAGTGGGTATGGGGGGGCAGTACCCCTGAGCAAGAAGGTACCTCCATCAACAAATCTTTCTAATAGAGAGCTGTACTGTGTAAACCTGTCCCAGAAATGCAAAGCAGGGTGGTCCAGCTTCATTCATAGGAGATGGCCGCCCCGCTTTAGCTCACAGCTGGAATTCCGTCCACTACAAATGAACCTGGAGCACCCTGCCTTGCATTTAACTCACACCTGGAATTTACGGCCACCTGCTTTAGCTCAGAGCCGGAATGGACGACTGCCCCGCTTTAACTCACACCCGTAATGGACGACCGTCCCGCTTTAGCTCACACCCAGAATGGACGACCTCCCCGCTTTAGTTCACAGCCAGAATGGACGGCCGCCCGCTTTAGCTCACAGCCAGAATGGACAGCCACCCGCTTTATCTCACACCCGGAATGGACGACCGTCCCGCTTTAGCTCACACCCAGAATGGACGACCTCCCCGCTTTAGTTCACAGCCAGAATGGACGGCCGCCCGCTTTAGCTCACAGCCAGAATGGACAGCCACCCGCTTTATCTCACACCCGGAATGGACGACCGTCCCGCTTTAGTTCATAGCCAGAATGGACAGCCACCCGCTTTAGCTCACACCCAGAATGGACGACCGGCCCGCTTTAGTTCACAGCCAGAATGGACGGCCGCCCGCTTTAGCTCACAGCCAGAATGGACAGCCACCCGCTTTAGCTTGCAGCTGGAATGAACGGCTGCTTTAGCTCACACCCAGAAAGGACGGCCGCCCACTTTAGCTCACACCCGGAATGGACGGCCGCCCCGCTTTAGCTCACAACCAGAATGAACGACCACGCTGCTTTAGCTCACAGCTGGAATGAACAACCACGCCACTTTAGCTCACAGCCAGAATGGATGCCCGCCTCGCTTTAGCTCACAGCCATAGTGGATGCCCGCCTCGCTTTAGCTCACAGCCATAGTGGATGGCTGCCCCGCTCCAGTCTAGATTTGTCTTATAAAGGAGCAGCATGAAGCACTGTTCCTTGCTAAAGACGAACACAGAACCAGCCACTGTGAATTTCAGAGCTCAAGGGCCCATTTATGAGGCTCATCATTCACTGCAGGAGCATGAAGGTTTCAGAATGACACTTGAACCTTAGGAAAATGATGTAAGAAACACAGGAAAACTCTAGGCCTCTCTAAAAATGCATGCAGTGCAAGTTGTGATGCTATTATGTGCTGCTGGAATCCTATTGTAACCAACCCAAAAAATATCCTTGCAGAAACATATTTTACAAAGTCAGCGCGATGGTATCCATGGATGCAAGGCCTTCAGATGGTTTGATGGAGTTGCTACGGCACTTAGGATAACAGCAGAAGCTGTTCCTGTTAATATTACAGGGAACTAAAAGCAGACGACTGAATTAAATGTCACATTCCCTTCACTGTGTTAAGAGTAAAGCTCATTTTCGAACCACGGCAAACACTATCGTTTGCTGCAGGCAGCACCTTCCAGGAATAGTGTGTCTCCATCAATCGCATCAAACAGTCGAGCCATTTGGAAATATCAAAGGGCTGTGGAGATAGAGGTGCATCAGAACGCTCCAAGAGGATGATTAAAAGGCCCACGCTGAAGCACCATGATTCCCTCAGACCTCTCGTCTCCTGTTTTTAGCACAGAAGGTGCCATTTTTTCAGGTACACCTAATGAGCTGAAGCAAATGTCTGGGCAAAGCAAATTAGCGCTTATGTTTCCTTGCTGTGCTCATGATTTTTATGCATGTCTTAGTTTTGAAAAAAAAAAAAGACACAGAAGGGGACAGGCCTGGGACAGTTACGTGCAGAAATTAAGCAACTCAAGCTGAAGTTTCCCTGAAAGCCTTCCTCTCCTTACAGGCGGAAACCATCTTCCCCTGTCCACACGGACAGGATCGTCTGTGTGTGTGTGTGTGCTAGTGACATACAGCTGCCTGGAGACCTTCTTTTCTCCCAAAACATGTCTTGAAGGTCATATCAGCCTCTCTTCTCAAGGCCACAGATTCTAGCTCCTTCTGGGGACCCCAGGCATCCCTAAGCCAGCTGGGAGATATTATCTCTCTGGCGTGTCTTGCGTCTGCCCCTCCACCCAGTGGGACATACCAACTCTCTTGGGAGCCAACCAGGTGGCACTTATAAGATGGTGGAACCACCTCAGCTGACTGCCCTCGAACCTGGAATAGGGTGACCAGGCACAGCCCTGGAGCCAGGACTGAGGGTCGTGTCTGTCAGCAAGAGCCGGGGGACTCAGCCCTCCCACATAAGCCAGCCAGACTGGGCCCAAAATATCTGCCTGGAGCCATTTTGTGGACTGTCCACCCACAAGGTGAAAGACGGGTTAGGGACAGGACCGTTTGGGTGGTATGACAGGAAAGGACCCAATGATACAGTCCAAAAGTCAATGGTCTTGAATTCCTGTAGCAGCGACAGATCAGATTTAACAATACTTACACAGAATTTAGTGTGTAATTGTCACAACAACGAAATGTGTCCTCCGCGTTTAACCCATATGTGCCAATGTGACATAGCAGGGGGCAGCTAATTCAGCGCCCGGGGAGCAGTGCTTGAGGCACCTTGCTCAGGGTACCACAGTGGTGCCTTGCTGGTCAAGGTTTCAAACCTGCAATTTTTCAATTACACGTGTGCATCCCTAACCACTAAACCACCACTGCCCACCTAGGTAGAAAAGTAGGAAGAAAAATCTCATGATTAAAATCTTCATGAAAACTTTTTGGGCCGAACCTTGTGTGTGCAGAGTAAGTCTTCTAAAAAGCCCAAGAACCAAAGTACACTTGGCTTCCATCCATCCAACCTCTTATCCAGTAGAGGTTCATAGGCTCTTTAAATTTATAGTGTAAATTTAATGTAAACACTGAAACCAAATGGATGGGTTATAAAAATCCCCCTGACTCCCAGTCTGAGCTGGCTGACGGTATTGGAGTCTCCGGTTGGACGTTTGCTTATTTGACATTAAACGTCGGCTCTCTGTGTGGCCTGTGGGTTCTGTGGTTTGGGAGACACACAGAGGCACGCCGGCAGACGTGCACACACTCTGCTCCGCTCCGCTGCTATTCATTGAAAGGCTCGGATCCCGGCCTTATTTGTAGCGTCTTCTTGGCAGGATATCTGAAAGGTACATCCTGGAATTTCCCGTGTTGCTACAGAGCCTGCCCCCCCCCCCCCCCCCCCCCCCCCCCCCCCACCCCAACCCCAACCCACCAGGCTGTGCCTCTGTTTTGTACACATCTCCTCCTGCAGGATCAGGTGTCGGCCATCGGAACACCACTGAAAGTCAGAGCACGCGACACAAAGATGCGTCTGTGCAGCTGGCCGACTAAGCATAAACACAGCTGGGACACACTGCCTGCGCTCCAACACAGTCCTTCCTAGGCATATTAATTTGCCTGTGCTGTAATTCCAGTTGTATGTGCCCCACCCCTATTGCTCGTACTGCCCCACTGTATCCCTTTCCTAGGCTCAGCAAAGTTCTCCCTCATTTCTCTTCCATTAATCCCATCTGTTAATCCCCTGCCCTAGCAGGTCCCCATATCATGTGACTCCAATGTGTCACATGACTGTTCACCTAATTTCAACCTCCATCTCCCATTTGCTGCTTCTTCAACTTGTTCCGCTTGTAGCTTTAATGTGCTGATTGTGTTGGCCAAGCTGCAGGGGGGCCAACTGGGGTCTGCCTTAGCCACATCTTATGTGATCAGAAATTGAAATCAGTTACTAAGAGCCATACAACTGACCCAGAGTCACCCTTTCATCCCTTTGAGATCAGTCTTCAGTCTCTTCCAGAAAGCCACTGAATTCACACTTCCACGTCTACAGATGCATAAGTTCAGGATTTCCGGTAAACAGTGCTGCAATCGTATGGTGTCTCTATGGTAACGGCGGCTGTGAACAGGGTGGTCCCAGGCCCAAAGGAGCAAGCAGTGGAAGCGCTGGGTGAGACCGCGCTCTCTCCTGTCGCAGCGGCTGCAGTGCTGCCGTTAGTGCCGCACTAATTACTGGCACGTCATTAGCGAGCGTGTCGGCAACAACAAAAAGGCGCTAACCGGCACGTGGAGGTCCCTTCACTGTAATTGAAAAAGTGTGGCTTTTGTGAGCTTTGATAGGGACTCGGTGGCTGCACACCCGCGATTAGCACCTGCGTGAAGCGCGCCGAGGAGCGCGTCGCCCAGAGGCTCGTCGCATTTCAAAATGTTTGCTTACAGCACTCGTTCAAAAGACCTTATTAACTACCATAGCAACTAATGGCACTGGAAATGCCATAAGAGCAATTACTCAGAGCTGCATTCATGAAAGAGCCTGCCTTTCATGCTGACAGCCGCGCTTTGATATCCCTGTTTACACGGTTTCGTAAAATTCAGTATTTAGAACTTCAGATTTTGAACTTGCAACATGGGACATGTCAGCCTGTGACGTTGCTGCAGCATTCGGGAATACAGTAAGTGGGGATTCACTTAATTGAGTCCAAACTCACCATCAAGACTAGGCTTGATAAATCAACTTGCTGCTGAAGGGGAGATTGTGACCCAGCCGAGAACGTTATGGAGATCTCAAAGCCATCTCGACATCATCTTCTCTTCTTTTGCTCACACTCGAGATCGATATCAGCACGGCGAGCCGCGGCACGGAGTCCTTTCCAGGGTGAGGCGCCTCGGAGGAATTATACAGCCTCACAGCTGGATTTGGGGCCCTCACTGGTGCCCTGTTTGGCTCTAGCAGGCAGCTGAAGATGAAAGAGTCCTAAGTGCTCACTGGGAGAGAGACCAATGTAAAACCTTCAGCGGCTAAAGCCCCTTATCTTTCATTGTCGAGCACATTACTGATCATGTGACCCAGACAGAATGGGGCTTTTTCACGATGGAAGAGCATCACCCAGGAATCAAAGGCGCAGCCCCCCAATTGAAATATAATATCTAAGGCAGCATCGGCTGAAGGAAAAGCCTTTATACTCCCTCCTGTGTGATCTTGCTCCTGCCTTGTGAGATGCTGCTATGACAACAGCGGGCCTGAGGAAAAAAACACTGGAGTCGCTTAGGGATCAGAGCCCTGCATCTGGAACCATGGTCCTGAGCAGGATAATGTGATAACCTGTGCATTAAGGCCGGCAGCAATGCAGCTGAGAAGTGGATAGGGTGGGATGTTAAGCAGACAGTGCAGCTTAGAGCACTGCGATAACGCAGTTTAAAGCAGGAAATGGAAACATGACCCTGTTAGAACAGGGCTCAGGCAATACCATACTGTCTTTGTCCATCAATGCGTTTTGACCCCCATGCTCTCTGCCTTCCTTCCCACATGTCTGGATGGTGCCCAGGGTGGGCAAAGTTCTGGTTCAGTCCCATGGAGGGGTGACACTGTGGATGCAGCATTCAATCTGCAGCCTGCACTGGCCGGTGTGGGGAACTGACTAATTGATGGACTTTAACTTGACCTTAATAACAGCTTACACCTGACTTTTAGCAAGCACCCCTGCTCTGGGGATAGCAGATACGTCACATGAGCAGGGTTCAAATCCCACTTCTGTTCTGGGAATAGCAGCTGCCTCACAAGAGCAGGGTTCAAATCCCACCTTTCCTCTAGGGTTAGCAGCTGCTTCATAACAGCAGGGATCAAATCCCAAATCTGCTCTGGGGTTACGTGATACCTCACATGACCAGGGTTCAAATACCACCTCTGCTCTAGGGGTAGCAGCTGCATCATACCTGCAGGGTTCCAATCCCTCCCCTGCTCTGGGGCTGTGGGCCAATCAGGTCTCTGATTTGCTTATAGTGCTTGATCATATGTCAGTGTGCGCTGTGACGAGCTGGCATCCTGTCCCGGCTGTACCCTAGGCACATGCCCTGTAACAGACTGGCATCCCCTCCAGGTTGCACCCTAAGCATGTGCCCTGTGACAGACTGGCATTCCACATTCCCGTCTGAGTTTTTCAGATGCTACCAGAACCGTTTGTTTCCACATCAGGAGTACATGCCCTGATTCTAAGAGGGAAAGGTTCACCTTCATAGGGAGTTCAGATCAGCTTAAACCCACACAACACACACAATAATAATGCTGACCGCATCCACGCGTCTCACAGCAGTAATCATAGTACATCAACGTAATTGCAAACAAGAAACACGGTGGGTAAAGAGTGCAGAGTTGTGCCCAGCACCAGGCTGTGTGGCAGACTTAGCCAGCAGCGTGCCACACTGCCCCAGCCCCCGGGGGCCTGCTGTCACAGGAAGGACCAGAGCAGCAGAACAGGAAATTACAGATCGGAGATTATCGTCGTGCGACAGTGCCAAGCATTCAAGGTTAGGAGGCAGCCTCCCGGGTGTCTGTTATCGGGGCTGGAGTCGCAGGATTTACAGTGTAATAACGCCAAGGTGAGTCCCGCATTCTTATCTGCAACCCGCAAAGCATGTGAGTCAGAGAAAACAATCTCACGTAGTGAGGTGCAGTTAAAGGCTGAACGTTAACGGAAAATACGGGATAAAAAAAAGCAAAATAGAATAGAAATGCTGTATTTTCTCCCTCAATCTGTCCCAGAGAGGATGGGAAATATGAGGATTCCGCAAGGCCTGCAGTCACTCCTGCCCGTACGTCGGACTGCACCAGGAATTGATGTAATGTTTATGTTATTTTCCCCAAAAATCAAAGGCTGGGTACTATTGTTGCTTTTTTCTATTATGCAAATGTGGAGAGAAAGAACCTGAGCAAAAAGCATAAAAATGCACCTTTTTTGCAGAGATGTTCCCAAACTAAGGTGATGTCACATGTGTGGCAGAGAAAGTTTCCACATTGGCTGGTTGCTTCCCCCCCCCCACTGGAGGCGACTCCATTTCCTGTCTGCACTTCAGACGGAATGCGGCCGCTGATCACTGCGGAAACCCAACCCGGGTAATATTAGCTGTTGTAAAGTCACCAGTATCCCAGTAATGGTGGCGGCTCACCGGCTAATGCCAATATGGTGGCCTGGCCAGTTACCAGGTTCTGGTCGTCATTCTCACCATATCCAGACATCCTCTCATCCCAGGCAATTAAAATAACTTGCCTTGCTTTATACCGCAGTTGCAGGGGTAGGCTGCTTATTAGCCATAGCTAACGGCCCTCTGCAGAGCCCAGCTGGGTGGCTGTCATACCAGCCGATGGTGGAGAGACGCGTGCCTCTACAGAGCCGCCAGAAGCGGGTCGGAGGCAAAGAGATGGGCACAGCGCTGCGGCAGGGCAACAGCGAAGCGAATTTTAATGGCATTCCAAGACAATGTCCCCATAATGTGACAAAAACCTGATATTTCGGTGTTGTGGGGACCATTTTTTTGGTCCCCACAAGGGGAAATTCAATTTTATAAAAATCTGTGACTGCAATCAAAAAACTAAAGATGCCAAAAGTCTTGTGTTTTATTTGATTACTCGTGGTTAAGGTTATGGCTGGGTGGGGGTTAAGGTTGTCATTGTTGGGATTAGGGCTTTTCCCCATAGACACAAATGGAGAGTCCCCAGAAAGATATCAGTACAGGTGTGTGTGCGTGTCTGTGCGTGTGTGTGTGTGTCTGTGCATGTGTGTGTGTGTCTGTGCATGTGTGTGTGTCTGTGCATGTGTGTGTGTCTGTGTGCCCGGTGCTCGCTCTGAAGTGTCAGGCAGTATCAGAGCACAGCAGGGGAGTGGGGGGCAGAGCAGCCCCCACTGGTGGCTGCTCAGGGAGGAGCTGCCACACCAGTGTAATTAAGACCTCCAAGGAAGTGACAGCGGCAGTGGGAGGTGTGCAGGGGCCTGATGCTGCGCAGCTCAGCTGCTTCCTCTGCGCACTGTCAGCGGCACGGCTGCGGGGAGCCTGCCAGTCTTATTTATAGCATGCGGGCACACCAAGTGATAGATGTCACCTTCATGCCACCACCGCCGCCTCCAGGGCTGAGCGCTCCACTTCCTACCCACTAACAAGCTGCAAAGCGCTTTTCGGGGGGGTAGGGGGGCGGGGGAGACAACAAATGGCAGCAACGGGAGGGCAGGGGGAAAAAAAAAAACGAAAAAGCCACCAGGATTCGTAGCTCACCTGCCGCAGCAGCGTCACTCCCCGCTAATTAACGGCACAGAACGGCACGCCTGGGCCCGCACACCCACGGCGGGGGGGGGG
>JAABNX020000008.1:1605309-1617977 GCA_015163995.2 Mormyrus lacerda
GGGGGAGTAGAGAGCAAGCGCAAGCGGCAGGGAGGGGGTGCCAGGGCCAGGTGCATTTCCAGGAAAGATATTGTGGTGCCTTGTGGGGGGGCATGTCCACACACCCTGACTTATAATGTGACTTTTCATTTACTAAAAGGAAAAAAAGCCAAAGACAAGATTATAAGGAAAAACTCATTTCCTGTTAACTTGGACTGAGGTTTCCGAAATAAAATGCTTTTATTCTTTGCAACATGTGTTTGTGAAGATTAAAGAGCTGTAATCTGGTGAGACCCGAATAGCGCCTGAACGTGGCTGAAGCTGGGCAGAACGGGCACGCGTTGCTTGGGAGTGTGTTTTAATCCCGTTTATTGAATTATAAAGAACCTTACAGGATGAAGGATACTGACGCAAGGATTTAAATGCTTCTGGTTTTTTTTTTCCTGCAATTTATTTGATAGCACTGGATCATGACAAAGTATCACAGCGAGTGAAACTTCATATGGCAGTGTTTAGAATCCAAGGTTTTTCCTTACGCGGCCGTAGATGCATTAAACTTGGAAGAAAATCAGCTTACAGCAGATTTGGATGTGTATATTACCAGCAAGGGTGGGCTGCTGCATGTGGAAGAGGAGGCAGAGCGGATGCATATCAGGGGACTTACTTTTAAATGCGATCTTAGCACGCATTTAAGGTCTTTCATCATTAAATTCTTCAGCTTAATGGTCTCAGTTTGCAGAGCCTCTGCCAGTGGGGATGTTAAATGCAGGAGAGTCAGCACACACAGTACATGGCCTGTCTTCCAGGCAGATGACACTGACTAATGACTGCCAGCTCTACTGACTGTTAGAATCTGAGATAATTCTTATAGCACTATCAGTAGCCAGGCTGCATAGCAACCGTCGTAGTCGCAGAGAAGTAACAATGGGAGAGATTCAGACTAACTACAAAATGAAAGAGTCACATTATTTCTTATTGCACGCAAACATAAATATAATTATCCCTGCATTACAATAATGGAAAAAAGAGACGATCGGATGATCGTCTACATTGTGCTCCGAGAGATATTTGGAAGACAAAACCTCACGATCTGTGCAGATTACAATGAAGATGAGTTAATAGTGTGGGAGGGACGCCCACAACAATTCAGGCTGCTCCTGGGGGGGTCGAACCACCTCAGTGCCAGACTCAAACTGCACGGCAGCATGAAGGGGGAGCGGCCACTAATCTGGGAGAGACAAAGCGTGAGAATTACACCCCGAAACAGATTCTGCCATGCAGATTAGCAGGCAGGATGCAAATTCTGTCATTTTGGCCTACATCAAGATGAGAGACAAAGAAACACACGTAAGTGCCAGGTCTAGCCGAGCTAAGCAGCTTGAAATGAACGCTAATCACAAGCATGGTTATAGCCCCCAACACTGATCTGTCTACAGCACTGTCCATTGAGTAAATGGAGAATAAAACGCAATATATCTATCAGATATAACAGGACAAATTATTTCACGGTGTTAATAATTTTTACTTATCAAATTAAAAATCAAAATAAAATAACTTGCCATTTTCCGTAAGTACGAGATAGCTAAAGCTGGCTTGAAGGCTAACATGCTAACAGAAGTGCTGGTGATTGGATAATGTAGCTTTACAGTAAACACAAACAGATGTTTTGAAGAGAGAGATATAGCCAACAATAGTATAAATAAGACAAAATTTGCAACAAGAACAATTAGAAGTGTGCAGAGAAGATGACATTTTAAAATAGGATTCGTTTTCAACTGCAAGTCAGCTTTTAACTGTAATTTCACATAATGGACTGATTTGCTTGTCCGGCACATTAACAGACAACCTCATGGCTAAAATCTGCTCCTGGTCTTCTTGTATTTTTTGCTTTACATTTGACCTTCATTTATTTGCTGTAAATGAATATATATCTAATCAATTTCATTTCTGCTCATGGAAACATCTGGAAAATGTTTTTACATTTAACCATATATAGCCCAAACAAAAACATTATGGTGGCCCACAGACTCCTGTCATACACCCCCAAACTCCAGAATGGCTACGACTGCAGAGATGCACAAGCCCATATACGGAAAACAGTCAGAGTCAGTATGGCTTCACTCTCCTGTTTGATAACCGCCTTGCCGTCAAGGTGACCATGAGGACTATAACAGTGAAGTCAAAACAAGTTACTCACTTGTGCTCAATCTAAGACAAAAGGGGAAAAAACACACCAGTTATTTTTCTGATGCCCTGAACAAACATGAAAACGTTCATGGCCCAGATATTCTTCAAAGAATGTGCATCTGCTGGGGGTCCTTTGGAGATGTTTTTTGGAGCTAAGTGCTTGGCACACCAGCGTAGCTCACCGGTGAGCGAAGACTGGAGAATAACAGCGCTAATTAGCGCCTAGCGCCACGCTCGCCGACAGGCCCTCTCATTAGGCGTCCCGTCGAAGGCGAGCACTCGCCCAACGCGTGATAAGGTGCCCCCCTTCGTTAAAATGTCCTCATTTGCCATTTCACAATCCTACCTTAATATTAAAACTAAGTCCCATTGCTCTATATCTCTGCTTTAATTATCTGTGTTTAGCGTTATTACACGAGACCAACTGGTGTATAAATTGAATCTTGAGTTACACAGAAGAAGTGGTTCAGATAAAAAAACACAGAGAAAGGTCTGGGCTCTATAGCTGCAGCCTTTTATGTTATATTTAAGGAAAACTAAAATATCAATGACTAATCACTTCATCTTCCTGCGGTCAATGCGTATATTTTTTGTGCACCGACCAGTCCTCCGGCATCTGGAGACATCGTGAAGGTGTGGGAGGCAGGACTGGGCAAATCCAGCCACTCAAGACAGAAGAAAGGGAATCCTGGGAGCTGCAGCAAGGGAGGAGGCGGAATATTGTCTGAAGCAGCGTTTGATGTTGGAGGGGCTGATTAACAGCAGAAAGCAGCTGCATCACCTCCAGCTGGCAATTGCGGACCTGAGGGGCCTTGTCCTCTGGAAAGTTTCTCTGCTTCACACAGGATCAAAACTCCTTATGGCATGACTCAAAAGAGCCACCCTCCCCCACACAAATACACACCCTGATCACAAATGCAAGGACTTCTTTTCAACCAAAGCTGCCAGTGTGGAAGGGGGTCGATCATCTCTCTGGTCTGACTACATCACGGTAGCCTGGCTGTGTCTAGCTGCCATCAGGAGATGGCACGCAGCCGCCTGTGCTCGCCGCTCAGTCCGCACAGGGGGTGAAGCGGGCACACCGCTGCCTGTGCTCGCCGCTCAGTCCGCACAGGGGGTGAAGCGGGCACACCGCTCCCTGTGCGCGCCGCTCAGTTCGCTCAGGGAGTGAAGCGGGCACACCGCTGCCTGTGTGCGCCACTCAGTCCGCACAGGGGGTGAAGTGACAGCCTTCTCTACACTATTTCCGTTTTTTTCAGGACGGCTTGTTTCACGCTTCCCCCGCAGACCCGCTCTGTCTCGCACTTTGGCAGCCCCATGTTTGTAATTGCCCCCCAGATGGTGCCCCCACAAAGCCCCCCTTATGGTGGCAGACAGGTGTTCTCAGCCATGTGCAAAGGGGATCAAGGGCCCTGGCAACCAGGGAACTCCCACTGCAGGGTGGCCAGCCACGGGCGGCCCGAACTGCAGCCCAGGGGTCAGAGAGATGCCTCCGGGTCAGTGGAGGCTTGTAGTGAGAAGGGCTGCATGGCTGCCCTCAGGATGCCGGTGCTGCACTGAACAGGAACAGGAACAGGAACACAAGCCGAGTTTGACTATTTCCTGCAGAGCCACACGGCTTAGGAAACAAAGCAATACAGACAGATGAAGAAGCTACCAGATCACCCACAATGCACTGCAGCCCCCTCACATGCCAGCCTCCCATGCAAAGGCTTCCGCAGAATCAACACCCGCTGCGACGTCTTTGCTGCATTCGGGTGACATGTGGTTTTCTTGTAGGCTGTCCAGGTCCTTGTGTGAAGGAGCTGCGGTCTGGGTGGGGGCAGGGGGACAGCCGTAACTGATGGTTCCTGAGGTGGAAGGTGCATAATTCCTCAGTGCTGTCATGTCCAGATGGGAAATCTTCCCAAGAGGAAAAGAGAAGAGAAATCTGTAACATAAATATGTATTTCTCCATATGGACACATAATTAATATAAGGAAAGACAAGAATCAAAGCAGAGGAAGAGCACAACCGTTAATTAACCTCAAGCGCTAGAGGCGTCCATTTGGGGCTTCCACCCGGCTCCTGCCCACCTGCTGCCACGTCCCCCCCCCCTCCTCCGCCACACTTCTCCCCTCACACTCCTCCTCTTGCCCTCTTCCCCCCGCACTCCTCCGCACGCCGAGAGCTGTCTCAGGGCCTCTCCGCCATTTGACCGGTGCATGGAGAGCAGAAGCACTACTGCTGTATCTCTCATGTTAGAAAGTCCAAAAGCACTGCCGTAAACAGAAGTTTGCCATGGCGATTACGGGGATCACAAATCTTGATATTGTAACAGTCATAATTCATAGTAAAACAATTCAAATGGTTTTCATACCGAGCTACAGTCCACACGGTGCTTCTGGGGGAGTCATCACCGCTCAGTGGGAGGTGCAGGGCCACATCACAGGGAGCTCCTGGGCAGCTCCCTCCCAGCCTGGGCGACCATCGAGCAGCAGCCGCCTCCTGTCTATTGGTGCCCACCGTCGTGCTGGGAAGATCGATCAGAGCTGAAAGAGCCATCCTCTGCTGCAGCCGGCAGTGTTCTGAGCGTGCTGGAGGGCAGGATGGCAAACGGGCCATGAGTGGGCACCCCGAGCCAGCCCCCCCCACCTACGGGTGCCCGGTGTGCCGCCTCCCCAGGCCGGATGTGAGAGACAGAGCCTGCTGGGGAGGACAGGGTGCTAATGAGAGAGCAGGAACCAGCCCCCACTCAGCGGAAGGCATGGCTGCCCCCAACACTGCCCCCTCTGCTGACAGAGCCAGGACCCACCTCCATACCAATAGGGCCATGGGCCTCTGCTGATGGACCGAAGACCCAGCCCCGGACCAGCAGGGCCACTGGTCATGGCCGAAGGCCCGGCGGTGGGCTTCCTGTCAGCCCAAAGCTCCAGTCAGACAGTAAAAGGTCAGGCTGCGTAATAAACAGCACCACTTCCTGACATCTTGGGACGTCTAGGGATCGACCGTTTACCTCAGCAGCAAAAAACATGACATACCACAGCGTGTTTGTCTCAGTGTGCCAAAAGGACTGGCCAGGTATGCCGTGTGTGTGTGTGTATAAACTAAATAAAATAAGCTTATGTATGAAGAGTTAAATTGTACATGCACTTAGACAAAACAACTTTTTATTCATTTAACTGTTTAATAGCCTGCAGGTGCACTTGTCACGTAATAAAATACAGCCAAGAGTAAGACCGCCCTACTACTGACCTCGTTTGTTCGTGCATATAGCCTGTGCTTCACCATTTACAAACAGCCCTGCAGTAAGAATACAAGATCATGGACAAATTTTTGAAAACGAAAATTTCAGAAAATGTTCTTGATCCTGAACCATGAGGTTAATGTGATAAGTGTTATGGGAAGGGCCCACTTAGCAGTCTATGTTAGACAATGGTGTGTCCAGGGATAATTAGCATATGAAAAGCGTGCTATGTCAGCAAAAAAGTTGGGAAACACTGAGATACCGGTATAAATCGGGAAAAGCCAAGATTGGTTTGAATCCGCTTCTGTGAAGCTATTTGCTTGATTTCATTTGTATTCAAACAGCGAAGACCATATCACCTGGTCAGAGATCAGGATGTGAACAAAATGATGAAACACTGTAAATTACTATAGACATCCATCCACTTTACACATGCTTGCCTGTCTATCCCAGGAAGCACACGGCATGAAACGGGGAGATTCCCCGGACGGAATGCCAGCCCTCTGCAGGATACAACCTCAGAGCTGACGTGCAGCTTGGAGACACCAGCTTGTGTAAATCACATTTTTGGACCATAGAAGGAATATGGAGCACCTGGAAGAAACCATCTGTGAACGGGGGGGGGGGCACACAAAACATGACACACAAAGAATCAATCCCACAATCCCCTGCACCACCCCCATATGTGTGTCAATATGTGTCAAGACATAGCGTGTTTTATATTTGTCGCACTACACTATATGCATAAAGGAAATCTCCTTGCTGTTAAATGTTTTGAATTGTATTCTTGAGTCATCGGTCTAAACTTGGAGCACCACAGAGACAATCGAGCCAATGTGGGAGAATTCCAGGGGAAAAAAGTGTATTTTAAAGTACACATCAAACAGACAGTGAGTTCCGCTCCCACGGCACATGTCTGGATTAGGCTGGATGAGCTCACATCCTAGACAGAGCCCAGCAGGACAGATCCAACACGCAGCCCACTCCCGATGGCCCCTGGCAAGGGCCAGCATCTCACTGGCCTCCAGCACCATCTTCAGGGACAGTGGGGGTTGGGCTTGCCCGCTGCACATTGGCAGTCCTGCGAGGCCGACAGCGATGGCTCACATTTCTAAGCACAAAAACTTGGGATTAGCGCAGAAGCAGGCTACGCATACACGCCTATGCACAAAATCCCGGGCCTGTGCCTGCAATGCAGCCACAGCCTCACTGATCTGAGGGGGAGACGCGAGAACCCCCCCACTCCACCCCAAAGCTACTCACTCACCGAAATGCTCTGCTGCTTCCTGAGAAGAGGTCTTAGAGCATTTCTCGGTGAGGGTGGGACAGGATTTAGAGGTGTAAGAGTTTAGGTTAAGACAACATCCTCGGATCAGTCACCCTGGCGGCAGACAAAGAGCCGAGGGGGGCTGGAGCTGCCGGGGGGGGCTATCTGCCTGCCTGACTGCCTCTGGCGTTTCCACCTCATTCGCTTGCAGCTCCGGCTTCCAGGCAGCTGCTCAATTATCAAATTGAATCCATTAGCAATCGATTAAAGCAACAGCAGGCGACTCCTGCGGTCCTGCTGATGGATGGACTGTGGGGGGAAGCGGAGGGTGACGGTCGTGGGGAATTAGCATTCTCTGCCTCTTTGTTCGCAGAGAAACACTCGCTGACTTCAGGATTATATCCAGCGGTTCGACTAAAAGGCATCCAGCCTGTGGCCCAGTTAGAGGGCCCAGAGGGATATGACATCATACCTCTCGCTAAACGATTCACACAGACAGGGGGGGCAAATAGCAACCCTTGGATACCCCGCCCCCGGACAGGAGCTGCCGTGTTCCTGCCTCAGGCCCAAAGGAACCATGCCAATGGTCATCTAGATGCAGCTTCGGGCCTCCCAGCTACCTTTGGGGGGGGGGGGCGGGGGAAGAGCCGCTCTCCAAAGGAAGATCCAGACCAGGGGCTTGTCTCACGCCAGCAGACACTTTTTTTTTATTGCAAGACTATTTTAGCATAATGGTCTGGAACGGCGAAGGTCCGAAATGAAGCGGAGGAACTCGTCGATCCCAACCGACACTAATCCTGCTACCCGAAGAGAGCCAAAGGTCATGAAAGGTCGAGATGAGGAGTGAGGATGCAGGACGAGGCTCCAGGAGACTGGCCAGCGTTCAGATCCATTCTCGCTCCGGTCAGCATGTGCTGTAACGTTAATGACTTTTTCAGAGGATTCTCTGCCCCACCAGTATCTTGCGGTTAGAGTCAGAACAGCCTCACAGCAGAAGGAGCCTCGTAAGTGACACTTCCAATGATGTTGTAAACAACTAATCAATATCTATGGATTTGTTAGTCGATGCTCCTGCGAGGGCGTGTGTGTGGCGAGGTGCGGCTTCTGAGCCAGATAAATAGACAGGCGCTAAAAAGAACAGGACTTCGTTAACGAGGGAAACGGGCTGAATTTAAACGAACAGGCAGAGCAATATTGACTTCTCCAGCAATATTATTTTTTGATGGAGAGGAACTCCCAGGAATTCAATTTGCTATGTCGTTATGTCGATGGTGATGAATGGCGCAGGGAGACAATGTCCTGGTGACGTTTGTGATCCAGACAAGCTCCAAAGTCGTCACGTAGATCAACACAACCCAAAACATTCATGCGTGCATTTCAAATAACAAAGACCCATGTGCCAGCACAGCCCAAACATTTATATGACATCAAAATAAACTTTTATAAAGCCTATATTCAGAATTCTATACAGCAGAAGGAGCCACACTATGACAAGACAAGATTTAAATCAAGTGGCCCAGTTGTGTTTGGAAACGCCATTTGGATTCCTTTAGCAGAGCGGAAATCCTCCTTTGAGCTTGAGGAAGCCCAGAGCTGCATATCTCTTACCTGTTTACAGGAATTCGCATCTGAGCCCAGAGGCCAGAACACAGACCGCCGCTCAGATTATCAGAGCAGAAGTTCACACAGCACTGAGATGCCATCAGAGGGCTGAGAAAACAACACGCAGTCTTGAAATAAGTGGGATTTACAAGACCATGAAGAGCTATTTGCCCCTCCCATCTTTTGAATATTTTGATATTGAATGTTATCAGATCATCGACAAAAAACTGAAAGACACAAGGAAGCCAAGTTAAAAATAAAACAACGGCACTGATGTCAGTCTCCATGTCCACCCCCCACCCTCCCACACTCACATTCTTAAAGCTGATTTATATTTCTGAGTAGAATCTATGTCGTCAGGTACGGGGAGGCCGCCTGCCATAAGCAGTCACCTGACGCAGACCCTCCCAGACAGGTAACTATAGGAGTCATACTGCATTCTACAAATCTGCCTTTAGTGGGGGTGGTCTGCACCATGCCACCTTGCCATGTGTCCTGTTTCTGTCCAGATTTCTGATGTGGGAGACATGAACTGCCCCAGCGGGATGGCTGGCAGCCATGGCAAGAGGCTGTGGCTGCTGCCTGATGCGCGGTCAGGCTGCACGGGAGCTGCACGGGAGTGCTGAGACACTCCCTGTAACACGTTCTTGCACCTCCCACTGAGAGGGGATGTGCTGAGCAGAACCAAAGAAACGCAGGACGTCTTCTTGTCTATACTTTCCTTGATATGGAAATTAAACCATTTAAAGTGGTTTAATACTGTTTACCAGTAATGCCTACAACCGTTAAAATACTCACAGGATTGCCAGTTCCTTAAATGTAACAGACAGCACTCTTTGTTGGCTTTCGGCTGGATGGCCCTTCCTCAGTACAGTCACTTTGCTCCCAGACTTTTTCCATTTGGATAATATGTTAATAAACTTGGCAATAAAACCACCGAAATTGATTTTTAACACTTCCCAGACAGATCCACACCTACAACTTTCCAGACGGTCTTCAGGAATTTCCTTTGATGGTAGCATGAAGTGCCTGCAGTAGCTGATAAGTTCACTTTGACAATAAGAAGCAAAGTCAGCTGTACTCATATTGTCCAGGCTGGACCAAGTCAGCTTCATAGTTTAACAAAGTATTCAGATAACTGACTCCAATTATCCTACTTTAGTTGGGAAACCTGTGGGAAATAACTTTAGTGTATCTGTTTTTTCTGTGCACCGGGGTCCTGGAACGTCAAAAATGGGCAAAACGGGCAAAAAGTCCATCATCTGGTGGAATTCTTCACCTGCTGCTGAGGGAGAGGCAGAAAATTGACGATGACTCCTGTCATGTGTTCATCATACGGACACATGATATTTAAATTATTAGACACTAATACTACCTATTACTGGTTAAGAATACTACAGCGGTCACAGTGATGTTAATTTGTCCACAGCCAACAGAAATTATTTTATTGATTAAATTGTATGTAGCAGAGTGCATGTTTACACGCAAGTTTAACAGAAAAAGCTTTTTTATTGATTCGCAATATCTTTCCCAGACGGGATTGAGAGACAGGATAAAATCCCCCGAACTGGAGATCTGGTATGAACAGAGGAGGGCCGCAGTATCGCTGCACTAAGCCTGCAAAATGGCACAATAGCATCATTACTGCCACGTTGAGCTAAACGTGCGAAAACATTTACACCAAGTGTAATTAAGCAATGCTTTTCTTAGTAGCGAGGGACTACGATTTATTTTTTATCACTGGCCGGAATGACAGACCGATTAGTGCCATACAGCATAATACTGGCAGAGTGCGGCATTACCGCCAAGCCGCGGCCATGATTTACGCCGGGTGACCACAGCTACCTTTGGGCTCATCGCATCACCATGCAGACTGCACGCTTCCCTCCAGCTGTACAAGCCGGGAGATTTCACACGCGGCCGTGGAAACCGCCTGCTTACGCTGCAGTTACTGCAAGCCGCAGGTAGAGGTGGGGGTTCGCTGTTGCCGTTTCTCTCTTGCAATAACAGTCGTCAGTCTGCACTCACACTAGCCGACGCGTTCCATAGCCCAGCATGATTGACCCTCAAAGTCCAGTTCATTAGACTAGCGTGACACTCCATACCTGAACAGTGCCAGGACACAGAACACTGGACTGTGGGTTGGGGCACGGTGCAGTTGGACGTATTCATATTTGGCCCAATTTCCTTGTGCCGCGCCTGAGTATAATTGCCCCTCACCTCCCCCCAAATGGTCTGTGCCCGTATTGTAGTTATCGATCCTGGCCCAACATGCTTTGGTGTGCCACATTTTTCTGTTGAAGACAACATAGATAGAAATGTGCCGTCACACAGAAGAATGGAATTCAAGATTCATTTCCTTGTTTTGTGGCTCATTTGGCGTCATCTTGGACCCGATGATGCACATAGATTTACCAATTTTTATGTATTCGTGCTGCAGCAATAAGAAGGCAGAGCCAGATGTCACAGTCTCGTGCAGCACAGGATTCCGGGACTAATAAGTACCATGGTGCCACATTTCAAAAGCTGTTCCGTGTGACGTTTCTTATGATAACTATTACAGACATGCAAACCATCAAATCAGAACCATGGACTCAGTATGTCTGAAGCACTGCAGAAATGTCATGCACTATGTCAGAATTACACACCACGCTGTGTAGAATAGTAGGTAACTGCACTTTCATAATTCCTCAGTGTACCCAGAGGAAACCCCACGTTGACAATATGCAAACTCCACACAAATGTAACCCAAGCGAGACTCAAACCCGGGTGCCAGAGGTGTGAGGCAACAGTGCTCACCCCCATAATCATGTAATGCTTGTTATCAATGTATATTACAGATGTTAAGGGATGTTAGGCTGTTAAGGTATACATACATTTATGAATGTTTTATGAATACTTAATGAATACATTATGAAGGTGCACTTAATGTAAAGCGTTATTGAATAGTAAAATGTCAGCTAGCTAAATATGACCTCCCTGGCTTCAAATCAGTGATTTATGTAAAGGGTCTTATAAGACAGCAAACAGGCCACCGTAACATTTGCCAGACTAGCAGCTGAACCTGTATGTCATTACGCTGCGCTGTGTTTTAAGCACTCAGTCAGGGTGATATGTTGAGCGGTAGTTTTTTTTTTCATGTTTATTCAGCAGATGAATGGAAGAGAGCAGAAGAAACCGCTGTAACCTGCACGGAATAGGCGAGAGGCAGGACCAGCGCGCATCCCGGAGATCCCAGACAGCGACCTTCCCACCTCAGCCTCATTCTGTCTGGGGGGGATCAGAATACAGGTCCCAAACTAGCACACGTCATCAAACACTCACCCAGCGGCACGTCGCTCGTCCACTTCAGCAGGAGGGAATCGAGCAAGATTCCATTGAAGCACACAAACTGCTTATAGGACTGATGCCAGTGGTGTCAGTAAACTTCAGAGAGATTTGGTCCCCACAATATAATATAAACCTAATACACACACACACTCTCTCTCTCTGCTCAGAGCTGCTCACCCATTCCAGAATTACAGATCCACAGTGGGAGGAGGAGGAGTCTTAAGTAAACAGAGGGAGCAAATGAGATGTGGGGCAGCTCTGCAGGTTGCCCCCCTCCCCACACACCCCCCACCTAATCAGACTGGACCCACTATTGGCTGCCTAAATGCCTGGCTTTTGTGGCTCCCTGAATAGGGGCTGAATATGCCTTGAAATCAGAGCTCTTTGGCTTTCTGAACGTATATTCTAAAGCCGGTGGCTTTTCACATGGTAATGAGAGCGGCAAGCATTTTTAAAATTTATTTATTTATTTATTCATCCGTCCATGTATTTATTTATTTGTTTGTTTGTCCATCTATTTATTTGTTTATGTATTTCCCTCTCTCCCCCTTCGCCATAGTCAGACTGTGATGTCACACTGTGGGTCAGCATTCGCATCGCTTATCACACGTCTCCCTTCCTTAATCACCATCTTGTCCAGGGAGGCCTCACCACTCCCGCTCTCTTCATCGGCGCTTTAGAAAAGCACAGATGGTCTCTCCTGACCTGCGATTTATTACTGCAGCAGAAGCTTAGCCAGAGCGATGAACCTCTGCAATCCACTGAAGGATTTTGTTTGTTTCTGTTGATGAGGCCTGTTAATTTTCACAACCGTCTCATTAGGCCTAAAACACCAATTAATTTCCTTTGTTCTTGGAAAACGGCTGATTCCTAAACATGACTGAACCGACAATGAGTACTGCCTGTGCCCCCACCCCCCACAGCACCCAACACGGATTAAAGTGCCAAGCAGGTAGCACTCACACAAAGGGGGTTGAGAGGGGAACAGCTGGGGAAGAGGGCCGGGCGGCAGAACGGACCGATTTTCCATATTGAGTCAGACACCGTAGTGAAAACGGCCGTTTAGCGGCTCTCTGC
>JAABNX020000008.1:1679766-1690393 GCA_015163995.2 Mormyrus lacerda
GGGGGGGGGGGGGGGGGGGGAGGACAGCAGATAACCCACAGACAGCTGCTTAAAGCACCAAATGACAGTGAGCGGTATGTAAGAAGCGGGACAACACGCCCCCACAGAGCCACCTCCCCCACCCCCACCGCTCCAGGGTCACATGGCACTGACCCCCCAGCATGTTCCGCTCTCCTTCACAGCGGCGTGGGAGACTCTGCGAAGAGGCAGGATGTGGTGAAGGAACCCGAGAGGTACCGTCCCGTCACAGAACGTGCGTCACGGCCAAGCGAATGTGAGACACATCTCTAATCAGTGTTCTGCATCTCCAAGTGACCACGAGTGTGAGCCTGTGTGTGCTTCCGTGTGTGTGTGTGTGTGTGTGTGTACAACCGCAGTTTGTGCCAGAAGGAGCACAGACATTGCTCTCGTGCCAAAACAAAGTGGCAAAATATATATCTGAGATCTTGGAGATACCACATATATAGAAAAAAGAGTGGCTGTTGTTTTCTCAGGATGTGGTTTTAGTCAAATGATCTTCAGGGCTAATCTTTTCAATCCTACCATACAGGCCTAATTGTGATGGAGAAATTGGGCTTCAAACATCACTGCAGTGCAGGCAACAGCAGATAACGGCCCATGACAGAAAAGAGCCAGCTTCAGCAGACTGGAAAGAAGCGTCTGCTACATGCAGACGCTACGAAGAATCAAAGGACGCTTTTCCACCGACCAAAAAGGTACTTTCGGTACTTTCACTTTTCCACTGACTTCCGGTCGAGTACCAGTACCGAAATAGCTAAATGAGTACTTTGGTTCTTTAAAAATTGAAACGCATTCGTTGTTGATTGGTTATTCGAAGCTGAAATACCGTCCAAATGTCGGCTTGAAAACAGTTATGAATCATAAACGATGAACCAAGCTAAAAAAACATACTGCGATCTGGTCGGAAGAATAGATACGACGAAGAGATCAGGATGGCACGGAAAGAAATTTAAAAAGTATTTAGTTCTAATATATGTTTAAATATACAAGGATCATTCTGTTGTGATAAATATTGGGGTATTTATAAAACAAAAAAAGGAGTTAGGTTTATGCATAACATGCGATGTCGGTATTAATTTCACACATCGTCCACCCCAATAATATACTACAGCCATTTTTCAAATTCAGTACAAAATACCCGCCTCCTGTTATTCTGTCATTTGGCGCCGGGGCCAGTGGAAAGCCAACACTTTGAAGAACCATTTTTTCACGAAGCACCAAAAGTACGGTACCTGGTGCGATGGAAAAGCGCTTAAAAGGCATGGCGGGTTGAGGCACTTGTGTCAGGACTCAGTGGAGGGAATGTGAAATGAGAAAATCTCATAGGCAGCTTCTGTCATAAGGGTACTGTGTGTGTGGAGGGAAACTCAGAGTGGGGATTGAGGGAGAGAAAGAGAGAGAGGGAGAGAGAGCAAGAGAGAGAGAGAATTGTAATGAGGAATGTTTGTGCAAGATCCTGACAACAACTAATGTGTCTGAGTGTGGAGGAGCAGCAGCCCAGAGTAATTAGAAGCCTGTTCATTAGTGCAGCTCAGGAGGCAAAGAGGGAGACCAGAGCAGGTGACGGAGGCGGCTCACGGGACCCTCCAGCTGCGGCTGCATTTTCATGGGGCACCAGGTGCAGCAGACGGCCACACGGGACCTGGAGGTTGGGGAGCGACAGCAAAGGTCAGCCGCATCGGGCCAGAAAAAGTGCCCCCTGTAGCCCACTTTCTGTTTTCCCCACCAGACCTGCCCTTGTTGCCGCATGCATCAGAGCGCGATTGACATTTTCCTTATGGTTCCCATCCGAGCAGGAAAAGTGGTCAGACTTCACCGGGGGGGACAGGGGGGGCACTGTCTGGGAACAGATGCAACACAGAGGCAAAAAAGATCTAGAAAGTTCACCGGCTGCAGGGCGGATGCCATGGGTGAGAGTCTCGGGGCACTTTCATAACAGAAGTGTGTTTGCGGTGAGGCCAAATGTGGGCCCCGGTTCTCAGGAGGGGGCGGCCATGGAGACGGGGGCTAGGCGGCACTGAGTCAGCGAAGCAGGGCTGCGCTCCATCTGCGCTGCTGTGAAACCACAGCTCGCTATAATCTACCTTGCAACCAAAACCACCGTGAGTGGCTGTTGCTTGTGCCTCTGCAGGCTGGTGGCACGCGTGGGGTCTCGCTGGGGGCTCTGCGCATGTGCGCGGGATCCCGACCCGGCCACGCGTGGGGTCTCGCTGGGGGCTCTGCGCATGTGCGCGGGATCTCGACCCGGCCAGGCGTGGGGTCTCGCTGGGGGCTCTGTGCATGTGCGGGGATCCCACCACAGGCCACGCCCCCGGCTAGCATCAGAAGCAGACGCTCATCATGTATGAGAGTATCTGTAACCCTGCAGTCTTGTGTTTTTTTCCTCTGACCTCTGCAAAGAAACCGGAGAAGTCGCTTAATGTGGGGGTGCCACAGCCAGGCTGGGGGCACAAGGCTGTATTTTTGGAAGTGGTGGTGGAAGAGTTTCTGTGTGGTTTGGGGGGGGGAGGGGACTCTGCAGTGTGGTCGGCGCTCTGCCCAATGCATGGCTGCACTGCGTATGTTGGATCGCAGTACTGCACGGAAGCCGTATAACTGGCCCCCGACATAGATTAGCGAGCCGGAGGCAGCCCACTCCACCACACCCTGCCCCGCCCTGCCCTGCCCCCCCTGATTCAGCGTGTGATGGCACCCCTTTCCTGCCTGTGCTGCCCCCAGTGGCAGAGCAAAGTGGACCAAATGCCTGGAAATCGCACGACAGCGGCCCTGAAAAGCAGACACCATGTTCATCTAGAACATCTTGCTTCACATGTAGAAGCAGCAGGCAAAAAAAAATTAAATTAAATGCCTGAATTCCTAAATGACAAGTTTGTGCAAGAGCAGAGGCTTCTCATCTTGTATCCCAGTGTAATTTGTAAGATTAAAGGTTACATTTGGGTAATTATATCACGGGAACTTGGATCCAGCTGGTAAGATAGCGCAGCCTCGGCCAGTGGGCCAGAAAGCTCCAAGCTGACCTATGAGCGCTGGACGGCCCAGTCACGCAGACAAGACTCCCCCCCGCGAGCCGGTGGCGGTGTCCCTTGTCCCACCAAGAGGACTGGAGCTGCACCCTATGTGTGGGAGATCTCAGGCTCTGTGATTACAGGTCGCTCTGGGGAGTGTGGCGTCCGTGGGGACGGCCTCGGCCTGGGACCCATTTCACTTTTCTATTATTACACGACTTTGTGATGAGTAGAGAAGAACCAAAGATACATATTTCACAGCCCTGACACATGGAGCCCTTTGCTGCACGTCCGGCCCACTAAGCCCCTTACCTCAGGCCAGGAGTCACCAGAGAGCTGCTGGGGGCTCGGAGCTGGCTGCGGATGGGGGAGATGTGGGAGAAGGGAGCAGGCAGCCTGGAAGGGCTCGCTGATCTCCAGACCCCAGCTTCGGCAGGCGGAGCCAATGCCCAGCATCTCGCAGCGGCTAACTGTGTGGCTCAGGGCGGTACCAGCTCACCTCGGGGGCTGGGGGTGGCGGAGGTGATTCATGAGCTAATCTGAGCCCGTCTCCCTGGCTTCCAGCCCTCTGTCCCCCCAGGACGTGCTAATAGGATGATGGAGCTCGGTTATGCGGACTGCCACAGCAAGCCACGGCGTAGCAGAACCCCTCTCACCTCCAAGGGCCCCGGCCATCCATCTCAATAATCGAGGTGCCCCGGAAAGGAGCTGTAAACTCGATTCCCCAGGAGCCGGGCCTACCACGGCCCACTCTCTGCTCAGGCTTTTATAGCACACGGCTACAGGATGCAGTACAGGACACAGGGCAGAACGCAGTGCAGGACACAGTGCAGGATGCAGGGCAGGACACAGTGCAGGACGCGAGGCAGGATGCAGGGCAGGATGCAGTGCAGGACGCAGTGCAGGACGCGGGGCAGGACGCAGGGCAGGATGCAGTGCAGGACACAGGGCAGGACGCGGGGCAGGACGCAGGGCAGGACGCGGGGCAGGACACAGTGCAGGACGCGGGGCAGGATGCAGGGCAGGATGCAGTGCAGGACACAGGGCAGGACGTGGGGCAGGACGCAGGGCAGGACGCAGGGCAGGACGTGGGGCAGGACGCAGGGCAGGACGCAGGGCAGGACGCGGGGCAGGACGCAGGGCAGGACGCAGGGCAGGACGTGGGGCAGGACGCAGGGCAGGACGCAGGGCAGGACGTGGGGCAGGACGCAGGGCAGGACGCGGGGCAGGAGGCAGGGCAGCATGTGGCCATAATGCCACATAATGCATAATGCTGTCGCTAATAACAACGCACACTCCACACTCCCAGAAGCAGGAAATAGGCAGCAAATAATGGAACAAGGCACTTTCACTGGAAACTCTCAGCTTAGAATAACATTTACCCCGGTAAAGTGTGACCTGGTCTGTGAAACAGGCCTGATTGAGCACCGTATGTCATGGTCAAAAATAAGACCAGGCACTCAAGAAATCTGGCAGACATGTCTATAAAGTAGGAGCAGCACTGAGCAGGAGCAGCATTGAATAGGAACAGCACTGAGTAGGAGTAGCATTGAGTAGGAGCAGCACTGAGTAGAAGCAGCATTGAGCTGGAGTAGCATTCAGTAGGAGCAGCACTGAGTAGAAGTTCATGACTATTGTTTTATACAAAATACTAACACAAATAGCATAATGGTGTATATGGAAGAGGGCAGCATAGATGGGGCTGCTCTTCGCCTCGCTTGCAGTTTCCAAGGGGGAGCCAAACACGCACTGACCCATTTTCCTCAGTATCTGCCCAGCAAACCGAAAAGCAATTTGTCCCACGAAAGTAAAACTAATAGGTGGCAAGATGGATGGGCGGGAGCAGGGGAGCAGGGTGGGGGCGGGTGGGGCGCGGCTCCGTCAGCCACTAAATCACCAGATTATTGGTTTTATGAGCGAAGCCCATGTGAAAATAATTGCTAATGTTCCAAGAGTAACCACTGGAAATGAAGGCAATGGGGCAATTTACAAATTCTGATTGGAATACATGGAAAACTTCCAGGCCGTCTCTTCTGTTATTTTACCGTCCCCAATAAAAGCAGTCGGAGCGGCACCACGCTGCGGTCGGCTATTAAAATCAATACCGGCGCGCTGTGGCCATAGCTAGCGCTATGCACGCGTGTCTGTGTGAGCGCGTCTGTTCTCGTTCCCCTGCCCCCCTGCTCTGCCCCGTCACCGTTAATCACAGACCGAGGGACCACCCCCACTCCAGCACAGTTCCGGGGGGGGGGGTCAATCTGCGGATCACCACATACCACGTATAAGATCCGGAAATGAGCTAATTGCTAGGAAAACAAATCTGATTTAAGACATCGCTTTAAAATCTGCTCGTAAAGTCTGCAAATGCGGCACTGGGCCGTCATAAATGCACACTTGGTTGCATTGCTGCATCTTGCCATCAAACACATTTCCAGTATTGCATTAAAAACATATTATTTGATACTAACCTTCAGAAAGGGATGGGGGGGGGAGTGGCCCAAAATGTTTTTATCAGCAGCAGGTTACAGAATTCATAGAGGAATGTGGGTGATCCATGTGCTGCCTCATGATTTTGGTGAAATAAATCTTCCATGAATCCACAGAGGTTAATGTTTCCTGCTCTTAGGAGGTGAAGGGCATTAGTTCAGCCATGGATGTATGGATGGCGGGTAAAATTCATCCCTAAATTGTGGATGTAAGACTGCAGTAAGTGCAGGGTGCAAGGCAGCTGATCACCAGGAAATTCCATACAGGACCCGAAAGGGCACACATGGGATGCAGGGGACACACGGGACACACAGGATGCAGGGGATACATGTGACGCAGGGGACACACGGGATGCAGGGGACACACAGGCAAGCAGGGGACATGCAATCATACAGTGAGGGCAGTTTAGTGCCACACATTCACCCAATTTGCACATTTTTCTGACTGCAGAAGGAAATCTGCACACATGAAGAAAAGCAGGACAAACTGGACTTTCACCATCACAGTGCATCAGCCGACTTCAGCCTTCATTAGCACCCTTTGGTCTGCACTGGCCCATTTCGGTCTGCACTGGCCCACATCAGGCTGCACCGGCAAACTTTGGTCTGCATTGGCCCACATCAGTCTGCATTGGCCCACATCAGTCTGCACTGGCCCACATCAGTCTGCACTGGCCCACATCGGGCTGCACTGGCCCACTTCGGGCTGCACTGGCCCACTTCGGGCTGCACTGGCCCACTTCGGTCTGCTTTGGCTCACTTCTGTCTACTTAGCCTCAGTTGCCCTACGTGAATACGGTGCAGCTGGTTTCTAAGGCTTTGATGTTCAGGCAAATTCTCTTCCAGCTGTCCTTCAACCACCACAGGCAGGAGCATCTAAGGCCAGGATAAAATATATTCATTTTAAACACCTGGCCTCTTCCTTACAACATTCAAGCTCAATGCCATTTATATATATAAAAAAACTCTATTACAGTTTATATAACAAAATTGTGGTCCAAATGTGAAATGTGAAAGAAGACCTACAGCAGAGGAGCACAGAGGGTCATTCAGTATAAACCGGAACATAAATCAGTTTGATATTGCGTTAAACAAAGAGCATATTCCTCATGGAACATCTGGAGCACGTTCCTTTCAGCTTTTTGCCTCACTCAAGCATTCCTACCTGTGCTTGCAACACCTCCCTTGTTAAAAGCTAAAAAGTAAGCAACCTCAAGGACAAGGGTTTGGTTTTTGTTTGCACCAACTTTGATGCACCTGAATCACGCTGGCAACTACACCGGATGTGACCCGCAGGCCACAGAGGAAGGCAACGGTCGACATCCAGACGATAACCTTCCGTACGCTTGGTGTTAAGAATAGAGCAACAGAGAGAGGCAGCGGTAGCGTGCCCAGGAAAAGGTAGACGCTTGAACACGCAGAGGAAAAAAGAAAACAGGGCAGAACTGCGACCCAGCAGTTACTGCGTCGGCGACAACAAAGTCATTAAAGTGTGTCACTGTGTAAATGTCTGAGAACAGATTCCAACCCAAGACGCTTCTGTTATAGTAACTGTGCCAGCAGAAAAAACAGACAAAGCTCACAAAGCCATTTGCCACTCTGTGGAAACATTTGCTAAAACCACGCAGTTGCAGAAACAGCAGTACACACTTACAGACGCGCACGAGCACGCACAAGCTTTTCACACCATAACGGTGCGAACAACACCCATCCCCCAGCAGGGATGTTGATGTGCACTCTGCTCACTCTTCTTGTGTCACTTTAGCAGTGCCTCCCCCCACCCCCTCACCCCAGGTGCCGTGTTACTTTAAATGAGTTTAAGATCGGCAGCTTAGGGGCAGCCGGAAACCTCATCCCCCGGGACACGGATCAATTTCCCAGAAGGCCACTGGCTTGTGGGGAGGCCACACGACAGCAGCAGCATCCGTCACCACGGTACTTCACCGGATTTTCTGTAGCTAATCATCCAGCTGCGTAAATGTTCAGGCAACACGACCACATTCTCCTAGAGTAAGCATTACCCCCCCCCCCCCCCCAAGCACCATCACCAACACCCTCCACGCCCCTTAAAGTGGGGAGAAATGCCTCAGCATTGATTAACTGTGGCCATGTGACACTCTATTTACATGTGCTTAGGACTCCATAATGGTGTCGGGGTGAGACCTTTTCGGGGCTCATCTGCCCGTAAACACGGCTCAGCCTGCCGGGGCCACCCTCGTCACCAGCAGACCGCGTGATGGAGGCAGAACCCATGCGGGCATCTGGCGCGGCTGCCCGTGCGGCATAACCGTCGGCGTTCGTGCAGCACATCAGACTTCCTGTTATCTATTAGCCTGGCACTGTAATGGCACAGGCGTGCAGATAAGGGAGACGTGGAATATGCGATGCATCCTCTGACTGAGCGCGGGCGGTCAGACGGCGCCCAAACCGCCGCCGTCATCTGTTTCTGATTTGCTTTCACCCGGCAGAAGCCAAAGCTCTCAACTGCAATCTTCTGTCATACAAACAAACAAAACGAAGGCTTTGTTCAGGCCCGCATGCAGCCATCTCCGCCCCCCACTGCTGTTCAAACTAAAACACAAAATAGGAGCATGAAATAATAATGACTCCAAAGTCATTATGTAGCATAAAGAAAAAGGCCAGCGATAACCCTTTGTAATTAACCACCCCCCCCCCCCCCTCAGTTTCCATGACAACACCAGAGTAGCAGATGATGCAAGCAAAAGTTTGCAGGAACTGGGGAGCATGGGATTGGCTGGGGTGCTATTTCTGTGGCCAGGAAATACCAGGGCAGGTGGGAAAGAGGGAGCGACCCCCCGTACCGGCAACCATCAGTCACATGCAGACAAGCCCTGGTCATCCTGCGCAGGTTCCAGTGTCAAAAAACCAAAAAACTCCAATTGCAAAAGCGGCCACTGCGCTGCTGTTTCCGCCCAGCGTTGCTATATAATTCTGAAATCTTCGCTTCCTCATTTATGGGCTTGCAACACGCCTCGCAGCTCTTTGCCTATCGGTGTCTAAACAGGGGGCTTTTGGTGAGAGAGAGCGAGAGAGCAAGAGAGAGAGAGCGCAGCTGAGAGCAGTCAGAAGCTGCCGCCTGCGGTTTTTGGCTTGTGGGCTTTCTCAAGATACACCGTCTCACTTTCCCAGTCAGCACATACCATGGCTGCTCAAGCCACAACTGTCGCTGTGAGATAACATGGGTAAATAGCAGGAAAAACTGGGGGGGAGTAAGCCTTAAATATAGTCATGTGGCCGCTTCTAACCGAGTGACAAAGCGACTCTATCTGCCTGTGTTTTTCCTGTTTCCTTTTTTAGATAACATGGCCCGGTGCTGTACATGCTCTGTCAATCCGTGCTGGGGGGGTGCTGGGGGTTGGGATGAGCCGGCTCAGAACTGACGGAAACTGCCACTCGCGTGACATCTACTGCGGCCGTGTGCGTGAAATGCAGCGCCTGTGAATGTAGTCAATAAACCGCAGCAACAAGCCTCTACAGTCTGCTACAGTGTGCAGTCTTTATAGTCACACACAGAACTATTTTGGGCATAAGGAGGAAGAACCAAATTATCTCCTAAATAGTTCTAGTATCATTTAGGTTCCCCTAGACCTATCATGACCTAGACTGAAAACCACAGTGTCAGAATGCGTTTTGGCCAGTCTGTCACAGGAAGCTTTTTTTTTTTGACTTGGGGGGGGGGGGGGGTCTCACACAGGTCAGATACAATGGACCTGGTCCTGACCCAGTGAGATGGAAAAAATCTGTCCTGGGACACATGACAGTTGATGATAACGTGCGTTGGGACAGAACAAGGGCAACAGGCAGAGGCGGCGTCAGTGGGGGTGGGGAGGAAAGCAGGAGCCGCTCTCGTTCGCCTCCAGGTTCCGCATCTGAGTGCCCCAAGCTCAGCCAGTGAGATAATCGGTGTAATTCCCTGACATCCCCACGCTTATCACAGCACTTCATAAACTCCTAATCCACCTGATTCCCTCAGAGGCCGCGGCCTGTCTGCTGCCTGACAGGCTGGGATCCTCATCAGAGTGGTGAGTCCTACACTGGCCCCCATAAGAACTTCACCCGCCCACACGCCCGACCCCGGACTGACGGCAACCTCAGCCATTTGGGAATAAGTGAGAAATTTAGTAAATCATAGGAAATTTAGTTTGTCATAGGAATATTTCCCATAATCCAGTTCAGGGTCAGAGTGAGCCTCCAACGTCCCACCCAGGACGAGGATGGGAGCCCATTTCTGAGCCCAGACAGTCACATAGGGGTAAGCGGCAGACAGCAGATCACCTGCCCGCATGTTTTGGGGGGGATCAAACCTACAGCCCTGGAGGTGTGAGGCTGCAGACCTTCCAGGAACAGCCGGGCGTGTCTCTTCCAGGAAGAGGGGGGCAAGCAGGGAGGGTCTCACGGGGGTTACGGGGGCCTCTTGTCGTATCATGTGGTGAAAACGAGAGTTAAGTGAACTAAATGAGAGGAAGGGGAGGAGAGCCAGCGGCCACGATCGATAAACACTGCAGCCGTGTTACACCAAGGAGAGATAAAAAAATACGCCATTAAGCTGGAGAAGTTTCATCACATAATCAATATGTTCACAAAAGTGAAGGGGGGGTCAGCGGGGGTGGGGGGACAGCCAGCGGCATCTCGTCATCCTGTAGATCATGCAGCTGTTTGTTTTTGCCTATTGATGCGCACTGAGAGGCACATTTGTGTGCTAATTATCTGTGCACTTGCCCTTTAAGGGAGTGATGCGCCCCACTCCTCCATGGGGGCGGGGGGCAGCATGGAGGCAGCGAAGCGCTCACCCTGAAACGACAAGCCACACAGCAGTCACAGCAGTCCACTCCGCATTAACAACCCTGACCTTTGACCCTTGCCCCCATCCATGGAAGGAGGTGAGGGGTCAGGGGTCAAAGGTCAGCGCCATTGCTCCTCAGTAGCCCTCCTGAGAACGGCAGAAGACAGGCTATCGATCGGGGGACAGTATTATCAGACTGGAAGCTGTTTGTCATTCTGTCAAGCTCAGTGTGTGACCCCCCCCCCTCCCCCCTTCTAATGGGCTGCATCCCAGCTCCCCTGGATGCGTCCTTGTCACCCCCCCGCCGCACC
>JAABNX020000008.1:1718086-1732965 GCA_015163995.2 Mormyrus lacerda
GCATGCACACACATACTCACACACGCATGCACACACATACTCACACACGCATGCACACACATACTCACACACGCATGCACACACATACTCACACACGCATGTAGACACATACTCACACACGCATGCACACACATACTCACACACGCATGCACAAACATACTCACACACGCATGTAGACACGCACGCTGGAAGCTAATGCAAAACCAGCCCCTAGTGACAAATTTTGGTGGCCTGTCTCACAGCGAACACTTCACTATCTCAGCACATGGGTTTTATGGGACGCACCATCGCCGTCGGCCGACGGCCGTCCTTCACATGGAGGGGCACACGAGAGGGCTGTGGCGGACACGGCCGATCCGCCTGCGCTGCAGTCATTACTGATGAGAATGATAATGATAAATGATGAATGATAAACAGCAGAAAGAGGAAGAAGAACTGCAGGAGATACTTCTGGCAGATAGCAGCTAGGAGAAGAAGTGCTTTATGAACAGCGTGAGTAAAATTAAGGAAAGTATTGAAAGTATTGAAGGCCAAATTAAGTACTTTGTAGATCTTCACCTGAAAGTGGGGGGAATGAGAACCCCCCATCCCAGTTTTCTTCCGACATTTTAAACCGGGTTTTAGCGCTGAAAGCCTTTATCTGACCATGCAGGTTTTATGGCGTCTCACTGGCAACAGCATAGTTTAGCTACGCTTAATTTCTGAACGCATTTTTAATATTCTCCCCCGAACAGAGGGCAGGTCTTTGGCAGCTTGCAGGCTGCCACCGCTGTGTGTTAAACAAGGCCTGACCCCCACCCCCCCCATGTCACTGCACAGCTTTGCAGTCAGCCATAAATCCTTTACGACAAACTCCATAAACCTCTTTGGACTTAAATATTTATGGATGCCTGTGGTCCCCCTGAGTGCTGTTCTCTGTCAGCTGCTCAATGCACCGCTAACTTATCTGGAGCACGTCCAGGCGTCTTATCTGCAGCTCATGGCTGAAGCCCTCGTTGCGAGGGGGCCTGTTGGTCTGGCCTCGGAGAAAAACACCGTCTTACAGAAGGCAAAGAAAAAGATAAACACAAACATAACAGGGGAGTCCTGTCCCGCCATATAATCCCCTCCGTCACGGCCCCCCCCCCGGCCGAGCGCTCTGTGTACTCAATCGACCAGCCGCACAAGGTGTTCTTCATTAAGAGGCTGTCTGTGTCGCCGCGGAATGCGTCAAGGGGGACGTCGATTCCACAGGCGTCGTGTGTGTGGGGGCATTAAGGTGCACAGGGTCGTTTCGAGTCCCGCTCTCAGTCTCCTGGCACCTCCTGTCATCGGCAGCTGCCAACAGCAGAAGCGGCCGGGGACAGCGCTGAAAACGGCGGCGGCTCCGAGCGGGAGCGCGGTCCAGTCTCGCAGAGGGAGAGCGGGGACCTGTTCGGAGCGCCCGAGTACAGAGATCGCCAGGGGGGCCAGTTGAATCCCTCGCCACCTCAGAGCGGCATAATTACTCACATTTAGCATTTTTTGATATTTGTAATTCCCATTTTCTGTGATTCATGTGTAAAGGGCCTCAGGGGAAACCATCATTCATGGAAGCCTGCCAAGATCTGACTAGCAAACCAAGAGGGGAAAAAACAGAGTTTTAAATAGTTCTCACCACTAAAATTTGTCAAAGTGTTACGACCAGTCAGCTGAGGCCCGCAGAATGGGAAGGAGGTTCGTATTTTCTCTAGGGTGGCCTTTCGTAGTTTTTAACATGTTCCTTTGGTTTGGGTCAGGCTGCGGATTCTCGAATCCATCACAGGAGCATGCAGGCTGAACAAACAAGAGTTTAGAGCACAAACAGGAGCGCGCCTGAACCGACATCACTGAGGGCACACGAGGCACGCTGCACGACCACACCGTGAAGATGGAGGGCGCGGGGGTGTGAAATAAACAATGAATGGCATGAAACAGGAGGAGCAGAAGCAGGAGAGACCAAGAGTCGCCTCACATTCGCTCCCTCTGTCACTCCCACTGCAAGGATTCAGCACCTTGGCGTTACACTGTCCTGTTCTTGCCAAAAAATAGAGACATCAGACGAAATCCCACCATTTTTCAGCAGGGGTTCACTTCAAATCCTGCAGAAAATCTTACTTACTAAAAGTGAATACACTGCACGGCTTGTTTTTTTCTTTACTCTGGCAAATGTCGGGTTTTTTATAAACCACTGAAGTGTTTCTTACCGTCGCAGAGACGGTGAGATGCGCCCACATGAGGGTGGGCACGTGAAAATCCATATTCTACTGCAACATTATGCATTTATAGTGAACACTGATAAAGCAGACTCGTCCGCTTTTGGCGGGAAAGACAAACCGCCCCTTGGCCATCGCTGTTTCATGAGTGTTTAATCCTCACCTGTTAGAATCCCAACTGAATCCAATGCAAGTCCTCATTTTAAACTGAATGGGCCAAATTTTAAAAATAGATCAATTAAATTAGCTATAAAAAAATGCCATTTAACAAATTCCCCCAGGGATAAACAAAGTTTTATCTGATCTTATCTTTAAAAAGAGCTTTACTGCAGTGTGTCCAGCTACCTGTTCAAAGATGGATCCTTCTTTTAACAAAACGTTCCTAATTGAAAGTGTCTCCTTTCCTCCCAGCCATAATGTTTAAGGTCCACATTACATCATGGTCCACGGCCCCCAGGCCAGCGGTAACCCGGGGATTACGCTGCTTCCAAGGCTATTAACCTTGCTGGCGTTTGTAATGTTACCCTTCAATTCCTATATTAGTGGAATGAAACCCTGTCTGGCAAAGTGGTGGGGGCCACGACAGCCTAGATTAATGGTCTTTGTAAAACAGCCAGAATAACAACTGTTTCTGCATGCATTGTGAAAATAATAACTTGGTGGAAAACTGCCCATTTCACCAAGTCTGGTGTATTTGGTTCGGTGAACATCAGCAAGCCCCAGTAATTTATGGTGCATTTCCAGCTAAGGGATACAGAATCCATCCAGAGTTGTTTGGTCCTCGTCCAAAGGAAGTCTTAATTCCCCCCCCCCCGCCCCCCACCACATGGCCCTGTCTGCGCCGGGGCCCAGCTGCAGGAAATTCTCACTACTCCCATCAGCTGCTAGATGTTCAGGTTCCCGCATGCTCCCGAGTGGTATGGATGGATCCTCCCATGAGTTGTGTCATTTTGGGGAGGGGGGGGGGGGGCTTTGCGTCTCAAACGTCATGCCTCACCAGGGCCCCGTGGCCCCTCCTACCCTGAAATAATAAACTGACACACAAGCAGCTACAGGCGGAAGGATAAAGCGACAGGGGAAGAGCTGTTCCTGCGGAATGCCTTTCATTTCGCCTTCCTGTTCCGACACAAAGGTATCAGATTCTCAAACATCTCGGGGGGGATATTAGCATTCACAACATCTTCGCTAACAGGCTGCGTATAAATCATTAATGGCCTTTACCCATTTACTGTTACACCGAGAACAAAAACAATCCCGCTGCAAGAGGCCCCTTGATCCGGCAATGGCTGCCGCGCAGAGCGCCATGCCGCGTGGCAAACGCCGCGCGCGCATATGAAAAACATTTTCTAATTACTTTTTCAATTTCAATTTTCATGTTTTCATCAAAAGACTTAAGGCTAATCTCAGAGAAGACTCTCCATTCCCCTGCATCACTGTTTATACTGTGATCGTGGGATGGTTTATATTATAAAAACACTTAAAAACAGCCTCCCCCAAATTTCACATTGTCTACAGAATAACGATAATTATTCAAAGCGTAATCCTCATTGTAATCAGACCACATTTTCCGCAATTAAAATGAGCTGATTTAATTACATTATTTGCCGTATACTTAAGCATTCAACTTCCTTCTCTCATCAATTTACCCCCCCCCATGATGCAATTTAACTTGTGAATGCATTATGAATATATTACCTGTTATGTTCTTTTAAAATAATAATGACATGTTTATAAGTAGGAAAAACAGGCACCTCATCTGGATGTGGTCTGTGCCGGGTTTGCCGCCTTGCCGGGGCTGTGCCGCGCCGCGAAGTCTCTGTCCTGGTGCAGCTGCTGCCTGCTTAATTAGGGGCACCAGTAGGCTCTACATTAACCTGACTGGGGCCCGAGTACCGGGTCTCACCTTCCAGGAGCGTCTCCGACAGTCATGTGAGCGATGTTTACCTCCATCACCAGTGACATCTGGTTACTCCAACTGGGGCTTAAGGGAGAATTTTTTTATTTTTTTTTAATTCACCATGGCAGATGTTGTGGGGAGGATGACTGAGTAAATATTCGTTAAGGCATTAGAGAGCAATTTCTCTGCCTGTTCTCCGCGCGGCCCACAGGGAGGGGGCTTCAGACAGCGCCGGCCAATCAGCACACCACACCTGTACGTGGAAATCGCTCAAATATTTGCTCATATTCACGGTTTTTCTGCTGCACCTGCTCGAGTCTGGGTAAACAGTAATATACATCCCTGACTGCACCACTGTTTTGGAAATCTAATCTTACTGAGAGCATCCAAAAGCGAAGTATTCCTGAGCCGATCCATTACCAAACACTGCGCTGTTATTCCCAGTAGAAAAGACATGGCGAGCTCCGTAGTCAAGGTCATCGGGACCCCTGACACATCGTTTACGTTGCCTGTACATCCACCCGTCCATCATCAGCTGCCTGTCCTGGGGAGCAGGGGGTGGAAGTGCACCACAGAACACAGAGCAACTGAGGGGAATTACTTGTTGGAAACCAATCAGGTTTTCATGCCTTTTTAAATAAACAGATGGACAATAAACAGACAGATCATAAGAGCGTTTCAGTACAAGTAAAGCCCATTACTACATTTATGGGGTTCTGGGTGAAAACCTGCAACAGCAGCAACGGTATAACATGTGTGTGGCCCAGTAACACAGCCCAGAGCGACCCCCGCCTGCAGGCCCCGCCCTCCCCCAGGCAAAAACACTACCTCCCCAGAGGATATTTATATGGTGGGAGAGACTGTACAAATTAGCCAAGGTTTCCAGGGAAGCAAAACCTCAAGCTGTGGGCGGCGCTCCGCTCTGGCCAGCCGGGCCGCCATCCTGCCCCAAACCACTTCCTCTACGCTGGCGGGCGGGAAGTGAGCGGCAGCCCCGCTGACAGGCAGGGCCAGAGGGAACAGGGGCTGCCTTTGTGGTGAAGGAGAGCGGGAGTCGCTCTCAGCCTGCAGACGTCACTCCACTCCGTCTCCCACATTTCAGCCACTATATAAAAAAAGTCACAGCACATTAAAATAGCCCGATTTTGGACGACTCATCTTGTTGGGCAACAATACAGGTGGACCTTCTGTCTAACGGCCCAGCAATAAACTAAAAAACTATAAACGAAATAAACTAAAATAACTCAATCGGACCTCAATCTGTGACTTCCTCTCTCGTCAAAACCGGACTCTGGTGACAGAAAAATGTTTAAAAACTCAGTCCAAGGGTAATTCCCCCCTTCGCTGTTGAAGCCATTGTCACAGCGGGATTCACTTTCTACAATCTCTAATGACTACAAAAGACCCCTGACAAAAGCCAAACAGAAGCACTGTCACAGAATAAACGGGACGAAAGCTGCAGGAGGCAGCCAGCTTGCGGGGCCCGTGCGCCGGCCGCCAGGAGCATTTCCCACGTCTTTCACCACAACGATCAAAACACCGGCTGCGCTGTGGGACGGTTTTACAAGCCCCAGTGCTTCTTTGTGGCCACATGCCACTGCGCGGTGGAAGCAAATGCTATCTAAGCCTGCCCCCTGCTGGACAGCAGGGGAGCTGCAAACGCCGTTTGACTTCCTCCAAGTGCGGGAAAGCATTTGGTCTCCGTATCTCGTTAGGGAGTTGATTTGAAAGGGTTCACCGTAGCTGATGGATAATTCTGTGGTATAATCAAAGTAGATTAGACACTGGTTGCCTTGGGCAATAATTCAATACGAATGGCTATACCGATTATAGCCTATCAGCGGCACACCTAAAGCACTTAAACTGCAGAACCTAATGAGACATTACAGGGTGAATACTTAATCGAATGTGCTGCTATGGTAATTACTGCACAATGGCAGTGGAGCACAAAGGTGACGGATATTACGAGCTGAATTTTTATTAATTTACTGCAGTGACAAAGTGCCTGTCGACCGTGCCATTTATTGCACGCTGATTTTACATTTCTGTCAAAATCTTTTCTTGGCAGAAGTTGTGAAAATCTAACCACATATCCACTCTGGGGTGGCCAGGGGGAGTCACAGGGCAGGGGACACCCTGGACGGGATGCAGGTCCATCACAGGGCACTGACACAGAGCACAGACGCCAGAGCAACAGAGGAAAGTCACATGACATGTGGAGAAAAGGCAAGCTTCACACACACACACAGTATTCACAGATCATTAGAAAACTGAGGTCATCCTTGTGGGGAATAAAAAAAAAAGTACAAATACGCACAAAAACACAGCAATAAGTAATGGAGAGAGGGACACTGCCACACACCGCAGCATAATGAAGATGCCAAATAGAAAAAGCCGACACACTGTTGCCTTAAATTTAACTGTTAATTGTTAGGTACATGGATGGTATTATCTGCGACACTCATCAATGAAAAATACTGTCAGCATTTCTGCCATAAAAAATGTGGCAGAAGAGAACTTACCGGTTAAGATCCGGGAGGTTTATGCCTAGTGAAGGGAGATCGGGCCTTGATGCTATCCAGCGGCACAGAATACAGGGCCCCAAATGCTAGGCTGTACCTTCAGAGGCCCACACCCCCCAGCAAGAAGCACCACACTGGGAGCAGAGGTGCAGCATCTGCGTTAAGGACCATGCATCGTTGCTAAAACTTAAGCGTGATGGTGTTTTCTCCCGTGTGGAATGATTTACCCTCATCGAGACGCATGACAGCAACCTCAACACGTCACTTCACGTCACCCCTCAGCAGCAAAAGTCAAGACGTCACTTCATGTCACATCCGCTGCAGTGATCCTGCTCTGAACCCTGTCAGCACAAGACGGTGTTACAGAGCAGCATCAAAAAAAAGAAAATGAAAGACTCATATTGCTTATGAATAAAATGGGGGAGGGGGGGTCAAGACATTTCTTAAACCTAGGGGACAGGATGCAGCAGATTCCTTTGTGTGAAATTCTTAGAATAAAAGTCAGAGCAATTATTAGAGTTTTTGTGTGACGGGATTGGAGTGCAGGGCTATCGGCAATGACGTGCAGGGCTGGTTAATATTTGTTGTGCAGATGATTTATAAATATTTCTCTTTGATTTTGCCTGGAGACAAGGTTGAAAGGTATGAGCTTGCCCTTACAGAAACGAGGACTTAAAAGGCAGATCCTCCCTCTGCTGCAGGAGCCCTTGATTTGTCCGTTAGAAAAAATATATAATGATAATAAATCAAATCAGGGGAATAATGACACTCCCCATAGGCTGGGCTGCCACACATAAGGTGGAATTAGGAAATTGCTAATCAGGGAATTTGCATTTTAATTCAAAGACAGATTTATAGCACAAAGGTGCAATCAAAGGCAGACAGGACTGGGGATCACAGCGATGCAAAACTCAGGAAAAGATGAGATGAAAGAGGGCAGATTAAATCAGTTTTTAAAGCCATATTAAAAGGTATTACCTCCACACTGAGACTAATGAGGAAGGAAAAGTAGGTAATTTAATTAAAATTCAAGAGGAGCTGGTTGAGAGCCTTTTACCCCTCTGCTGGCACATCAAAAGACAGAAACCTGTTTTTTTAAAAGGTAATTCCATTTATTTTAGGTAACTCTCAAAAGGTACAATTAAAAATCTATTTCGTGTAGTCCTTTCCCAAATGAGCGTTTAGAAGCATTACGCCCATGTTGACACCAGCACGTCCCTCAGCAGAGCTGAAAGCAGACAGGCTGATTGCGGCCAAACCAGGTCCAGTAGGGGGCGCTCCGCGTTACGCCCACCACACAAGGCGGGGCTGACCTCAGCAGCTCGGCCGCCGGTTGAGAATTCGCATGACGGAGCCCACCCCCGGAGTCACGGTGACTCTCTCTTCGACGTGATGCAGCAGGTGTCAGAGGTTAAGGGCTGGTAATCTGATGGGTGCCAGTTCCGCTCCCTGAAGGGGCTCTTCTCTAGTGCCCTTGACCGAAGTGCTTAACCTGAATTACTCCAGTGAGATTGCAAGCTGATTTGGATAGAGAGTCTAAGCACAATACGGGCAAATTTAAAACCCACACATCTCCAGTCCTGATATGAATACTTTGACGTTTAAAAAACACTAATCCTGAAGACATACATTATATATGCATAATATTATTTCAAAATGAGATTCAATGAGATTCTGTAGCTCATTCCCTATAAAGAAACCAGGTGCCGCTCACATTAACATATCACTCTTAGTTAAGCTTGATTTCCTTTGAAAATACTGCAGCTCTAAAGTTCAAGATGTTTTAAGATGACAGTCATCAAAACACCTTGTTGACAAAAAATATCATTCAGAAGGGAACAGGCACAACCCCACATCTGCAATACATGCACCTTCCCACAATGCCTATTGTAAGCAAAGAAACAAGGTTTGATTAACAAAGATTTCCTTCTTTGCCTTTTCATACCATAATATTGTTTATTTAAGGTTAGAGATTACGGTGTCTCAGTAAAATATTAACTTATGACCAGTCTTCCATTTTAGTCTATTTGCTTAGTTGGTTTACATACTAGAACTCCGTATAACCAATTACCCTCAAGAGGACGTTATCGCATTATCACAGGTAACATACCATCCACTCATCCAGGCAGAACTTCCCTGCGAGTCCCCGGAACAAGAGTGACTTCAGCCCTTAGCCACTGCCTGCTAAGGAGGAAGGTAAATTCATTCAGTGATTTGGTGAGGCAGTGTTTCCAAATGCCGCCCCAGGATTACCCAGAATGCAACCCGCCTCAACGAGGCAGATGGGTGGGAGGAAGCAGCTTTGGCTGAAACCCCCCAGCGTGAAAAATGTTACCATATGACATGGCTGGTTTCAAAGACACTGCGCGTGGAGCGGCCCACCAGCAAAGCCTCACTCATCTCTGCCATTACTGACTACCGCTTGTCCAGGTAGGACTGAAAGAGGAAGTGACCCATGTGGCGACTGACGTAGTGAGGGCAGTGGGGGGTGGGGGGCACTGTGCTGTGGAGCCTGTTCTAGTCCATAGCTTTTTCCATCCAAACCGGCTTATGGTTTTCAGGCACTTTCTACAGCGGGATATTCAGCTCAGGCCAAGAAACCCCCTGGGCTTTGAATCGGCAGTGCTGGAATTAAAGAGCCAACATTCTTAACTACAGCACTAAGTGCCACCCAGTATTTAGTCACAGGGCGCGATGGGTAATGGGTTTGCGCTCAAGAGTACGGAATAATTACACACCTGATTTAATTATAAAAAATGTACCTGGTGTCAAATACTCTTTTAAAGTAAATTTAAGGATTAGAAATACTATTTTTGTATACAGAGGCTGAGGGTGAGTAGTGGTCATAATTACAACGGGTTGGTTTTGGCCACACTCTCCCCAGCATGCAATTGGGCCCTTTCAAAAAGTGCACGGGGGCTCCCTGTAAAGCCGGCAGTGTGCATGGGGAGGGAACAATGCTGAAATTTTGGGTGGGGGGGCCTCACACGTAAGGAATAAACACAGACCTGGGGCATTACCTCCTGTTCGTCAGCATTTCTGCACCAATGGGACTTAGCCGAGCAGATTTAATGTTACAGTTAAAAACCTGAAGGCAGATTTGTTAGTCGCAGAGAGGCTCTGGGGGAATCCCTTCCATGTGAGCCTCTGACGGCCAGTAAGCAGTCCAGGACTCATGGCGACAGAAGCGGCCAGCACATACGGGAGAGGGGACAGAGGACACAGCAGAGAGCATCCTGGGAAGCATGGATGGAGAGTTCTCTGTTCCTAGCTGAGCTTTTGAGGGACTATGAGGTGCCCTTCAGCGGTTAGGAGCGCTGTTGGGATCGGGAAGTGTGTACTCCTTAACAGAGTTTCAAGAAAAGGTCCATCTTGCAAAACTGGTTCTTGCTATAGTCAGACCCACTGGGGAAACACTGGTTTGCATACAAGCTGACAGGTAGTGTGTCACTCATTTAAATATTTGCATTTACTTTGGCACAGGTTCATAATCCCGGCTGACGGATATTTGGGCCCCTCTTGGGCCTAAACTCGGGGCGGGGCTCTGATCTGACCCGCAGCCCTGCTCCTAAGTCAAGCAGTAAATCTCGGGAAATGAAAAGTGGCCCTCTGTCGCAGGTGTGTGAAAACACAGCTCAGAGCAGGATGAGAGGCACACAGGGCAAGAGGGGGACATGCTGAATCCATCCAGCACAAATCAGCACCATATGCCCTCCAGAGCCTTATTATACTATAAATGAACTTTATTGAAGCAACAAAGTGTTTCAACTCTGCAAAGCGAGCTGCGGAGGCCAGGAGATGCCCTGAACCCCCAACTCTCACCCCCAAAGGACTAATGAGGGGCCAGGCGGTGTCCTGTCCATGTGCCGCCTAATGGCCCATTACTGACAGGGGGGCAGCACATGGGGGGGGGGACTGTAACAGCAATCAAAAACAAGGGGGTGACAAGCGGGAGAGACGTTCTGAGGATCCATGTCCAAAGTCACGCATGTTAAGTCCCGCTCTCAGGATGTCGTGTTATTGTATGACGGCAGAATTAGAGAGGTAAGAAACCGCATAAAAGCATGGGGGGGGGGTTCCCGTAAGGGGGCTGTAAAGCCCTGTGATCCTACACGGGATGATTAACGCTTTGAGAAAAACCAAGACGTGCATCTGTTCCTTGTTATAGCTCTGGAAATCAGATTAAAGCAAAATCTCTTAACAGATTGAATTGTATTTACCATAATTGCTGAGAACAGCTTATACAGAGCAGACCACAAATAACAGAGTAATAAAATTCAGGAAGGTGGGGTTTTTTATTTAAACAAAACCCAAGCATTCCAAATCTGTCCAGTGAAAAGCGAGGCCTGAGGCAGCCTAATCAGGTCCACCGGCAGGGTGGACGGCTCAGTATGACGTCACACCCGGCATGGCATGCAAGCTTTTGTTAGTATGTTTAAACAGCTTTACTCCAGCTGTCTTTGCTATTAGACACAAAGCTTCTATCACAAGGCTTTCATTTACCGATACATAAATATACATTACTACTACATTTTTTAACTATTTAAACACCTAATTACAAAGTGGTGACCCTGGGAACCAGCAAAGATACTGGCCAGACTCCCTCACAGGTAGCAAATAAGGGATTCATTTCCATGCATATTCTGACCTGATGCCTCCTAAATCTTCCTGCATTTCTTAGGAAAACGACGTTTGAATACCTTGGACCTGAAAACATAATAAAATGACAAACAGCAAGAAGTAGCACAAATCAATAAATGTTAAGAGAAAATATCTTGGCTCTGCATCTGGCTCATTCCTCCTTTGATGGAATTTAAAATGGAACCACATGCAAGCAGAGAACCGGAGGACCACGTGCTCCACATGACCCATCGCATGAGAGCGTGAAGGCGAGCCTGGCCGCGAGCTGAGCCCCGCCTTTGTTTCTCATACCCAGTCACAGATTTCAGAGTCCCCGCATCCCCATTCGCCTAATGACTCACTTCAATATAACCCTCTTTCAACAAGTTTCGTGGGTATATTTTCTGTAGATTCATTTTCAGAAAACACCTATTAATACAACTGGATGTTTCTTGAATCTAGGTATGGCGCTCAGTAAGAATGCCAGGAAGGTGGCCGCTTCTGAGACGTCGATGACGCCAACGATCACAGCACAGTTGAATTTATGTTTATCATCGTTAGCTGTGAATGCCAAGATTTAGCCGCCATTTCGTTCCATGTATCCATAGTTACCACAGTCATTGACAAAAGGACAAAAAACTCAAATTCACAATAATTATGGTGTAAGAAGGGGGAGAAACTAGAAGAGCTAAAATGGCCCATTTACTTTTCAGTGCATGACGATAAAGGATTAAGAGGAGCAGAAGAGGCATGAGAGTCTCTTCGTTTGCTAAGGGTACAAAGTGAATGTGTCACCACGTAGATGTCTGTCATCTACGCGATTCCCCCTCACTGTCCCCCAGCGCATAGTCGTAAATCAGCTATGAACGGCAGAAATGCAGAGACTACAATGCTTATGCATGAGACAGACAGACACTGTTCTAAAACAGGCACTTTTATTAAAGTCAGTACTAACAACTGGCAAAAAAAGAAAATCAAAAAAGTAGCCCTTGCTAAAAATGCATATTGTAAAGATGTTTGGATACTTTAAACTTAGGTTCAATGGTAAATATACTGAATAACTCAATTACGGATAAAGTGGATCTGTTTAGGAGAAAAAAAAATGGCAAAATGTATTAAGTTCAACATGGCTGTAGAACTACAGTAACATAAGAGGTAACAATTTTATTAATATTACTAAGTTTCTTGAAATCACCCTTATATTAGCATATTAAAAATCTTTCACATTTTACACAGACCTCTTCCGCACTTATTTTAGTAGTGTTTTAAACAGCAATATTAATAGGGATGCAGACACTTCCCACAGTGTGACACTAGGGGGCAGACTTATCAAGCATTTGCTTCACTGCAACATCCTCATCTGTTTTTTAAACATACATTTAAAAATTAAACAAAAAACAGCAATGGACTTACAACATCCATGAAAGCTAAATGAAAAAAGGCTTTTTAGAAAAAAGAAAAGAGAAAAAAAAAACTGAGAATGGAGGTGTAAATCCTGCACCTGTGATAAATATGGCCTGCGGCATCACGTCAGCAGACTCCAGTCCTGCTCAATGCGTGTTTATTAATCAAAAGTATTACAAAGCAATTATCGAAAAATATATATATCTGTTAAAATGCACAAAAGTCATATCGAATCTCAAATCCATTATTAAACTAGAAAATTAAAAGCTAGTAGAAATTACAGGTAACTTGGCCAGCCAAGCCACACCACAAGGGGGCAGTCTCGCTACAACCAGAGGCAGTGCAGTGTACAAGCACTGCCACGGGAACACTGGGAGGACACTAACCCCCACCCCTCGAGGAAGGCACACTCTTAGCTTTCAGTGTATACAGTGGATACAGTGTAAAATACCCAGAGGCTCCGCAAAGTTCACAGAAAGACGACACCAGCTTCAACGAGGGAATGAATTATTACAGCCCAGTCACCCAGATGGCGCTGGAGGGTCGCTAACTACAGGTATCAGATTATATTACCAGCACAGCAGTGACCGGAGACTCCATGAGGCTGACAGACCTTACCTCTGCATTGTATGAATACAGACCTAGCAGGACTGGGCAGTGAACCCAAACTACGGCCAAGACTTCAGATCACACAGACATTCAGAGGAAAACGCGTTCAGTTCCTTTCAGTCAGAAGCACTTAAGGCAAAAATTATTTATACTTTGAAATCACAAGGTCAAACTTCTGACTGTCTGGCTCTTTACAAGTTATTGTTTAAAAAAAAAAAAAAAACTTTTCATATCAACCATGTGTCCTGCCGGCACAAAAGTTCTTATTAAATCCATATAAAGCGGCCCGCTAGTTCTGAAATGAAAGCTTAGATGAAATCTTCAGATAAACAGGAAATGGAAGTTAGTGGAGAGAACAGCCTAATTTAGCCTCAGCACAAAGCATATGGGCCTCGGTCACAGGCGTCAAATTTCGATTCAGCTGAACAGGACAGTGTACCACACAAAAGCTCAGGAGCCATTCTGAGTGGCTGGCGACGCGCTCCGGGCACCAAGGACGGGAGGGGCATGAATGAGTTTCGGCTTGTCATCAGCGCCCAGGCTAGTGCCCCTCGAGCAGAGCGATCAGCAGACGAACTGCTGCCTCATGCGGATGATCTGGAGCAGCGCCGCCTGGACATCCGCATCCATGTGGCCCTGTGGAAAGAGAGGCGATTGGGCCGAGCCGACACACCGCAACCACGGCCATTTCAGGGGCTTGCCGCATCGCTGGCGGCCATTAGCTGCCTTTACCGCGCATCCCCCACAGTCCTACGTGAGATGGACAGGCGGAGAGCTCGCCAATATCATACCTGCGCCGCACTTAGGAGATGAGTTCTGTATATCGATACCACATCCCTGTGCTGCCTCTCGGCATCCTGCGTGGAGAGAGGAGACAAAGCAGCAGAGGATTCAGCCCTCGGGACACCAAGCAGAGATGGCTCTACATCGCCCCCACCTGGCAGGTCTGGTACATTCACTGACTTTGCTCATGATCAAAGCATAAAAGCAGAAAATTCTACAAAGCCTCACAATCCATACTTTGATAACTTTGCCACTCATTCTACGAATCTAAGTCATTTTTTGGGACTACATGCGGCTTACTGAGGGGATCGGACTGGATGCAACATTAGGTCAAGCGCCAAACTCCATGTAAGACAAAGGTGGGAGCCTCACTAACATAGAAACCCACAAGGGACCATGTCTCCCAGATGAGAAGCATCTCCTAAGTATCACTGATTTTCATTTAAATGTAAGTGCATTACAAGCTCAAACATAGCACTTTAATTATATATGCTGCTGTAATGCCACTTCAAGGCCGCATGTGCACTAGTCAGGCCGGCTGAGGGCAGCCTCCTCGCGTGACCCCAGAGGAAAGCAGGAATGCCCCCCCCAGAGCCTTCCACACAGCGCACCAGAATGAAATGTTCTGCACCGTTTCCTCCCTTTTTTGCAAAAATGACTTTTTCTAGAGGTGAGAAGACTGTTAACTGGCAGCGGGAACTTTCCCGAAAGCACATTCCAAGGGCCATTTCTTTAACATTAGCTGTTTGCTGCATAAAAAATACATAAGCTTATCACTGCGTTCTTTATATAAATACCACACCCAATTATACCAAGAGCAGAAGGAGCAAG
>JAABNX020000008.1:1740184-1767147 GCA_015163995.2 Mormyrus lacerda
AGAACACTGGTGGGCAGACCATAGAACACTGGTGGGCAGACCATAGAACACTGGTGGGCAGACCATAGAACACTGGCGGGCAGACCATAGAACACTGGCAGCTGCATGCGAAACCAAAATAAGAAGCTTCCAGCATAGCAATAAGACGATAACAGGCCTGTTTTCTATACATCACATCCTATGAGAGAACAGTCTCAGAGCCGTGTTTATCCTGTCTGCCTCAATACCTACATGTTTAATGGAGTCTCACCACTGCCCTGGTAATTATACACAAGCGCCAAGCTAAATGCTGCACCCAGTTCAGCCCAGAAGAGGTCACCACTTCCTCCCTGTAGCACTGCATTTTCGAGCCGTCTACTTCACACTGAAAATCAAACATCACTTCTGCCACTCAAACAGGAGTCCATGAGGTGTAATGGTCTGTTTTATGGTAGATTACTATGGTTTATGTGCCAGTGAGGGCAGATTCCAGCCCTTACCTTTAGCAGCGCTCTCCACTGCATTTCTGATCAGCGCTACAAGCTCTGGATTCTTGCAGATGCGGGCATAGTAGAGGCTGTCGTGGCCAAAACTGTCCACAGCAGCCAAGTCAGCCCCCGCACGAAGCAGGACGTCCACAGCCTCCTTACAGGAATACTCACAGCCCAGGATCAGGGCGGTCCTACAGGCCCAGAAGACAGCCGTCAGCCAGTGAGCCATGAGCGGAACGACGGGAGCGGCTGGCATTGAAGCGCGCGACAATAACATTGTTAATTCTATGAAATTGCTGCTGTATGTGACGAGCCTGACATTGTAGAACACTGACCTATAGAACTTATCAACAGTTACCATCATTCCAGCTGTCCTTCACCAAGGAGCAAACAGCTCAGAAATACTGGGATCCGACAGTGACACTCTGAAGGTGGGAGGCAAGGGGCTTACTTGCTCTGCTTGTCCCGGACGCTGATGTCTGCACCGCGCTCCAGCAGAAGCTGGCAGATTTGGGGACGGCACATCTGGGTGGCCAACACCAAGGGGGTACGACCATCCTGCATTCAGACAGCAGGGGATGTCTAACTGTGAGCTCACACACACAGGAATGCAGTCATGATGTAGACGCATGAGCACCACAGAAAACAGAAAGGCCTGGCGCAGGAATGCCAAGACGGCGCTCACCAAGTCGCAGGCGTTTACAGCTGCACCACTGTCACATAAGAGCTTGACGCTGGAGCAGCAGCCGGCCATCACTGAAAACAGGAAAGGGCAAAGCAGATATTAGACCAGCCTGCTTCAAGGCTAAGGGCTAGAACTTACTCTGCAGGCTCCTCGACTGCAGAGCCCCGGTCCTGCCGGTGCCGCGAGGCCACATTTGGAGGCACGACGCGGCAGCTTCAGAACAAAAAGCCGGACCACGGCACAGACGCGGGCTGGCGCTACATACCCGCATCGTGCAGAGCTGTTCTCCCCTGCAGGTCCAAGTTCCCCACAGGACAGTTGTGCTGCAGAACATGTGAAGAAAGGAAACAGAGCAGGACGGACACTTTATTGGCCAACACAGGCTCACAAAAGACAAGGAATTTCACATGCTCATATATGCATTAAATGTAATACCACACTTACACAAACATAAAACAATACATGTCCATTTACTGCATTGAATATGCACTCGTAGCATGCGTGCTTCGAACATTACAATACATAAAAATATATAAACCACGGCGGATCTACATCAAAGGCTTAAACCATTAACATTACGTGGACACGGTAACCAGGATAAACCCACCGCTTCTGTGTTAAAGGGGTGTGAAATCAAAGGGATTGTACTGTCAGCAATTCTAAAAAAAATGCTGGACTGTCACTCGGGGTTGATGGCATTCCAGCAAGGAGCACAGACATGTCAGCGTGCAGACAGCGCGTCGTCATGCGGAGAGCGCTCGGGGCCCAGCTGTGACCCCCCCATCCCACACACGGGCCTATAAAAACCCAGCTCTCTCCAGCAACAGGCTCCCGATCAAGGGCCACGATCAAGTGACTGGGTGTGAACTGGGAGCTGGGAAAGCCAACACCGTGAGAGGCCCAGGCTGGGTCTGCCCCGCGGAAGGCGACACCCGCGGGCAGCCACTGCCCAGACTGGCAGACTGGCGGTCGCAGAGTCAGGCTCCACGTTGTCGGTCTAACACGTAAGCAGAGCCCCACGGCTCAGCTGGAAGCCCGAGGGGCAACTGCACCATGGAAACGCATGGGAAGGCATCACAGCACAATCATGCACTCACGCATCGTCACACACACACACCTGCAGCAACTTTTGCACGCAGAGCGAGTGTCCATTGCGGGCAGCCAAATGGAGGGCATTTTTACCTGAAAGAGAGCAAACAGCAGCTCAGTACAGACACAACACCACCACAGACAAGTGGGAGCAGAGAGTGACTCTGGGTAATTGTCATGAGTAATGATGAACAGGGTGGTAATGAAGAGACTCTGCTGTTCATACAGGTGACACTCACCCAGGCAGGTTGAGAGGAAACACTACGAAGACTTTTATATCATGATTATAGTGACTAAAATTATCACGTTATCAGTAGTACTGAGGTCTTCATAAATTGTGCTGAAAATGTTTGAAAGGTACTGATACACAAACAAATCATTTCACATGAAAAACCACAAATAAAATTAGCAGCATTTTTTGTGTGCATAAACATTAAAATAGTAACACGGCCAATACCTTATGTAAACATATGAAAACTATGTCAAATGCAGATCCGACCGCCTGCCATTGGGTGCTTCTCCTGCATCTGGGAGACTTGGGCGTCGCTAACTTTCATTAATGCTGGACAGTATTTAATGCGAGTTTTTCCAAAGAGTGGCAATCACAGTTTTAATGACAAATTACCATCTGAAACAATCATTTTAAAAAATGGAATAGTAATAGTAAAAAAACACAAGAAAATAATAACGAGCATGATAATAACCGCATGACCTGGCTGTATGAGTCATGTAACTGCATGTCACAATCAAAAGCTCCTACCAATAAAGAAGTGACATGTATCCACCCTTCAAAGCTACCAGACCCCCAGGGCTAAGTGTGCGATGAGCGCCTCTCACCAGCAGCATCCGTGGCTGTGACATCGACGCCGTGGCCCAGGATGAGGTTGAGACAGTCCAGGTGCCCTCTGGTGGCTGACAAGTGGAACCTGCAGATAGAGAATGGGAGACAGGCATGAGCGTATGCAGGGCGTGAGAAAGAGACTGAAGGACTCCATGTCAGGCTACACCAATGACCGCAAACACACACATTCATCACTGATAAGCAGCCTGCTAGTGGGCAACAGTCTGCGTTCGGTAGACAGTCCCACATCCAGCACAGGCAGCGTTCTCAACAAGCTAAATCCCATCCATACCTCCCGCTACTTTCAGCTGTCAGCAAGGCCCTAATTACAATGCATTGCCTGAAACCTGCAGGCCTTCCGGCTCCCCAGAAGCAGCTATGACCCCTGTGCGGCAGACGATCACTCTTTAAACACACTCAATCCGGCTTATTCAGCTAAGCTGCTGATTATCTTGAATACTTAGAGGAGATTTATTTGCAAAGTCTCTCAGTTCCTTAGACAAGAGTGTAGAAACACAAGCAAAGCATGCCCACCCAAACACCCCTGCAGTAACACAACTGACAGGTTAATCTATATTAAAACTGCACTTGCATCAGTGCTACTGAAGACACGGAGCTGAATGGAACTTTCCCTGTTGTGACACTATGACCCGGCTGTCTAGCTTGTTGGCTGTCAGGGCATATGGTGCGTGAGCATTATAGGATGCAGGACTGACTCATAACACTCCATTATCCTGGTCTGTGCCATGTCTGCTATAAGGTTACTCATGTCAGCCCAGCCCACAGGACGACCCGCGGAGCAGCTCACTACTGAGGCATCACCCAGCAGACATGACAATCCCAGGCCCTGGATACCTCATCAGCCCCCAGGAAAACAGGCTGCTACCTGCAAAAACCTGCGAACACAGCTCTGCCCTGGGGGCGGGGGGGCTGCTCCTACCGCGGCTTTTTAGTCACATCATGACACTGGATACTACTTGTCTTGTATAATCAGTAAGTGGTTAAGGTGTTTTTTGGGAAACATGAAAAATGTACCGTGTGGTGCTGGTGCTGCCACGAGTTGTACCAACAGACACAAAACAGCAATCGCCTGCTTTTGCTCAATATTGTCTCTATAGAATCCAAAAAACAAATGTCTTTTGGTGACCAGTTCTTTGCTTTTCTCCTCCTCACTCCTTTTTGTAAAATTTCCCACAAATGTGCCATAATGAGCGAGTCCAGCAGGTAGGGCGACGATCATTATATCTGGACTGGTGTAGAGCTCATGCAAAAGCAGAGGCAGTAAACTTTGCTTTATTGATTCTTAACATAGATAATCACAAATAAAAGCAAATCATTAAAAGTGTTTTGGGTCTTTTGGGTGGGGAGAGGTGCATTGTATAAGAAAAAAAAATTTAAATCACCAAGGTTTCAAAATGCCAGAACAGTGCTGCGTTAAAAAAATACTGTCAAATTGTCATATACCTTGGTATGATGTTTGGACGGTGTTATGGTAAGAAAAAATAGACACCACCCAATCCTAATCCTAACCCAGGTCACTGTTGTGGTCCTTGCATTATTACAATTGCATGTGTTTAACATGCAATGTCGATATTAACACTGCGCACCATGCATATCTACTTCAAACAATATAGGTACATCAGCTTCTTAAAGATGAAGAGCATTCATTAAACCTCCAGATATCTAGGAGATCAGTAGATGCTGTCTACACAGAGAACACCAAAGGATTAATACAACAACAAGTACAGGGTATGACCCCTTTGGAACCAGTGTGACTATATTGGGACTCCCTATATATTGTTCCTGGGTTATAATGTGACCATGTTGGGACCCTGTATCTATTGGCCCAGATTAAGAGTGTATCTATGTTGAGACTCCCTATGTATTGGTCCTGGGTTAAAATGTGACTATTTTGGGACTCTGTATCTAATGGTCCAGAGTCAGTGTGACTATGTTGGGACTCCCTATGTATTGGTCCACACTCATAATGTGACTATGTTTGGATCTTGCTTACAGTACATTAGACACAACACTAAACATGCTGAAGGACACCTGACTTTGAGAGCTTGGATATTAAAAGCAGAGTCTGCAGCTACATGCTGTCTTCAGGCAGGACCCTGAAATGAATTTACCAGTCACAGCCCAGAAGCCAGTGATGTCTCTGCATAACCATCTTCGAAGTCCAGTTCACCTAACAGAGGGGTGACCGTGAACATCAGCCTCTGCTTTGGAATCATTTTAGGAAGCAAAGCCAAATGCAAAAAGTGAGGCCTTCTACGAAAAGGAAAGCTGGGACCTATATGAAATCTATATTACAATTAGAAGACTTACAGAAGACAGGCCTGCAAATCAGATGCATTCCTTGGAGCTGAATCAGGAGTGTTTCAGGTGAATAGACAATTAGCTGGTAGTATACGCATTGCTATCTTGCAATCACAAAAAATGGCTCACAATCTTTTGCTGATCTAAACCACTCAGAGTGACTCACACGCAGGATAACACCATGACAAAGTTTGCCTTAGAAAACATAAGCTACTGACAGCCTGCCGGTGAAACCTGATCAAGCTGGGTTCAACTGGGATATTACAAGTCCCTATTTATTGTTTTACAAATTAAAGTCATTAAACATATCTGAACTAGGAGCGAATGTGACAAAACGAAGATTTAATTGTGTGCTAAAAAACAGTAGCACTAGTGTCACAGAACTCCACTAAGAATATGTCCTCTGGATGGGACAGTAACGTCGAACTCATTTGACCAAGGCCAACAGGAAGACACTTTCCTACAATAACGTCTGGCCAGGGTCACGTGTACAAAGCAAATAACTACTGTTCAACAATAATCACAAAAATTTAATTAAAAAATAAAACTGATACAGGATGATAGGAACATAGGGGAGAAAGAGAGTGGCATGAATACACTTCATATACATATGTGCACATACAAAAAGCCTTTTTGTCTTACGGGGAAACATTTATACTAACACAATGGGGAAAAGAGCAATGGAGTCCGCAGGGACAGTGTGCATGGTTTAATGTGATTGGTCCTACTGTCTGAGGTGATGATGGTCTCCTGACACCGGAGACCGGCCCATTAGAAACCCAGACGCCTGGCATCCTATCGAGGCACCAGCTACTTGAGTGGCTTTCATATCTTTGGCACCACGGAAATGAGGTATTTTTAGAGGTAGCTGGGGAGACGACGGGGCGTGAAAACATCTTTGTAAGTAACCTGAGCAAATATTATGCCAAAATATTTGTTTTTTTTTTATTATTATTTCTGCATTTAAGACAAACACACCAAAACACACACCACCAACAATGTGCGTTTAAGCAAGAAAATGTTTTTTTGGTCCAGCAAACTTGAAAATGGATCTCATATATGGCAACACAGACATGAAAGATGGAAAATCCAAGGAAGAAGTATGTCACGGCATCGAAGGGTCACTCTCGCTACAAGGCTTGCAGAGTTGCTTCCTGTGACTGTACCTTGTTCCGTTATGGTATTTGTCCACTGAAACAGAACTGGTATCTTTTCCGAGAAGGTGAGAAGGGACAAAGCCACAAAGCTTACACTCATCTCTGCCTGACCTTATCTAAATCTAAAAATGCTTAATTCATTTCACTTTTCTTAAGTCTGCCCTCGCGTGTTCAGCAGACAATAGCTGATTCCAGGTTACCGCAAGGTGACCATACTTTAGTGAAATTTCATTACACTATTAGATGACAAGCAGATCCCGCAAACTCAAAGGCAGCAGCTTCCTTACGAGAAATGCTGCAATGTCCTGAAAATACACTGCTGGTGGTCTAGAACCCAGCACGCTCAACTAAGACCTAAACAAGGCAGATGCAGCCAATCATGGTTTTATAACACTAATTAATGCAAACCTATACATTCCTTAGGGGACCAAAAGAAAAAGCTGAGCAGAAACACAATGCAAGTGAGCTACAATGAAGGAAGTGACATTCAGCCTTGCGGCCTGCATTTGTTTACTTTGCTTTGACCCTAAAAATACACAACCTCCGTCCATGTCACTCAGCTGGATGACCAGCTAAAGATAACATGGCAGTTCACCATGGCAACGGAACTGGAGCCGGCACCGGCTCCAAAATTACATTGTGTTTAAGTGCATGCATCAAGTTTAATCGAAACATCTTCTGATGAGGGAGTAAAAAAAAAAAAAAATGTTCTGGGTAGCGGTGATCAAGCAGCCACAACCTCAGGGAGGCTGTAACCACGGTCACGGCTGAAATTAGCATCAGCAGCACGGTGTCTTCGCTTCCAGAGCGCAAAACCACGATTCATGCGCAGAGCAGCCCTTGGACACTGGCAGCCTCAATTACTTCATAATCACTTCCGCATGTTGCGCAAACGAAAGTATTTACATGCAAATATATTTTTAAATGCACAGTGCAAGACAGGACAAAAGCGGATGTAATCCCCTTTCAGAATTACATATAAGGGCATCAACAACCAAGAATGAGCGGAATGCTCCAATAACCAATAGAAGTTACCGCCGTCTTGGAAAAACCAATCCGGGCATGTTGGGGAGTTATTTTTAACCAAGACAGTGCCACACTGCAGTTACAGGGCAGAGTGTGTAGTGCGGGCAGCCCAGTTACCTGGATGGAGGAGGAGCCAGCAGGTTAAGTGTCTATCTACTGCAGGTGGGGCGGCATACTCACGCTGAGCGGCCCTCAACATCCAGCTTGGTGGGGATGATGCCCTTCTTGCTGAGCACGGCGGCCACCTTGTCAACCTCACTCCGTTCCACCGCTTTCATCAACCGGTCGTCATACTTGTTCCAGTCCGTGTTCTGGGATAGTGGACACATGACGTCACGGGGGAAACAAGAGGACAAAGTCGGTGAGACTTCCCTAAGTTTTCATAGGTTCTCCCCACATGCACATGCGCATACACACCCAGTGGAATGCTACCAGGATCAATCGTGCTATAAGATACTCCAAATATGCGTTTTCTATACAAATCACAAAGACAAAATCAGCAAGCACACCTGCCAATCAGTTCATTCATAAAAGTACAACTGTTGCACATTTCCATCAACTACAAGTTATATCAAACAAGGATTAAGTGTTCTCTAGTTTATCGATCAGCTTGCATATTTCCCGGTGCTCTAAAATAGGCAGGAAGGCAAGAGCCAATCTCTGAATGATAAAAACCATAGCATGTGGGGAACCAATCCCAGTTACAAGCAGGAACATGTAAAGAAGAGCTGCGAGGCACAGAAAATGCCATGCAGTAAAACCGGCATAACACCAAACCATAACACAAATAGAACAACTACTACAACAGCAACAGCGAGCAAACTTTCTTCCTGGGACTCTGCTCATCCCCCACAGTTCATCTGGGCCCCAAAAGCAGGATTACCCTCCCGGCATCACAGAGAGATTCGCTCGTCAGCGGTATACCTACAAAGTACATGGAGGTGCATTTAAGCCATCTGCTCATGTTGGCGGAGAGGACGTTCGTTCAGCCGGGAGCGAGACAGTCTGCCAAAGAGCTCCCTGCCAGTGTGGGCTGCCGAGGCACTGCCCCAAGCTGGCTCAGAAGGTTCCTGCTGGGAAGCGTGTGGTGGCACCCGGCCGGCTTGCAGAGGTGTGTCGTGCGCGTGCTCCTGGGCTTGCCGCCGCTGCTGTCTGCGGCTGCATAGCAGCTCCGCCGGCTGTCCTGAGGCAGGAAGAGAGCACTGCGACGGCTCCTCCTGTGGGCAGAGCCTCTGTGCCGAAAGCCCGAGTCTCACTCACACCCCCCCCCCTCTCTCTCTCGCTCGCTCTTGGAGGCAGCACCAGGGCTCCTCTCTGCTCACCGAATGGCACACCTGGCCCACCTCGCTCTGTAAATACGCACGCCCACCCAGCTCCCACATATCCCAGCCAACACCGCGCAGGCGGCCCCCTGCACTGCCGCTCACCTCTATTTTTTGACCCTCCCCACCTTCCAGATGACTGATTGGAAAACAGGTCTAATAATACTCCCCTCCCCCCCCCCCCCAGCATACCCTGACCATGAGTAACGGCATGTCAGCAGCACCCGGCACCAAAACAAACCTTGCGAGTGCTGGTATGCGGCCGGCACCTAGAAATATTCACCTAGTGGGATTAAGGTGTCGCATTTAAGCCCCCTCCTCCGTTCGGGCCGGGTCAAAGCGGCTACTAATCTGAGCAAGGCGCACATGTGAGAATCCCACAGTGCACGGTAGCCTGATTGGGTGTCAGCTTTTACAACCAGCTGTCAGACTCCTCCACCCCCACCCCTGATCCCCACAACAAGCACAGCACGCGAGACGAGAGATCTATTCGCGAAGAAAGACGTCATTTTTTTGGAGTGAAGCACAGAGAGAAAAGGGAGAGCTGAGGAACATGAGGGGGGTGGGGGACACGTTTAATTTACACAGCCTGCGTCAGCGAGGTGTCAGTTTGCGGCTGCGGCCGTTAGCCGGCTGGGGATACTGCACAAACACGTGAAAGGACTTTCCACATGACATGTAATATGCAGGACTGAAGGCCCCACTCCTCAACTGCTCTATCCCATAGAAACAATGAGGCAGAAAAGGTACTGCTTTAAAAATAGTCCTCAGCATCCTGCTGCATGCATTATTAATCACGCCAACATATCCTTCACGGGCCCTTTAATAGTTTAACAGACAGGACCTTGCGACTGGCTCTCTTCAGCGTCCTAAGCCATCATGGCGAACACTCTTCCAAGCTACGCCTGATGCACATTGTTTGTTTGTTCGCTCTAAGTCAAGCCCGAGCCATCATCTGTTGATAAGTTCTATGACGCGATGCCATGGTTCATCATACCAGCCGGCTTGCCGAAAACAACCCCCCTCGTCCCACCCGCCAGGTCACAGGGCCATATTCCTGATGGATGAAATCACTGCCTCCTGATGAACTTAACGGCTTCGTAGAGGTGGTGACCCGGAATGATGTCAGTGCGCTTAGAAGGCGCTGGCTCGCGAGGTCAGGCTGCTTCCCCATGCCAGACAGTGGTGTGGTGCCAGATGGTGTGAGTTACATTTACGACCACCCAGGGGGCACAAGAGAGCCAGTCAGCAATTTCGTGGAACAACACTAGCTAACGAACTACCTTAATGAACGTTTGTCCATTTATTTCTCCTCAGGAATCATCGCAAGTGTATGCTCTCAACTCTGCAGGTCTGACTTAAATTCTTGGCTATTCTCTGCACCAAGGAACGCCTGGATTTGATAAATCTCAGCTATTACTCAAGCAAGCTTATCAAAGAGCTCAGGGTACTAACGCCACGCTCAACATACTCGACAACAATGTCAAGAGAGAAAATCCCAACAAAGAAACTGCTTATTAAAAATGTATCATACAGACGAACACCTCTTAAAACTGAGCAACACACATTTCATGTAAGTAGGAACACGGGCCTCTGGTGGGGAAAACGGGGGCTGCAACTCAAGCCAAAGCCAACACCAGGATAAAAAGCAGGAACCTTGAATGTGTCTCCAGGGACGGCAGAGGGACACTAAGCAGCTTAGAATGCAGAGGATCCCCCCCGCAGCTCGAGAGGTTGTAGCAATGACAATTTGCACCAGCAGTGATTCTACGGCCTTCATATTATACATTAATGCACTGAGCGGTGGTTACAGTTTGGAGAGGAAGCATAAACTGCGATTAGGAGCTCAGTATGCTGTAATCTGCAGCCCACTCGCAGGTCGAGCGGCACCCGAGCAGGAACGGGCTTGGGGCCGATGACCGTCTGTCCATATGGCACCGGCAATTGAGACTTTAATTAGCGGGGACCCGCCCCCACAGAGCTCCATGCTGCCCAGACCAAAAGCGCATAGGCTGCAGGTTCTGGCTAAAGATGATGGGGCTCACGACAGATAGCCAACGTCACAGCCATCCAAGATGACGCCCCCGGCGAGTTAAACCCTTGAGGCTAGGTGACTCATATGGACTACACTACTGGGAATAATCATGCTTATCTCATATTTAATAAAGCAAACACTTTTGGAATGTGGGACAAAATAAAACTATACACCAGAAACAGACCCATTACGCAACAGCTAATTGGTTATTTGACAGAATCATGACCCAACGGGTGAAACGCAAGAATGAAGAAGAACCTGAAACCTGAGGCAACTAAAGCTCTCAGAACAACAGAATGATCCCCACCCAGGATTCAGCTGCTGCCAGTTTAAAGATGGAGATGTACACCTATTCAGGTTTACCAGAAACAAATGCTCTGTGACGTCCTGGAGGAAGTTCCAGAGCATACACACAAGTGCCTGTGAGTCTCTGCGGCATCCCAACAGAGTGCCGAAGTTAGCCAATAGCCTTCAGCTAACCCTGTAAGAAAGACGGTGACCCCACTGCGCTCTGCGTTTCCGACAGATGACTGGGGTCAGCAAGTTGCTGACCCTGCAGATGCCGGGCATCAGACACATCACATAGATATGCTAAAATAAACGTCAAGTATTTAGACCTCAATGATCAATCTCTGATCAGGGGGCCTGTAGCCTACCCCAGGCAGGGGTCCACCCTAGATAGGAAGCCAGGGCACTGCAGGATACACACAAGTAGACACTCAGTTATACATTATAGGCAATTCAGTGATTCACCAATTACCTTAACTACACATCTTGTCACTGTAGCTGGAAATTGGTGTGATTGAGGGAGAGCATGCAAGTTCCACATAAAGAGCGCAGGCGAGATTCAGGACAAGTGTTATCCTGTGAGCCACCGTGCTGTTTTCAGGTGCATCCGAGTACAGCCTGTTCTCTGTAAGAATAGGCCTGATGGAGGCCTAATTATACTCTATGCGAGTCTAACAAGCAGTGTGCTACATGCATATACATATAAATACACATATATAAATACACAGAATAATTTGGCACTATTATTTCAGTGAACACTGATGAAATGTACCTTGATTTATCATCTGTATTCCCAAAACTACCCAGATACTTACTAGAATCAAAAAAGGCAGAAATAAATATTCAACCAACTACAAGAAAGTAACTCAGGCACTGGTGTTTTAATAGCTAAGGAGCAGTCTCCAAGGAAAATGGTAACTCATTAACTACTGCGACACACAACAAAAGGGTTTATATGCAGCCGCCTGTGTTTCTCTGTATGCCTACGGCAGTTATAATGGAATGTTAACCAGTATAAAGCAATAAAAATGTGGTGAAATCTGGCTTATCCAACATCCTTATTTGAATGCATCCTGGAACAACAGTACAACTTACACAATTTGCCCCAGCTCAATAAATAAATAAATATCAAGAGACCGTTAACACCTTTGTTGGACAAGCACCAACAAATGTGTATTACCATGCAACAATGATCACACCTGGAGAAATGCAAAATCCCCAGTTTCAAGCACGTTTCCACCTCTCCAGCACTAACAAAGTGCATGCCTCTTCACTCAGCAGTGGATTTCACACCAATGGCACTTTTCTGCTGGTATGCAGGAACCAAACCATACCCAAACCTACTGCAAAGAAAGACTAATTGCAGTGCAGTTCCAACTTGCTTCGTGTTTTCCACTACAGATAATCCATGTGCAGAACACCGGTATCGCCATGCATTTCAACCAATCAGATGGTGGTGATGCAAACCAGCTCGGTTTGGTCATGCTTTTGGTCCTGCTAGTAAGCAGGGCCATGTCAGTGCGGGTATGGCTATGGTACAGCTCGCCTACTTTACAGTGGAAAACCTCCAGTTCACAGTACAACGCGGGTACAATCCGGTTTTTATTGGCAGTGGAAAAGCACCATGTCTCAGAAGCACTACTGACTCAGTCTACCGGGATTTATTCAGAGGGCCTAAGACTGTCAGGCTGAAAAATTAAATTGCTCTCTCTGTATTATTTTGCAGAATTCCTCAGATGCTAGGGAACAAATGTTTTCAGCCAACAAGCCCCCTTACCCCACCACCACCACCTTCCACCATTTCTTCATGTTGTTTTTGGATCCCAATAATGGAACAAAAACAAAATGAAACATTAAACTTCACTCCCCAGAGTAACAACACTGCAGACCAAAATAATAAAAAGGCCAAAGTCTGGCCCGGCAGCACTTTGTCCTCCGTGGTGAACATGCTGATTCTGTACAGTCCCTGGGACAATTAGACTGGACCCTCTACCAGAAGCAGAACAGCCTGGAGAGCCAGAATTAAAAGGACATACATGCCTTCTACAGCCCCGCCTCCCACCGGAAGCTGCTCATTAATGTCGCATTCAGGAGGTACAGGTACAAACACAACACTTTTGAAACTCGCCAACCTCGTCTCATGCAGAGAGGCAGGTCAGCGATCTCATTGCTGGGAATGAAGCCCCCAGCCACACTGACTTTGAGGCACATTGCTACCCCACAAAACATCAATCCCAGAAAAAAAGGTTTTATTGACACTTTTGTGTTTTACCTTCCTCATTTCCTCAAAGGATCTTATGAGGTGAATCGAGACAAAGAGAGAGACTGGTTAACAGCACTGTAAAAACCTCTGCACGTACTGATCATCCCAGGCAAACATTCCACTATTCTGAAAGAGATATTACCCTCATTGTTAAGACTAAAATGCACTGGACAATGACACTCTGGACACAGTGACACATAAGAAACGCTGCGGCTTTTATCTTGGACAAAGTCACGCTGGTTACACAAGTTCGGCAGTAACAAGCAGATGGCAAAGAAACACTAACAAGTCTTCAGAAAAGATCTTTCCCGTAAAAGGATTTTAACAATAGTTAGGCAATTTTCAATACGGTATATGAAACCAAACATATTATGCAGACTTATATAAACAGAAAGGCTTAAGTGAGTCCCAGAAGTCCCACAGAAACCTGAATTTCCTCCTGTATTACCATGGAAACTGATCAGATGAGTTAAATGAGAAAATCATCATATGGCCAGAACTGACTCCATGCTGACCACAAAACCACATAAATTCTCAAATACCCCATGAAGTAGTTGCCGCAAGACTGCCTGCCTGTCGACAAAGCGGCGTGGTCGCAGTCAGCACAGGGTCCTGGCATCAGTCAGGGCACCAAGATGCAGCCATAAAAGGAGGCAGGACGTAACACAATGGCTGTGACTGCACCTAAATCTTCACCCACATCTAACAATGGCCAGACCCCTGTCAATCACTACAGTAACCAAGTAATGATTGAGAGAAAGCTACAACTAACGCAGAAAAGGAATATCACTCTGCACTCCGAGTATGACTTCTATCTGAAAATACCATCACCGGGTCTGATGGAAGAATGGGAGCAACATGTCCAGGTCAGGTGGGGAACAGCCATGAGCCAGACATGAGCCCCAAACTGCCAGCTACAACTTCACAGCAAGATCACAGAATCTGCCCCGACTTACACACACCTCACTCCGCACCAGGTACCAAGGAGACCGATTCCTCCAGTGTGAAACCACAGCTAACATCTTGTCTACTTTGAGTACCTGTGATATCATTTTACTACCAAAAGTGAAGGGTTATCGGAACATAATTACTCCAAAATCAAAATACCTGGTCATTAAACACATGCTGGCTTTAAACCCCTTCCATTCACCGGCAAGGATCATCAGAATAAGGGTTTTCTTTAGGAATAGAAAGAACGAGTAGTTTGTCCAGTCAGTTACTCTTCCTTTCATGGAATTCATAGACGCACATTTACAAGCAAAAACTTAATGTTTCAAAATGCGAGTCCATACCTTAATGTTATTCAACATAGTTTCGGTATCACAATATATAGCGAAAGTGCGAATTGGTATGATTCAATATTTTTCACATAGACACGATGGAAACCGCCATTACCCACCTCTCAACCAGTCACAGGGCAGAAAAAGTGAGATAAGGTGTTATTTTGGTTTTAAATCTACTGGAAAGCATGAAACCACAGACCCGAAACCCAGACTATGCAAAAGCTACTACGAAGGGGCAACATGTCTCACCCTGATTTATATCTATCTATCCATTTTCCATATCCACATTTCCTATGCAGGGTCGCAGAGGTCCGGAAATAACCCAGGGCAGGGCACCAACCCTATGCATAATTCATTAACAATGTTAAAGCTACATTATAGGCTATTATTGTTGGTTTAATCCATAAACAGGGCTGTTTATTTCAAAGCAACATAATATTTAAATGAGAATGTTTTATTTGGTATTGATATTAAGGTGCCAAACCTGGTATGGGTATCAAAGATTTTGGTATCAATCCCACTCTACCCCACAAAGAATGAGGAATGAGGCAAGAGAATACAAATGAGGGGTGAAAAGAGGACTGTGGCACTGGAGGGCAGGGTCCAGGTTTGCCCATTCCAGTGGGAGCGTGCATTGAGGAAGTGCAGGGCACACGGCTGGGAAGCTTTGATATGTAGGACCTGTGAACTCCCACCCCACGTACAGAGACAACTCAGCACTCAGCTACAAAGGGCTGCTTTCACAAGAACCAGTACAGAGCAGCAATGCTTGTGAACTCATCCCATTTATTGAAAATCTTGCGGAAGTGTGCTGTACAGCAATCTGCGCGGGCAGGTTGCTCGAGGCAGGAACTACCTCAGATCAAAACATTGCTGAAGATAACATTTGCCAACATGTTTTAGACAAACAATTGTGAGATAACAACCAGAAAGACTATTTTGTAAGCCATACAGAACAAGGCAAAAAAAAAATTCAGACAATCTTGCATATATTACATACTTTGCCTAAGAGAAGAAAAGAATGACAAAGTGGTATAATTTATAAAGCACAACAGCAAAACTACATCTTATCCTGTGATGGAGACAAAACTCCTCCTTTCCTCCTTTTCTCTGTGTGGAGCAGTCACCAGGATATCAGAGATGTATCTTGTTCCCAGGAACGACGAGCAGTTGTCCTGCCTGTACTCGTATCCAACAAAGCAGCTTCAAGGGCGAGGCTCCATCTGGTGAAGGAGGGCCCTCCCTGGAGGACTGAGGGGGATGGGTTGGGTTCTTCAGGCCCAGATGACCCGAGGCCTAGATTGGGAGGGAGCTACACTCCCCGTGGGCCTGGAATGCATGACGCCCAGCTCGAGCTCAGTAATTCACACTCAAGAAGAGAACTTGCCTAAACAATGGCCGGGTGCACTGACAAGTCCCAGTTAGAATCAACACGTACACCTTGGCTCAGGGCAGAAGCTTGCCGAACATGAAATCGGTCCATGAACCCCAATAAATCCAGCTTTTTAGAATCCAAGTCGAGAGTAGAATGCTGAACACGCATTTGAAAAAACCTTTTGTCACAACAAACTAAGTGTCCATAAACTCTTAGTTTTCTGATTACGTAATGTAGAGCTCAGATTTAATACAATTTCTTTCTGTGAAGGAACAGCTTTAGGCCTGTATATTCTTTTCAGACAGTTTACAATAAACAAGCCATCAGTTGCAGCAAGCATTCTATATGAACCATTGACGTTCTATCATCATATTTATAATATAGAACATAATCAAGATAACCATGAGAAAAAAAATACATAAAATTATTCCAAGCACAGGGCTGTTTGATGCTCGAATCTGATCATCCATGTGGTGAAATAAAATAGAAGACCTGTGGATGAAGTTACAATAGAAATCTCCAGATACATAAAGAGAGATTCGTAGTTCGAGTTTGAACAATGTCCATAAACAGAGTGAGGAGCTAATCACTAAACAGAGTCAGCCGGCACCTTTTTGGTATCATCATTCCAGTGGGTGTTGCTGATAAACCAGGTGGCTTGGACCATTTGCTCACTGCTAACCACTAGACAAGCTTGCTGCAAGGCCAATTAGGTCATTTAGCAGAGCTGTTTAAATTTAGGATAACAGCTGACTGTGACCCTCCCCGGTAAAAGCTGCTTGCAAATTAAACAAAGGAGTAAATTCAATAATGACATGAAGCGGTTCCCATAAAATCTTGGAGGACTAATGCTATTCATCCAATCCTCCCCTGTTTTTCCTTCAGGTAACGTGATAAATATTAGCCCAAGTCGTCTCCATTAAACATAAATATAGGAAAAGAGTTTGCATTGGCGCCAATGGACAAGAGACAACCTGAATGTGCTTACTGGGGAGAAAATGGTGCATTGACCCACCGCCTGACAGCAAAGCCAAAGGGGCCTCCATCCGCATTCATGTCTCGTAATCCTGGAGCGGTTACTCACGCAAGAATAAGCTTCAATCACTGTTGTCTGGTTCCCAGCACGCTGCCCCCCTCCCACCCCCACTGTGTGTGAGCAGACTTTCAGAGAAGCACCACAGCTCTCACACAGGCAGTCCAGGACCTGCTGGCTCTTAAGGTGCCCCAAAGACCAGCCCACGCCTGGTGAATTCTGCCTTCTGCACCACATTTCAACAGTAAGTGACCCACGCCACATCAGGCCTCAAGTTAAACTTATTTTACATATATTCTTATTCTATTTTATGTTATGTTATTTTATTTTATTATGAGCCTTAAATAAAACTGCATCCTCACAGCTTGGTGTGCTGTAAGGAAATTAATCTGAAACACAGAACATAAAAAGGCAGATTATCAAAAACAAAGAATGTGTGCTATTATTACATATACGTAGGGGGAAAAAAATGCAAATTCTACTTGTCTGATGACATCGGCGTTATTAACCCCAATCCTGTTTCTGCATGGACAGTCAGAAAATTGATTCATGGTTTAGCTATGAATTCAATTTTCAGTGTTACGGCTGACAGAGCAAAAATTACAGTAAAACTAAGTACAACTTAAAAGATGGAAACTGCCTAAAAAAAAATAAGATAAGCTGTTAGCTGATAACCATAAGCACAGGAAACATGCATGTCATATAAAAAGAGGGTTGGGAATAGAGGCACATGAACCATAAATTCCTGCAGGAACGGTGCTGAGCACAGGCAGAACAGCGGCCTGTGCAAACAGAGCCCTGCCTTTTGTGACAGTGAAGTCTGGAGGAAAATCATCTGCAGATGATCAGTTTTCATTCCCTCCCATTCCCTTTCCTGAATACAAGACAGACAATGGTCTCTACAAAACTGCCACCACGCCGTTCATTCCCCTTTCATAAGCTCTCCTGTCCAACTGTACAGACACTGAACAGAAATAACAGTCTTTTACAAACACTGAATTTTTAACAAAACTACTTTTTGCTTTTTTAATGGGAGTTGAAATACTAAAGCATGTGAAAGAATTCTAAATAACACAGCTCTCAATGGAGTTTGGACAAAGTCCCATTTATCAGGCAAAGGCAAGCTACCGACACAAAGGCTACAGAGAAGAGAAAGACAGTTTCGGCTCTGCAACATCACGTGTCAGTAAAGCATAGTCTACAGGTTATATCATTCAAAGTTGGGGTCAACAGGCCTATTTGGGGGTGAAAATACCCTTTCATGTTTTATATGCAAGGGTCGGTTTAGAGAATTTTTAAGGAAGGACCTGGTGAACTTAACTGGTCTATTTTGACTTTGACAAGCTTACAAAATTAAGCAGAAATACACCATTTGCAATCCACAGTAACCCATTGTCATACAGGAGCATAACACAGTACAAGATGAAATTACAAAGCCTCTTTCAGGAAAAACTGCATCAGTGTGGTACATTTACAGAAAGCATGTGTTACATTTTTGACCAGTTAATCACTTTGTGATTACAGATTGTTTAGCCATGGAACAGCACCCTGTCTGTCAGCTCTCCAGCACTGGTCACCTTATGAACATAGGAACCGTCCACAGTGACAGCCAATGAATAACATTCCCAAAAAGAGCACTTTCAAATTGGCTCCACAACCAGACCTCGGATCACTCATTTTTCAAATGAATTGGCCACTAAGCTTGGGGTAAGCAGTAAGGGAGAGAGGACAGCCAAACATCCATGGGGTTTGTGGCCCAAGCTTGGCTGAGCAGAATACAAATGGAACAACGGCACAAGCATTCCAATATTAGGTGGTTGGACAAGTTTTAACCCAAGTATGAGACTTAAAGGCATTCGTGCATCTTCTCCAAAACAAGAGAAATCCCACAGTCTCAGCTATAAATCAGTACAAGGAATGTCACTCACTCCAAAATAAAGTTACCAAGAAATAAATCTCTATTAAAAACAGAAACACATGGCCTGCAAGATGCTTTCACAATAAGAAACACAAGGGAAACCGACCTATGATTTATTGGCACAAAAATATCCTTTAAGTCATAGCTTTTAGCGGGCCGTGTTCCGAGAAATACGTGACATTTCTCCAAAGACTTCTTACGCTTGCAAATCTGATTCTTCGGACAGCCATCAACATCGAAAGCAGCATCAGAGCCAATCATCATTAAAACTACGGTCATTACCTTAGCAGTAAGTATTTCAAGCATCAATTTACAATAAAAAGTAACTTCTAATACGAAGCTGAGGTTCTTCTGATTTAATGACTAGTCTGTACCGCTTTCAAAGTTCACTTCTGTGTTTTAAATACACCACATCCTCACGATGGAAGCGTGTAAAGTTCAAACATCTACACTCAGTTACTATCATCGGGAGCTCATATCACTAAGAGAGCTGCAGGGAATTTCAGTTCCCATCTTAAGGGAGCGAAAGCCACGCCGTCTCTCGCATCTCCAGTATGGTTAAAACTCACCACAACCGCCACTGATTTTACTAAAACGTCGCCCACCGGCTTTAAAACCGACCTTTAAACACACCACTTCTCAACTGCATGACTCTTTACCGTCGTCTCGCAACTGCGAGCAACCAGCTGAGCAAAACGGATTGCCAGCAAGCCGAAAGCGATCCAGCCGGCTGTGCGAAACTGCGACAAGCAAAGGTGTGGCTGTATCCTTGTAAAGTCCCATTAAACGAATAAAATCAACAATTTAAACAGAAAACTGTTACTGAACCGGGCTGCGTAGCAGTTTTAAGAGTAAGTGGAAATCTACCGTCTCGTTACTGCATAACGTTGAACATGCTATTACCGGGAATTTAGATGTGTAAACGCATTCAGGGACTTTGACAGGCGGCCGATTAAAGTCGGACCGCAAGGCGCGCGAGCTCCCCGCCTCAGGTTTAACTCACCGTGATTGTAACTTCTTGCTTCTTCAGTCGGTACTTCAGACTCTTCATTTTTCACTTCTTAGTCGGTGACCGCCTATACGATTTTTTATTAACTCATACACTGCGACTGGGAAATAAAGGAGTACCTCAGAGTTCGTCGAGTTATTTCATACGACCCGAAACAACTTTTTTTCGGGGAGGGGAGATGTTAATAGAAATCTCACACTTTCCACCTGAAGCCTTCCCGACCTGTTAGAGAACTGACTGACCGGAGAGCCAATGGTAGGGAAAATTCTGACAGAAGCAAATGCTACATCCAATAAAGAGCGTTTTTAGGCGGGACTTCCTCAGTAGTTCCGATCAGGATTGATTCTGGATTGGGGAAAACAACCTGAGATGAGCTAGCCCTCTGACGTCACTCCTACCTGGGAAGCGGGCCTCCAGTTACGTTTGCTGGGCGGTGAATGCGAGCAAAATCGACATCAGTTTACTCTCTGGTAATGTTTTTCACACCTGATTGCATCTGTGTTACATTATTAATAAATAATTTGCCAATGAAACCCTATCGCCGTATTACTAGTTGACATAATCACCCTAACCAAAACCAAACTTTCAACAAAGCCATACGTTTTTAGGGAAGCAAATAGTAAGACTTCTGTTAAGTCCTGCGTTTGCCTATATGAACACCTATTCCTTATAAGGGTGCATCGATTTTCCGAGTATAAATCAGAAACAGATGCACAGTTTGACAACAATGCTTAGGATGTATGATCTGCTTCACGTTTACGTTCCCTTCTGCTAAATGAATAGATAAATACGTGTAAACAGTAATATGATGGTCATAATTATAAGTAGATTTGAACAAAAAACTATTTAAAAAGTTTTAGAAGGGGTATGGGATAGAATTAAAAATGCTAAAACACTGAAAATTACAAAACCAAAGAAATGTTCGTTTGGTAGCCTATATTTGACAGTTCTCTTTGAGAATTTTTGCTAAACTTTGAAGATGCTACGCAATTGCTGCTCTCTTCTGAGGTATCACTAGGACTCGTGCTGGACGGTTATGGATACCCTGGAGCATTCAGGGGGCCGCACTTTACAGGGGCCCATGAATACGTAAAAGTATTCATAACATTTTGGGGGAGGTGGAGGCAGAATTCCTTGGGTGTAACGGCTGAATATACTGCAGTTAATAAAATTGTGTTTGCTTTCAGAATGCCGCTGTACAAAATTTAATCTGAATCCCTCTGGTAAGTTTCATTCTTACTAAATCTGAAATCAACGTAAAACACCGCGCGTAAGCGTTATGGACATTCGTAATCAATCTCACAAATTCAAGATGGAGAATTGCATAATGACCACAATATATTAAAGGTTCATTTTGCTAATGTGAAAATAAGAACAAAAAACACAGGAGCTGTAGGAGTAAATCGGTTTGCAATATATTACGTTGCATTTGGTAGTCGCATTGCTAAAGAAGAGTTTGGTCGCCCTCTTCTGGTGTGATTACCGATTTGCACAGATCGTCTTTTGTCTATTCCCAAAAATGCAGCAGCAAGGGTGAATGATTATCATTTCTGTGTGTGTAAATATATATATAAGATATTGTACTGCATAAATATTGTAGTGAACATTTTCATATAATTTCTTACATATCCATTCATCTGACATTCTTCCATCCTCATTCTAGTCAGGGTCACTGGAGTTTACATAAGCGACTAATAAAAAATATTCACACAGATATAAATGCATTTGAAGCACTGTTATACATGTAACACATCTTTTAAAACGATTGTTTTCTGTGAGATTTTATTCTTTAAAAATAAACACCAAAAACAATGACAAAAATATACAATAGCATAAATGAAAAGAGGTATTGTGATTTCATGGCTACTGACCAATAATGGTCTGATTGCTGCCATGGGCTAGAGGCTTTTCACGTCTAATGCCCACGCTCAGAAAAGCTCCACAGCATGTTTCTGGCATTCATTTTTACTGCTCTTAAAATCCCTTATTGTTAGTACTGTAATTGCTAAGAGCCATGCCATGTCAGACATCCAGTATGATTCTATTTCATGTGGCTGTTCAGGTATCAAACAACCCCTGTGCCTCTCCAGGCCACATGATGAAAGACTTTTTTTTTTTCATCTCCACTGCCATTTCATGTTTCCATGGAAACAGTGTTACCATGGATCTCTTGCTTCATATTGCTGCCATGTCCAGGATCTGCATCACAGGAGTGCAGAGAGGACCGTAAAAGCTCTTAAAGCTATCAGCGCTACAAACAAGACACAATGTGACAGGAAATAACAATTATAAATGCTTTTTTAACCTGTTGCTCTGGTGTTGCCATTTTTTAAAGATAACTGCAATATTTATTTTTTGCAATGTTCAACTTAAATATACTGCTTAATATGTCCTACATTAACTTGCAATGGCACTAATATTACTAGAAGCCAACATTTATGCATCAATCATTTATTTGTATAATGGTGCAGAGAGACTGGGACAGTTGAGCCATTCATAGTATGATATGATGGCCTCTAAGATTCTTCCTGACATACGGAGAGCTGGATCTGCTTCAAGATGCCTAATGCGTTACAGCCACCCTGAGATTTTATCATCAGAACTCTAAGCCTTGAGTGGCAGTTCTTTCATCAGATTAAAATGAACAATATAGCAATTAGAGTTATTTGCTCTAGGCTGTGTTAAAGTGCTTCCAAAACAATTTGGTTATAGAGCATATGGCAGTGAAGAGACAGGCCAAATCTGTCATTATAATAGTCCAAATCTGCCATTTTCCCTGAGGAAAAAAAACATGTTGACCAGGCTGATGCAGTAAAGCGGTTACTTCTGCTAAGCAGAAAACCAGGCTTGACGACAGACATCAAGGAGAAACGGCACATGCAGTCCCACCGCTCTTAAGACTGTAGCTGGATTAGATTTTAGAGAAAATAAACATTCCTGGGACTATTACCTCCCTTCCTTTAATAGCTATCCTGACACTGAATCAGGCTGCACCAGAGAACCAGGACATTAATTTTAGCTTTCCATATTAATATTTAATGTAGGTTAATGCGAAATTCTGTTCAAATTTCATTTCATTTTCAGAAAAAGAGCAATCTACAAACTGAAATATCATGCTGCATATTGTTGCTTATCTGCAGTTGTTAAAAGATAAACATCAATGAGACCAGGACAGAATGAAAGCAACAGGAAAGCACAGTTAAATGGATGAAGTGTCGCTGCTGAGAGAATGATGAGTTCTGCCATTTTAATCAGCATCAGGAGGCGTGTATGATTTGCCAGGGCCAACCATATCAAAAGATGACGTACCTGAAGTTTGGCTTGTATAATATGGGTCAGATGCTGCTCACCTGGCACATGGAATTTTTTAAAATAACCCAAAAACCCATAAACCTGAAAGGAGTCTGAAAGGATGTGTGGAGGGCAAACGGGCAACCGGTGATCAGGAACAAGAATCTCCCTGACCCCAAAGGCAGCTCAAATATGTTATTTACACAGCAGTAACTTATTTAAATGTATGGGAACCAACCCAGCACAATTGACTTAAGTTTAAACTCCTCACCTGCTGACTTGATCCTGATGAATAACACTGTCAGTATTACTGCAGTCTCACTCACTTTGCTCTAACAGTCAACACTGTGCATCATTCCCTGCATGGGGGCTCATCAGTGTACAGCTGTAAATTATTTTTTATATATAATATTATATAATAGCATCTTCATCCATTTATATTTATATATATATATAAAAAATAACACAGAGTGTGGCTATAACTGGGTCCATAATAAATGATGAGGAGTCTCTGCTGAACACTGCATTGGTTCCAGCACAGAGAAATCATATGAGAGCATTTGCTGTGCCACAAGGAAGCCAGGTTACACACACTCAGTTTACCATAAGCACTGCTCAAGATAAAACAGCAACAAAGGCCAGTATTGCTTAACCATCAACCACCATTCCAGTTATACATTTAATGGATTATAATTCACCAAGAGATTCTTAAAAACCCAATAAATGTTCTGAAAATCAAAAACCCAATTTATTTCCCTACAATGGTTCATGCATCTTAAAAGATCGCTTCCCTCAGGGTATCTGTGGAACAACCTGTTTAATTCATTGAAACACAAGTGACACAGTAAAATCACTGCAATAACAAAAAAGATTTTCTATTATCTGAAAAATTACCATTTCAATCCATGAAACCAAATATGGTAAAAATGGTACTTGCCACGGTACCAAATACCCAACAATACACATCATAGCACATAAATAGCAGGAAGAATGACAACAGTGTTACTCCCAAAATAACCAGAAGCAAGAAAAGTATCTCAGAAAAAATGTATGAAGACCATTCTTCGGGGGGGAGGAACGTGATTTAAAGGGAAAATGTGTTTTATTTAGTGTTTGTAGACCAAAAACCAAAGGCTGATGAAAAAAAAAATCACAGGTGGGACAAAAAATAAATATACATCAATGTTCAGGTCATGTACGTAAGAGGAAATCCAACAAGTGTGGCATTGTTTGCTGTGCTTAAAGCGTTAGCCTTCAAACACAGACGATTTCTCCATCTGCCTTTGGCACTGGGACATCACCGAGGGGGACTGCCAGCCCCCAGCAGACGCACCACACCGAGCGCACGTTACACTGACAGGCACTTTGAATAGTGATTGTCTTTCAAAACATCTCCTAATGCTGCTTTTTAAACATTTTGTCTCCAGACAAATGAAAAAACATCTAGGACCACAGAGCACTTAGACGGAAATCCTGTCAGTCACTTGGAGGTTCTCAGATCACGAAACAGCATAAATTCATCATATGGGTTACAAAGAGAGAGAGCCAAAACTGACACTGGTACACACCCAGGTTTATAAACAGAACGCACAACCATGCTGGTATTGTACAGGATAACATCCAGCTTCAGTTCCATTAGCACTGCAATATAAGGCAAGCAGTCACTAAAAGAATCTGTTCATTGTTCCTTTAAAAATCCCAAATTCCTGATCTCAAATTTCAGAACTGCATTAACAGGGCTACCATGAAAGCCAGAATAAGGATTTCAGACACGCACATGAATTTAATGAGAACAGTGACATTTTATTATAAAATGACTGTAAACAAAAACAAAGCACCGTGTGTTTCTATTAAAAAACAAAACAAAACAAAACAAAAAAAACAGACAGAGCCTCTTCTGGTGTTCTTCATGAAGAATGGGTTGATTGGGCTTCCACATAATACAAATACATCAATGTAGATGAACAAGCTTCTCCAAATAAAAAGGGGAGGAACACAAAAAAAAAATATATATATATAGGAATATGCGAGCAAATTTTGTTAGAACTGTCCATCCAATATGAACTGAAAAAGCTGCATCAACTTCTCAAGGGTGGAATAATGGAATGTGAAGGTCAATTTGGAGGCCCGGCTGACTCACACGTCCAAAGTCAAATTACTGCTTCCCTTGCAGAGATCTACTCCTGGGACTCTGAGACAATGTCTGACAGAGCCCCAAGTGGAGGAAATGGAGAAGGGGGGGGGGTGAAAAAGATCCTTAGTTGACATCCTGGGAAGGACAACTGCTTTACTCAGACTGCCTTTCGGTGGTACTCCGGAGGTGCAACTTCGTAATCAGTGGCACTGAAGAGGGTAGGAGAGTTCTTCACTAGATACCTGAAACAAAGAAAGCCTATTAAAATGTTTCACCTAAGAAACATGATATATATATATATATATATATTTTTTTTTTTTTTCTTAGGAAGCAGGGTGTGAGTAGAGGTGGGCAATCTGATGATTTTATATCGTGATCAATCTCGAAGACGTCCACGATCTTTTCATGCAAACTGTATGAGATTGTGACCTTTTGTGTCCTTCTACTGATGCTTCCAAATATCACATAAAGGTCTGATGGATATAAAGTGGATCTGTACTGCGCTTACAAACCAACAGAATGACTGCGTACAAGGTGGCTGTGTGCACGTCAGTGATATACAGAGGCATCACAGACAGGGTTACACAAGATAGCATTAAGAGTGCAGTTTGTTTAGTTTAAAAGTAATAATCAATAATAATTGATACTTTATAGATCCATGTGGGGAAATAGTCTTCTCATCTCCCTCAACTTGCTCTTTGTAGAGTAAAGTTGTCCGTGAAGGGCAGCCACTTGTAGTAGCGGCGCCCAGGGAGCTGGGGGTTAAGGGCCTTGCTCAAGGACCCGCAGACATGCTGAGGCTGGGTTTGAAACAGCAACCTTGTGATTACAGGCACACAGGCTTAGCCCACTGAGCCACATGCTGCCCCAAAAGAAAATCAGGGAAGAGCGCGAACGCAATCCCACACTACCAGAAATTACAGTCAAGATTCCCACATTTGGGGAATTGGCAGGGGTCAGCACAGCTGCAGTGCATTGGCTGGGCCTCACCCTGGGTGAACCACCTTCATGATCGCGGTATCTCCCCTGTCAGGTAAGTAATTTAGTGACACATAAAAACATTAAGCTAACAGACAGATGCAAATCCCAGAAACTGCAGAGAATCACTAAACTGGTGCTGCTGAGATATCAGATACCACAATAGGATTTTTTTGCAAAAGAGTATATTGTGATATTTATGACACAAAAGGAGCTCAAAATATAGTTTACCGGCACTGTAATAAAAAATAACTTTATGAAAATACCATACACAGTATAATGTCCAGAGTGTATAATTGTCACGATCCACTCCGTTCCATCCTCCCGTGTGCCACGCCCACCTCATTACCTGGTGTTCCTGCCCGACTGTGTTCACCTGTGTCTTGTTAAATCCCCGTTTAGCCGTGTATAAGAGTCCACGTCTCCCCTAGTCTGATGTCGGTC
>JAABNX020000008.1:1767247-1787015 GCA_015163995.2 Mormyrus lacerda
ACCTGTGTCTTGTTAAATCCCCGTTTAGCCGTGTATAAGAGTCCACGTCTCCCCTAGTCTGATGTTGGTCATTGTGTCAATGTGATGTTGTGACGTGCCTGTTAACCGTGCTTTTGAGTAAACCCCGTTTCCCCGTCCTTCTGGCTCGTTTCGTTTCCTTGCCCGCTCGCCTTGCCACCGATCGTCACAATAATGGTATGAAAAAGCCCGATTAACCCAACTAGTTATCATGGTCCAAGTGATGTGACAATTGCATGTGCATGGCATACAATGTTAATATAAATATCTCACATACCATCTCACCAGCCCTAACTCACTGTACATAGAAGAAAATAGAGCCTGTGTCACTCTCTAGCGCAAAAAAAAAAAAACGCACCCAAAAACCTTTAAATTGGAGTAAATTATACTATATCTGCAGACGTCTCTTGTAGATTTGTCATGGAAAATGAGAACTGCGCAAGTTTTCGTTTTGTATCAAGCAGCAAAAAAGTTGAAGCATGATGCGTTTGATTACATTTGCCTTACCTGGCATCACACGTACTGTGATGTGACTATTGCGCATGCACACATCACCATGGCGATGCTGAAACTGTACATTGTGCAGCCCTACGCTAAAGCAGATCAAATTTTCCAGCATAGCCAGGCATACCAGTATATACCACATCAACCTTCTATATGATTGTTATGGAATGCAAAAATATATGGTTAACCAATATGAAAATATGCTGGTTACTTCAGTGTCATACCAGCTTGACTTCAATACCAACAGGCCAGATGCTCAGCCCTTCAATTACAACTGAAAGTCTACTCTCTTAAACAAATCCAATCAATGCATTACACTTATTCAATTGCGGCAATCAAATCAGCTGCAAGGGCATCCTATTCACGTGTAAAGGGCAGAAAAATGTAACCGTAGATGTTTATGCAGTTAGATTAGATGACAGCGCATTATCATCTAATGAATTGCACATTGTTACTGATCACGCCGGCGACTCTCCAGGGAAAAGCGCTGGGAAAAACACTCACGGCTGGTTGCTCCATTTCTGCTGATAGAAATCACAGCAGTGCCCATTCTGGACATGTATTTTACCGAGTGCAGCAAGACAGGCGCCTTACTTCAGAAAGTCTTGCAGGTAGTTCAGAAGCAGAGCCAGGCTTTTCTCGTCTAGAGGAGTGTAGGCCAGCATCGCCCCAATTCGCACTGTCCAACACAAACAGTCGCATGTTATTAGCAGCAAATTATAGGGGTTAACAGATACGGAAAACTAATGACTCACAGCAAACCTGGCAGATATTTGTGTAACATGTGCTCCCAGCATGCTTCTGCTCTCATACACCATCCAAATCATAACCCCCTGAGTTTGTACTGGCAAACTAACCAAAATAAAGTAAATCCAGGTCCAGCTGCACTAAACAGCACAATGCTGAAAGTACTCCACTTATTCATACAGTCATGAAAAAGACATCAGTCTCCAGAACATACCAGTTTATCAATCTGTTCAAAACAGTGATGCTTTAAGGTACTTCTGAAGCTTTCTAGTACATCTGCATGCAAAATATCACTTACAAAATCTGTGTGAGGGCAGCTCTGCCGCAGGGGTACCCACCAAAAAGCCTCAGCAGGTGCGGGGCTCCATAAACTTGGGACATGGGTGCGTCAGGATGGTCAGCCAAGATCTCCGCATACTGCGGCCTCTCGAATTTGTAAAGGAGTTGGGTGCCGAGCATGACGTTGAAATACTCCCGAATGCCAGCAACCACCTCGTTTACAGCGTACTCTCTGCGGAACAAGGCAGTTTGCAGCACGTCAAAACACTGGCTGCAGAAGGGCATTTTCAAATTCCTCACAACGTTTAGTTTTTCTCCATCCCGAAGATTCTCTGCTCACTCACTTGTTATCGGAGTTCCCTCTTGATTTCTTATAGTTTGCATAGTCTTCTAAGATCGTATCGACATTCTTTTTCGCTGGAAGATGAAAAAGCTGAAAAAGTCACATTAAAACAATGTCAAAGCCAATCACTCAAAAGGGAAAAGTAACTGCAACCATCAGGTGTGTGTGTGTGTGTTTGTGTGTGTGTGTGCGTGCGTGCAGAGAGCATTATTATTATCCAATAATAATGCTCTTCACCCCCCCTCATTTGTCCTTCCAGCACAGTACAGCATCATTAGGAACCGAGCAGAGGTGGAAATTTCAGGTCCAGAGGGTACAAATCCGGACCAGGATTTTGTTTCAACCAACCAGTTAAGTATAAAGAGTCTCAGTCACATAGAACTCAATTGGTTGGTTGAAACAAAATCCTGGTCTGGATTTGTACTCTCTGGACCTGAAATCTCCACCTCTGGAACAGAGACATGGTGTGGCGCTGAAATACATTATGCAAATGTAAACTGTAGTTTTATTGCTAAAAGGTATTTAAGGACCCACAGCCATATGTCATAGTTACACATTCAATTCCTTCATGGTCACTATCAAGCTAATGGTGCTTTTCCACTAGCATACCGGAAGCAGGCCGTCCCCGACCAATACTGCGAAGAGATACTAGTTACAGCACGGCTCCAGCTCGCTTTGGTTTTTTTCGGTCTACATCATGATTTAGTGTGTGCTCATTTCCGCCGGCACGTCTGTGAGAACGGCTGGGTTATATTATCAGTTTGGATCAGTGTGTCAAGCCTGTGTGCCTGAGATCAGAAGGTCACTAGTTTGAGCCCGGCCTCAGCAGTAACCCCCAGCTCCATGGGCACTGCTGCCGGTGACTTGCTCTAACCTACATATATATATATGTGTGTGTGTCATGAAAGCAACATGGGGCAGCGAAAAAGAATTTCCCCATAGAAATCAATAAAGTGTCGTCAAAATCATAATCAAATGCTGCCAGAATCAGAGTTTACTTGCATAAATTATTGCATTATGAATGCATTCCATTCAGCTGTTCTATAATACCTTAAGTACGTGGTTGGAAATTTTCAAGTTCCGATTTTGCAGGAAGGAATCAAATTGCGATGTGCGATAGCACTAATAATGAATAATATATAAATTATGCCCCCTTTTCCTTCAGATAATCAATGCATATTGATGCAGATTACTCGTATTTCCATGCATTTGAACCAATCAGATGGTGGTGACTCAACCAGTTCCACTTGGTCATGCTTTTGGCCCTGATAGTACACATCATCATATCAGCATGGGTACAACTTGCATAATTTACAATGGAAAGCCACCATTTCGCGATGCGGCTCAGTTCCTGATGGCAGTGGAAAAGTACCGGAAGTTAAAAATATGTACACGAGTTGCCTTAAATGAAAGGCTAAATAAAACAAAACATCCAAAATTCAGGACATGAGAAAAGACTACATATGGAGAACAGCATCTACTGCGCTATGCCGTGCGTCTGGCCTTAGCTACACTCTCAACGCTGTGTTATTGCTTTCAGTATAACATGAACCTCGTCAGACTACTGATTTGCTCTGTGCTCCCAGTTTCTGTGCTAAAGAGAGGCTGAGAGGCTGGACAAAATATATGAACACAAGGTTGATGCTAACAAGTACAAAATGAAACTGTAAAATTCAAACAAATGCCAGGAAAAAACAAATACAAGAAAAAAAAACTTCAATAACAAGTGGTAATGTAAGCAACTACAATTGTCTATATGATAAAAGCAGAACAAAAAACTTTTGCAGACCAGAGCGCAGTCAGGGGGTTCCTGCGCAGACTGTCGTGTGACAGCGTGTATGTGTGTGTGAGTGCGTACACATACACACACTTCCACATACTAGCTAACCTGCTTCTGCCTGGTGATCAGGTCCCAGTCGTCTACCAGCCATGGCTTCAGCTCCTCCGGGATCTTCACCTTCACCTCCACGCGGTTTATGAACGTCTCCTCCTGCACGGTCAAATAAGGACACGGATGGTTCAGTAAAGGCCAGGCCCATCTGCCATTTAAAACAATCCAGTATTTGGACAGAAGCCCATTAGTCTGTCTGAAGTTTGCCAAATCGCTTATGCAAGTGGCTTTCAATACCATGACTAATTACTCAAGCGAGTCAGTCACATTTTAATTACTACAATGTCATTGACATTGGAAGTGGACAGAATGCGTTATTTAGAGTCTATGGCAAACACAGCCAAAAATAACTGTAGGGAATTATGGGAAGTCCCAGAAGACCAGGTCGACACTGACGAAAAGCCAAGTACACAGTCTGGATCTGACATGAAGGATGAGAGCACACATAAGGCTCAAAGTGAAGCAGGAGAGAGAAGCAGGCGGCCATACACTCTCGACGGTGGGGTCAACGCGAGCCCTCTTCTTTCGCGGGGGCTGTGGCATCTCCCCTGAGCTGGCCCCCTCACCTGCCCCTGGCGCTGAAGAAACACCACTGTCACCCAGTGGACTAAAAGCGCGGCACAACAGAAGCATCACCCCCCATTAAAATGCCACGTGGAAAAGCTTGTTAATGCACCAAAGTGACACTGCTTCTCATGCTAACTACAAAAAAAAACATATTCAGTGCTAAATTTGTCATTTAAGTACGACACAAGAGAGGATCCAACAGCTAATGAAAACTGGCAGCTTGCATTTATAACTGAATTTTCACTGTAATCACTGATTTGCTTAGGTCAGAAAAGTAACTGAATCCAAAACGCATTTCTTACTATCAATTAATTATTTCTATTAAGAAAAAAGAAAAAAAAAAGATGTTTACTTACTCTTTTGTTTATTCTTTTTTGTTTTCCTTAAAAAAAAAATTAGAGTAGACAATCAGAGAAGATTTACATTTAGAGCACAAAGTACAGACAGAGAACGTTGTGACCGACTTTCTGCACTGATGTAACAGTCCGACTCCTTTGGGGCGCCCTTCCTGCCCCCCCCACTCACTGCACATCTCACTTCAACGGGGTACCAGCAGCCGCTGGCTTGGAGATGTACCGGACAAACAGGTATTCTACTCGGCAAAGGCAAACCTTCGTCTGTCACTTATACAGAATGGCAGCCACACAAATGAAGTGCTGAAATAAGCACACAATGCACCATTGCTATGCTTTCACATGCATCAGAACTGGAGAGACGAGCGGTGAAAGTATACTCACACATCAACGTTTTTCTGCTGCACAGCAGCAATCTTCTTGCTTGGTGCTACACCCCTCATCTTTCCCTCAACATAATGATCCCTGGGAGAAAGAAGAACAGCTCGATTAGCAGCCCAACGTAGTGACGGTACACGACACCACAGAGCGGAGTTAAAGCCATCAGACTGAGTACAAGGCTCTTTCAATATAACACGCGAAAACTCCCAAAAATAAGTAAAACTAAATATTGCACCTTACAAATCAGGTAACAGACATTCTACAATGGGGCTCAGCACTGATAGCGGACATGCAACTGTGATGCACGACAAAGCCACTTACTGATTAGCCTTTTGAAGCTCTTTTTGTTTCTGCAGGTTGGTGTCCACATATTTAAGTACTCTGCTTTCAGGGACCCATTCATCCCAGCTGAAAACACACAAAATATCTATTCTCATTGACAAAAAAAAGATTCAAATAAGTTCATTTAAAAGATCAGCTTCACAAACCTGCTGAAACCTACTGGCCAACTCCTTAGCTGAAGGTGCTACAGCACTGCAGTTAAACCTGCCTTTGGCTCAACATGTGTGTCACTACTGAACATCGCAATTGCTCTCAGGGGTCCCACAGACTCAAGATGATATTCAAGAACTTCTTAGCTACCGTGCTGCCCTTTATATCACGGTTTTCAAAGACACCATTGTGCAGCAGTGCAGTGAAGTGCAGTGCCCCCCCCCCATCCCATCCCGACATTTACATCAGTTTCTCAAAGCTTCTCTGAGGAGTTTCACAGACCAGTGGGGTCAAGAGCAAAAATACCCAAGTCAATAAAACAAAATACTGCAGCACATTCTGATCGATTTGTGGTTTCCTGTTATTTCCCTGCATCTTTTCCAAGCTCAAGCTTAAAAAGTTTTCAAAATGATACAACCGCCTGGGATATTTAATTAATTTTACTGATTTTAACAGCAGACTGTAAATTAATGCATTCTGAAAGTGTACAGCTTAGTAAAGGCAACGGTAATTTATCATCTTGTTATTTCCCAATATGACATATCACAGTTTTACCTAAGTGTTACAATACATGACCCTCAATGCTCCTACTTATTACTGAAAGAAATATGACAATACGCTTTATCGTACACAAAGAGGGCAATAAAATCGCAAGACTCACTTTTTATTCCATCCACTGTAATGAATAAAGTACCTCACTTGCTTGTCCTTGATATTAACTTTTACACACTGTAAAGAAAACCAGAATCAAGAAGCATAATCATTAATAAAAAAAAAAAACACTATTCAAGGAGGACGCGTGTCTCTGACTGCACTATAACTAAAACATTCAAAGAAATCTGTTATTCGTCAAGATGTGAATGGCTTTTGGAAGTGACACCCAATTCTTACATACCAAACAAACCACTCAATACAGCTGCAGGTTTATTAAAATATTTACTTTCTGGGTTTTATCCTTTTTTCTCCCATAAAATGTTACATAATCTGTTAGACATTTAAGAATTTCACAGTGTGGATGGAGAGGGACGAGAAACAAAGCATCATACCTTAGCCTCGTATAGCAATGGCCCATGAAAACACAGAACTCTTTCACCTGAAAAGCCAGACAACATTACTCAGTCAGTTACCGCTTCTACCTGGAGGTGACATATCAAAGTTGCATATCGTGAGACACACGTAACAAAAACAAAAACTTTTCAAATCAAGCTTTCATACGAATCCGTGCAACTGTCTAATCAGGTCAACCAAACCACCCCGTGTGGACCAAAACATATCTTAAATCGACATTTAAAGGCTTGCATGGTGTAAGAAGGCGTACTTAACATGCACTTTCACTACTCCTGTACTTTGAGAGTAAGCTGGTAGAATATGAAGATGGAATTTTAGGCAGAAATCTGGGTCTCATTAAAACACTTGACCAATATACTATCATCAATAAATCTCTAAGGTTCAGGGCGGCCCTGCCATACTTACCAAGACACTTTCTATAAAGGCGACCGATCCATCAAAAATGAAACGTGGTGAACGTAAAACAGAATTCATATGAAAAGACTCGTTAAGTTTGCCAGCATAAGACCGCGCCAGTGCAAATTTCTTTTCCGAACAACTGCATGTATGTGAACTACCTTCGCTGGATAAAGACAGACCGCATTTTCTATAACAGCCTCTACTCCGGCCGATGCATCTAGGAATTCTCCATTATATCCCGCATAATCAATACAGATTCAGCACAATATTTCTGGGCGTTTACAAGTAGCGTTGCATGTTTTAATCGTTAAATTTAGACTAGAAAATCGAAAATCAATCTAGCGGAAGACATAGATGAGTTATAATAATATATATATATATATATACAGAACGACGACAATTTAACAGCACGTTGGTCAGCAGCATGAAGTTAGCTAGACATTCCCTCTCAGTCACCGTAAAGACAGGAAGCGAAATGAAGTACTGCCGGAGCTACAGGCGGACACGTTCACACAAACCTGTATATGAAACGGAATCCGCTGTGTTTTATTTTAATAATTACCTGCTTAATGGAAGCTCTAGTGAGGATGAAAAGCCGTAACCACCAGAGAGCGGAAGCGCGTCGGCAGGGCAGCGCGATCTTGGGTAGGCGGAAAGTGGTCGGACAGCCGGCCGCAAAAATCCCGTAAATGCCCGTGAGGCCGCTGTGTTAAGCGTCCTAGCTTAACACAAGCGTTAAAAAAATGAAAGATACGTTAGTGCGCAGACATACTGCGGCTAGCTGGCGGAGTGGCGCCTGGCTGCACGCGGAGGCAGGCCAGCGTAACCGGTTCAATGAAACATCGGTGTGCTTCCGCTCACTGGGGACTCGCGTCAGCGCGAGGGCCTCGGCAACATAAACATCACTCATAGCGGACTCATAGCGGGGAGAAAAGGCCAAGGCAAACAGCCAGCTGACAGTCACAGCAGAACACTCTCGGCGTTTTTTGTCTTTATTACCGCACTAACGGCGCCACCTCGCCATTTTTGCGCGGCACGCACACAGCAGCGAGCGAGCTGGCGCCTCGCGCTGCCAGCACGGCCGGGACGGGCTCCACGGGCACGAAACGAAGCGCTGCTCGGAGTCCGGTGCAGGCGGTAGCTTTCCTTACCTTCTTGAAATTTAGGTTTAGGGTCCTGTTTTGGCGCCATTCACAGATTAAACTATTAAAGTATCTGAAAAATCAAGTTCAGGCATCGCCAGCTCCGATTTCGTCCAGACACAATGAAGACGCCACTCTGCGTCATTGAGGCAACGCGTAGCCATTGCGCGTCCGTCAGGTGACCTAACGGCCAACTTACGTCACGTCTAGTTCTACCGAGGGGCGTGGTCCTTCTTTGTCCTTAGAAGGACGTTTGAAGGTCATTCACTCTAACCAAAAACATATTTTGTATTGTTCATTTTACTTGACTGCATATGTTGAAGGTAGTTGGATTCCAAAAACAGTTTTGTAAATGCTTTAATTAAAAACATCTGCTAAATAAGAAAATATAACTTAAAATAATGTAGAAACATTAAATTAACGCAAAATAACTTTTAAATGTTTGTACAAAAATGTGTAATCCAATAATAATTACTAATGTGACTATTATAACTATATACTGCTTTGTACTAGTTTTACAGCTAACTGTGACCTAAAGAGTGACAATGCTATCACCCAACCTTTAAACATGTGCATTGTTTAGGCTTAATCAGATACCACTTCTGAAACCATTTTCCCAAAAATGTGTTGTGATCCTATTACTCCCCCAGCCAATGGCACATTTCCTAATTGAAATTTCTATTCAAAACCCCTTCGTCCTTCCTAGTCTGGCTTCCTACATTACTATACCCTATGCATGCAGAACATCCCTGTTTTTTGCTCAGTTCAAAAGAGTTTATTTGCGCAGTAAACGGTCAAGGTGACTTACGTTATTGACCTACGAACAGCAGCGGAAAGTATCAAAGTACAATTACTTTGTTAATCTACTTAAGTACATTTATCCACATATCTGTACTTGAGTAGATATAGCTGCGGACCTTTTGACTTTTACTGTACTATATCTTACAGCAAATATTTATACTTTCTACTCCTGTACAATTATTCTTAGTGTTCCGTTACATTTTACAGTGACATTCCATGTGGCAGTGCATGGGACAGAGAAAATAGCAGGATTTTGGAGCTTTTCTCATCAAAGCAAAGCCCAAGACTGGAAGCAGTGAGTATAGGCTTTAGAAAGTTCCTTTAGAAAGAGGATTCGAATCCTGTCAGCTCATAGAAACTTTTATAAAAGCAAGATGAAATTTTTTCCGGTTAGAGAGATGGATTGCTATACAGTTCGTGCTACATTTAACAGATTAACACCTTTTGATTCCTTACGGGAAATGGCTCTGGAAATGAGGTGACCCTTGGATGTTTGTGACCAAAAGAATTTTATTTTAGAGATCTGAAATATTTTGAAAGTGAATTACTACTAGTAAAAATGTAATTACACATTTCTACTATTAAAAACGTAATTAAGGGTAAGGGTATGTGTACCTGGATTTTTGACTAATCAAAATTAATTCGTAGATATCTGCAATATGAGGTTTTAGTAGTGAAAACTGAGTTATATTTACAATATGACTTCGCACTAGTAAAATTGAATTTTGGATATGAGGGGGGGGGATCAATGGAAGTCAATGGTAGCCTAATACTGTATATGACTTGTAAAAACTGAGCTATACGTATCTACGAAGCTGAAGTTGGCGTCTTAACAAAATCTGTTACATCTTAAACGGACATAATGCATGTTCTGCCATACTGACAGCACTTTATCTTGTCAATGTCAAAACGTATGTTTGAAAGCTTAACGCTATCTGATACAACAACTATTACACATACTATACATTCAGAGGTTAATGTATTTTACTGTATAATTTTTAAACTAATGCCCTCTGAAATTGAAATATTTCCCATTAAGATAAACAATGCGTGATCTTCCATATTCACAACAGCTTATCTGGTCAGAATCAAAACGTCTGTTTGAAAGCTAAATACCATCTGATAGACCAACTAATGGTCCAGAGTCAATAGGACCATGTTTGGATCAGACTCTCAATCTATCTGCCACCCGCCTCCCACCTCTCCACCCTCCATCCTTTCGCCCTCTGCCTTCCGATGGCACTCACCATAGCGGGGAGCAAGATCAACAGCTGTACCCTCGCTAGTTATTCTAGTGTCAGAGGAAGAAAGCAGGGCCTTACGGCCAATTGTTGATATCTGGAATAATTTTTTACTATTTGAAAATCCAAATTTCAGATATGAGAAATTGGTATTTTAACTAGGTAAAACTGAATTATAATTAATTATTTGTAACTATAGTTACAGTTCAATTCCTGATATCAGAAATTGGTATTTTAACCAGTTTAAATTAAAACTCCCATTGAAAAACAGAATTTCTGATATCAAGAACTGGCATTATGACTAGGCCTAGTTAAAAGTGAATTTCCGATATCAATAATATGTATGTTATCTATTTAAAGTCGATTTTCTGATATCATAAATACACATGATAAATAGCTACAACTGAATTTCTGATATAAAGGATTTGCCTTCTAACTAGTTAGAACTGAATTTGATGTCCTCCAGAAGTAAATTAAAGCTAAAAAAGATTTGTCATAGTAACTGCCTCCGAAGAGCTACAGGCGAGCGAGTTTCTGTGGCGTTAGCGCAGCAAAAGTCCTTTGTTCCGGAAAAGGTTCTGGTTCCAGGAAACAGTTCCGGCGGTGTGGTGGCGCCTAATATCTTCCAAGCTGCCGAATCTGTTAGGATTTGTCAGACAATTGCTGCGATTCTCACCACACATGCTTTAAGTTAAATTCATTGCAGTTGTTTTCACAGCATAACGTCATTCATTTCCAAACACATTTCGTTTGATTCATCTGTAGATTTTTATCGATCCTTCTAAAACATGTATTTCCATTGTTCAGTAATGGAAATTTGTTGTGAGAATCATGCGTTCTTATTCCAAAAAACTCCCTGTACCCGAGTCTAATGAGAGCTACCGCTCCACGAACTTTATAAATGAAGTCTGCTTTCGGACAGCCTTCCCCCTAACATGTATGCATATTAATATTAATATTTCTAATAACATTTTATTACCAGGGAAAAATGAACAAATAAGTTTTCACTTAGAATGGACGTTATCCGGTCTGTCAATTAATATCGATGTTCAGGAATGAAGTTAACTCCCCAGCTGGGAACAGATTTTTTCCCTTCCTGCCAAAATCTGTCATGCTTTTGATGTTAGACTGCAAGCCGGCCATGTTCGCGGTTTCCTACGGTGCGCAGTATGTATTGTGATTCAAATTACCGGACTACAATGAAAAACTATATGAAAATAACAGTTAGATGGTCAAAAACGCCTTCTGTATATATGAATAATAAATCATTACATTTGAATGAGCGATTCCTTCATGGCAAAGTTTCTCTAGCTAAATGGACAGTTTAAACTCCAGATTAAAATGATGCACACAGGCTATCAATGGCGTATCGTTATACACCTATTTTCGTTAAACGTTTTACATATGCTTCACACTAATGCCAGTATAAGATCGGAAAATCTACCAGCATTCAAAGTTATTCCAGTTTAACTAGACCTTGCTCAGAGCTGAATTTTCAATCTTCACAAGAGCTTTCTTCTCACCCGTTTTAGTTTCGTGCTGCCACCTACTGCTTTTGTGTGTGTAGTGCACAGCGAGTTTAAAGATGTAAATGTCTCAGAATTAAAACATCGAATGAATCTTTGTTTACAATACAATCCGTCACTGCTAAAGGGTCATGTAATTACACAGGTTAAAATATAAGCAAATGCACAGTGTCTCACTATGAAATAACTCGTTCTCCCTTGTGAGGTATGATTCATCATCAGCCTGCTGAGAGGTGTTGGTCTCTTGATGTGGCGATAAGACGGAGCTACATTTGGCAAATCCACACACGGGATTTTCGTGCATCCTCCTCACTTGCGCAGCTGTTGGTCCCAGACCTAATTGCTGAGGTCCCTTCAGTGAGACACCCAGGGCCCCCTGGTCACATTGCTAGCGGCGTCAGCACGCCCTCACTCACTCGCGCTGCTCCTCCATTTTCTTCTTCTTCTAATATCGCTTTACTATTGGTTGTCTGCTTGATGCCTTAAATTAAAATCAACAAAACAAATGCTTACTGTTCAACGTAAGAATGCTATCATCACCAGACACTGCTCTATGCTCTAAGATTAACAAAACTCAATCAGGCAGTAATAGAGATAATACAAGAAGTTAGGTATACTAATTTCCCCCTTAAAGGATTACAGGAGCTAAACAACTAGTTGATTACATTAGTACAGCTTCAAAGGCACTATGGTTTGTAAATAATTTTGACATATTGATATCTGTAACCAGATTTACCTGTATTTGGAATGGTAACCCCCCAATACAGCTATATACAGAAGTGAACACCTGCACAATACTATCTACTGAACATATATGCAGAAAAATCAAACATGTGCAAACTCACTGTGATTACATTGGGCCACTTACTGCCTGTTCAGTATTAGCCAGCAAAACAAAAGGGCAAAATGTTCTCAGGATTTGAAAGGTAATGTGACAGCCACCATTAGCTTTTGTCTTTAGATATTCCTCTATTCCCTTCTCCAATAGATATCTGTGCAACAGCAAAGCTACAGTAAAGAGTGGACTTGTGCAGGATAGTGACGTCATTTATTTACAAAAACAGGCAATATACTTGTTTGGTACTGGCAACATAGATTTGACTGTGACAATGAATAATCATTTCCTTAGAAATCCCAACGCCAAACACAACAATGCCAATTTCCAGACCAAGCATGTAAAACATTTACCAAACATGTACACATATTTTTGCCAAAAATAAAGGGTGTATTGATGGTTGACTAAAATAAAGACATAAAAATGTAAAGTTATCTGAATGCGTTTTATTACATCTAAACTTCTCTACATAAACAGGTAACATTCAATAGGTAAACAATTTCTTCCAATGCATGTAATAAATATTTTTTTTCCACTTGGTATTTTATACAAACTGACATTGGTCTACTGTACATCTTTTTTCATCTTCTCCTTCTTTTAAAAAGCCATTTTTTTTCTTGTTTGACATGCCATAAGGAAACAGTAATGGTGAATTTAAGGCAGTGAGCACAGATGGTAGCTATTCAGACTTGTGAGGATCTTTTGCAAGTCGGACTACATCTTAAGTCCTCTTAGTGGTGTTCTTTGTCTGAAAAAAATATATAAATTAATCTCTCTCGTTTCAGATGCCACAAAAAATGAGAATAAATATCACTGGAAGTCCTTTCTGTGTACAACTACCAGACTCCCCAGTAATTATATATATATATATAAAAAAAAAAAATCTTAAATTTTCCCTTTATCAGTCTTTAAAACACCACAATCAAGAGCGTTAAAACTTTATATATTTGATTGGTTACTTCTGCTGTTAACTTGATAGATTTTGTTTAGAAACGTCTCTCTGGTACCTTAACGTGGTAACTAAAAGTGGACCAGATTACCTTTGTTTACAGTATGGGTACTGGACTGAATTCCAGTACCCTTAAAAGTGCAACGCCACAACACTGAGGGAACTGCCAGTAAGACAGAGGGTCCAGCTGGGCAGGGCGCTTGCGTCTGTCTCCATGGCGACAGCGGGAGGCCTGGGGCTAAGATGGTGGAGCTGAGGTGGTTCTATGCTGACCTTCAGTTCATCCAGCTATCGAGACGTGCTTATGCGACAGCAGCGAAGCACACATCCAAAAGGCAATGCACAATTAAATGCTGATCGTCCAATGAAACAACTGCTTTTTAATAACATGGTCACAACAATAACCAGGCATTACTTGCAGCTAAAATTTGTTTTTTTGTTCTTGTTTAACGGGGCAACATTCAATGTCTATCCACCTGGATTTTGAAACACTGCAATCTTGCAGCTGATATCCATATTTGAAGACAGGTTGGTGATATGGCCAGTCTACACGTAGATGCTACTGAACGACTTCGCTCTCTTTTCCCTTAGCCTTTCCCAGATCACACATAATTATGTCAAAACAAGCAATAATTCAGATGCAGCTGCAAGACTAACAACTCCCACGTATTAGATATATTATTTTGCATGAGTGAAAACCTAAAAGAAAAAACAAGATGCTTGTTTTAATATATAACAGGTGACTAACCAAAGATCTCCTTAAATAGAACTGTATAATTATTAAATGAGGAAGCGGGCGTGTAACAGTAATACATCAATGGAAATCAAAAAACACAAATATATATAAAAAAAAATTACATTACACAATAAATAAAAATACTGATCATATTTTATAGATGGGGAAAACAGACTAGGGGGAGAGGCTCTTCCACTGAGGTGAATGGAGCAGAAAAGGAGAGTTTGGCTGGAAAACCTCACTGTCCGGGACATTACACTCCAAAAGTCAATACACATTTTGATTTCTTAAGTCAGGAACCTGATTAGGGGCAGAGATCTGTGCGATGGAGTTTGACTGAGCTCCATTTACCAAAGGATCTTGCAATAATTTCACAGAGCAGAACAGGAAAAAAAAATGATGCCCCAGTTCTCCTGGACATGTATATGCTGTTTAAGCACATAATCCCAAGTAGTTTAACAACAACACGAATGCAGGCTTTTTATTTGACATACAAAGTTCAGTCACTTTTCGAAACACCACAGACTCTATGCTGGGCTGGTTAACAAGAGTCTGACTAATGATCGTAGATATTTCCGCGCAGCTGAGGTAACAGCTTGGGGTTTCTTGTGCATCAGGGACACACAGAATGAAGACGAAGCCTCCTCCTTAGAGTAAGGTAATGCAGATGGGATGAGAAATGCCTCTGGAGATAAAAGACAGCATGCGAGTCCGTCATGCACCGACACCGAGCTTCGTATTGCGGCAGGATGAAGGCGGCAGCCGGGTGAAGCTGCCACTGTTCAGACATGGTCAGTCAGCAGTCGAACGTCTGATGTTCTGGGCTTTTCCACCACAGCGAGCAGGCACTTCCACTCGAAAAAGAGGCGCGGCCATGGGACCACGCAGACCTAGCTGCTCTCTCTGAGGGAATCCCACTGCAAGCCAAAGGCCCGGGGAATCCCACTGCAAGCCAAAGACCCGGGGAATCCCACTGCACGCCAAAGGTCCAGCTCTCGCACCCAGAGCCACGCCACTCAGCAGTCAGCCTGCAGTCTCAGGTACATCAGACTGTGATTAACATTACAGAAAGTGCCTCACCAGTAAAAGTACTGTCACTGACCACCGGTCGGCTAATTCACCAGCCGCGGGGGGGATGTTTGAACATGATATATCACACATAAGGGACAGTGAACCCTTACTGTGTCTGTTTTACACCAGGTTACAATTACCAGCCAAGTCTGTGGAGGGATTGACACATGACCATCAATGCTTTTCTCAGCCAAAAGATCCCTCACACACCCAGGAACGGCTTGGGACAGCAAGGCGGGGCAGACCCAGGGTGCTCCAGCTACCCAACAAGGAGGACAGAGTGTATTCACTTTATTCACCAGACCACCTCCCAAGCATCCCCCCCCCCCCCAACAGCTACCACGGCAATGAAAGTATGAGACCTTCACACCTAAGATCTCATGCTGTCCGGCCGCCCTCAACATCCCACGGGAGCTGCGACACCCCGAGGCCATTTACAGAAGCACATCCCCACGAGACCACACATCAGTCCCCCCCCTCTGTTTCTCTTCTGTGGGTTTGTTTTTGGCATTGTGCAAATAAAAACAAAGTGGTTGGGGGGGGGGGCATAAAACGATCCATCCGTAACTTGAAACCCAATTTCAAAGCATGATCCACTCACTTCACTTCAAACTAAGGTGAAGATGATAACGGCTTTCATGTCAAAAAAGTTATGAACGGGCCCAGCTGGTGGGAAGAAAAAGACAGACACGTCACACTTTAGCCACCGACGCACTCCCCGAAGCTACATCCTGAAAAGGCGCAGGGAATGCTTTTAAACAGTTAATATATCTTACATAACTTAAACGCATTATAAAATGATCAGCACATTTGAATGATAAAACACGTCTGTCAACCACTGAGTTATAATTCTCTCGGAGAAGAAAAATTCCTACAATGATTTCAAATAGAAGAGTAGATTGGCCTAACGTAATACCACTGAAGAGGATAATGCCATCGTGTGTAGCAATAAAATAAAACAATAATGAAATACAAAAGCTATAATATAATTGGAGGACAACAAATGTATAGCTGTGAAAAAATCTTCAGTATCCACGGAAAAATATCAACTGAAGTCACTCACTTGACAGGCAAAGTCCTAAGTTTATATACAAAAGTAAAACTGAAAATATATTTTGTTCTCTGTACACAGCATCATTCCTTTCTGTTTTTTTTTTTTTTTTTTAAAAAAAGACCTTACTTCTTTTAATCTTCTTTGTTTCAACTGAGTCTGAGTTTGTTTTGAGGGGGTAGGGTGGCCTGGGGGGGCAGGGGGGAGCGACGGCGTTCTAGCTGTCAGTCTAGTGAGATGACGTCGGTAATAGAGCCGTAGATGGCTGCGGCGGTGGATGCTGCCTCGCTGCCGGCCCGGGGCACCCCGGGGTGGGCGTGGCTGTCCCGCAGGCTGTCCCGCAGGCTGTCCCGCAGGCTGCTAGACGACACCAGGCTGCTGCTGCTGCCGGAGCTGCTGCCACCGTTCGCCGGGGCCAGGGCGCTGCCCGCTGGCGTGCCTGGCTGCTCCAGGAACACCTGGGAGGAGCCGTAGGGCAGGAAGCGGTTCAGGAGCAGCTCGTGGTCGTCTGTGGCGGAGGCGGCTGCGGCGGCTGCCATCACCATGCTGTAATGCTGTCGGGGCGGGAAGTGAGAGAGAGAAGGAGGGGCCCATTACAACAGGCTGGAAGCTGATTGGAGGAGGACTCAAATTATGGGGCTGGGCTTACTGTCACCTGGCCAATCCAGCTCATTTTCTAGCCCCATAAAATTGAAAATTACAACCAGCTGGTTCTTGGTGGCAGAGCTGATGGGCCGTGAGCAGGTAGAGGGCGAAGCTGTCGCCACACAGGCCATTTGTAAGATTCCTGCTTCTTGTTCCCGATTATATCTCACCTACATTTTTCTTTTCTTGACTTTAAGAGCCCATTCCCTCTGAGCCCTGTAGCCTGAAATTCCCGCTGCCCCTAACCTCACCAATGTATCAGATAATCCCCCTACAATCTGGAGTCCAGGGTGGCCAGAGTGGCCTTTAAACACAAATGCAAAGAATGTGACCACGGCCAGACTGAAGGGCAGGCAGCTGAAGGCAGGGGGGGGGGGGTCTGCGGCCCGGAACCTGCAGGTCGCCAGCTACGATGACAAACCCAGCTGCATCGATATGTCAAAATTACAAATCATTTTGGGTAGATTTGTCAACAGCTTCACTGTAACCTATGAAGAGCAATGAAAAGGTGACACTAGATGCTTGTTAATGTCGTTTCCTGATGCACTGTGATTTTAAAGATTGGGCGATTTTGATTATCTGTTATATGTCAAAAGTTATTATGTGGGCAATTTAAGAAGCCATAGCAATAAATACCAATGCAGAATTTTGTACAGCAATTTTGTACAGCAATAGTATGGCAATAGTATGCATGTGAAAGCCTTGGATTGTGACTCTGGACCTGAAGGGGATTAAGGTGCCAAGACTGGCTGCGTTTCTGAAAGGCGACAGACGAGGCTCCTCGGGTCGGGACGTACCTGGTGATTATCGCCTTGTAGAAAGGAGAAGAAATTCAGATCTACAGAAAAACAGAAGAAGAAGTTAGCCGGGAATGCCATAGCGATTTGCTCAGTCTCAGAAGACAAGTTGCGGCGAGCCTTCCGGAATAGTTATTTGTGCTGGCAGGTCCGTTAGGGCGGGCCGGACCCCGTACCTGATAGGTCATTGGGTGTGTGATAGTAGTGGCGGTAATCCTGGATGGGATGCAACGGTGGGGGCGGCGGGATGTAGCTGGTGTCGACAGGGGGCATGCTGGGAGTCCGCGGCACCGGGGATGCCTGGGCGTGGAGGTTCAGCACCCTGCAGCACAGCACAGTGTGAATGCGAACAGCCGGAATGTGTCCAGGCTCAGCCTCACTGTTAGCTCTGTTCAAATCCAAGTGACGGCAGCATGGTGACACACCCCTTGTTGATAGGCGGCGAGGTGGGGGACAGGGAGGGGCAGGTCCTCTTAGGCGGGGGCTCCTCCTCCTCCTCCTCGTCCGAAGAGCTGTCCAGCGTCAAGTCGATCACCTCCACCTTCTTCCCGCCACCGCCTCCGCCTCCGTGGGACGAGCTGTTCCTGTGCTCGGGCACTGCGTTCCGACAGGCGCCTGCGGCGGGAATGGCCCGAGGGGTGAGTTATACCAGCTGCTACACAAACTTTAACGTTAAGACAGATGCTAACGGCATTTTTTAAGCAAGGCACTTGTAAGATATTTTCATAGTTTTTTTCCCAACTTCGGACCCCCGAGTCTACCTGCTCGCCCGCACTGCGAATACACAACACGCACCTTCCAAGCCGTTATACGAGGCGGCCACCTCTTGCACTTCCTTCTTTGACCTCATGGGGGCCCAGCTCCCATCTTCTTTGAACTGGATCTCGTCACAGTCCACGCAGCTGTTCAGTATCTCCATGAACAACCTGGCCAAGCGGCGACACACAGGATGAGCTGGCCTGCGGGCCTCCGGGCCTCCCCTGCCCACATGCGGCCCCGGGCTCACCCGTCGATGATCAGCAGCTCGTAGGGGGCCTTCTTGTCGCAGACGGGGCAGACCCAGGTGGGTTTCTTCTCGTTCATCTGGATGTAGAGCGTGGCGTCGAAACACTGCAGGTGGGAGCAGGTGATGGCTCGGCACGGAATCATCAGGCGCATTTTCCCCAGCTGCGCAAATGGGAGACGGGACTGTCACGTCACGCCAGCATCCCGGCTGCGCAGACGGAGAGGTGCCCGCTGGCAGCAGCCGACATTAATCATGCTCAAAGCAGGATAAAAATCATTAACAAAGACACATCGCCGTTACTTATCATAAATCTGTTCAGTACACTGGGATTCATCTATTTTATATTAATAACCTTCCATTCCTAGTCCCTCCATAACTATATCATAAAGCTTCTATGTACAGTTCAGTTTACTGCTTCACAATAACTCAAAAAAAAAAAATATATATTTTGATTATACATCAAACAATATCGATACCTTCCTGGGAATACACTGCTTATACTGGCATGAAACGAAGGGACGATGGCAGGCGGGGCCTCTGGCCCTCATGCGAACAGGAAGTTCATAGGAAACGAGGACAGAGCATTTGGAATGCCAATGAAAAGGGTCACCATGGCAACCATAGGGCCCGGAGCCCCAGAAGGGGGAGCGCAGAGCAAACAGCTCTACATTGTTGTTTATACAAGTGTGAAAACAGGAAGCGTAGCGCAAGCCGCCTCCTGGGCACACACCACACGTGCTCACGACACCGGTCCCACCTGCGGACCCATATGCACCAGACCCACCTCCCCCCCCACCCCACTCCGGAACGCTACCTCCACAGCAAACTGACTACATGACCCAGGTAGCCTGAAGGGGCAGTCTGCTCCCACATTCAGCCCACGTGAAGGGGCAGTCTGCTCCCACATTCAGCCCACGTGAAGGGGC
>JAABNX020000008.1:1798363-1819416 GCA_015163995.2 Mormyrus lacerda
GGGGAGGGGTGGGAGAAAGACAGGCATATGTGAGGTTGAGAGAGAGGGGGGGTGGGGGGAGGGAGAAGAGAAAGACAGGCAGGCTTAAAAATGTTCACAGAGAGGGAGAGAGGGCTGAAAAAGGAGTGACAAAGAGAGTGGGGGAGAAAAGAGCGAGGCTGAGAGGGAGGGAAGCCCAGATTGAGAGATGGTAGGAGAGAAAGACAGGCTTAGTGAGAGAGAGTGTGTAGGAAGACAAGCAGGCATAGAGAGAGAGCTACGGGAAGAGAGGGACTGGGGGAAAAACTGCCAGGCTAAGAGAGGGGGAGACTAGGAGAGAGAGACAGAGAAAGAAGAGGAAGACAAATAGGCTTAGAAAGAAAGAGAGAAAGGAGAATGATGGGCAGACAGGGTGTGAGGTGGGTTCAGGGAAAGAGACAGCAAGGCAAAGAGAGAAAAAAGAGAAAGCAGAGAGAGACACCGACAGGCAAGAGACGGGGAGAGAAAGACACAGACAGGCTGAGCACAGCAGAGAGACGGGGAGAGAAAGACACAGACAGGCTGAGCACAGCAGAGAGACGGCCTAAGAGATGCACACTCACCCAAACTGGTGGGCTTGATGAGCTCATCCAGCATGTCGTAGAAGGGCAGCCTCTGCAGCTTGACGTCGGGGTGCACTGGGTTGAGGACAGAGGGCAGGTGAGGCAGACCAAGTTCATGCTTGGGCCCCAGCAGCGAGACGGGCAGCAGGGGCGATGGAGCCCCATGGCTGTCGAAAGCCAGCTGGGTGATGCCTGCGGCCAGGGAGCTGCTGCTGGTGTGGACGCTGGGCAGGGCCAGCTCGGCAGGGGAAACCATCTTGGTGGGGAAGCGCCGGCGGTACAGCTCTTTGATTTTCATCTGCACGGCAGGGCTGCAGCCGGCCTTCAGTAAGTGCAGCGCCTTGGTCAAGAGTTCGTGCTTACGACCGTGTTTGTTGCGTCCTGCGTATCCCAGTAGTACTTGGAGCTCCGAAACACGAAGGCTCATTACCATTTGCTGCCATCGTATAGGAGACAGAGAGAAAGAGCCACAGACAGAGAGAGAGGGAGAGAGAGAAAGAGAGAGGTAAATCTGAGGTTCTTATTACTCCACATTTCACGACAAAACTCAAGCACACATTTGCATACCAAGCTGTCCAGCCAAGCTGTCATATCTTGTATTCATCAGGACTGCAGGTAAATGGATTAAGTCCGAAGAAGGAATTAAAAGCCGCCGTTTTATGGATATGTTTTGGGTTTCTCCTGCCGACGCTGATCCCAGGACAACACGCCTCCACCCAGCACTGCTGACCACGACAGGCGCTCAAGAACACAGCCGTACCCAAGCTAGCCCAGGCTGAGACACGCCTACGCCGCAGGAAAGGGGCCTCGTGGAGGCCGTGAGATTCTCTCTCTTTTGGAGGCTGACGGCAAGATGGGAGTGTATGTGCATGCTGACTCACACACACGCCCATGAGCGAAACCAGCTCCATAGGAAGGGACCCGACCATCTAAAGGAGAATCGCAACCAAAAAAAAAAAAAAAAAAAAAAAAAACACACCCGCTGTTTTGTTTCACAAACGAATTATGTCCTCTTAAGTCATCAAGTACCATTTGATTTTGTTTGCTCACAGGAAAGTCACCGAGAATTTACATACAATGTAAAATTTCTGTATTCATCAAATTTCAACATAATTTGTATTTTCTCCACTGGAATTTTAAAAAGTCAATTGAATTGGAAGGTAGAGGAAGGCACAGGATAAAATTAAACGCGGAAACAGGAAACAGAGACACAAAGTATATGCCCATTAAAAATGAATTGCTCAGCTTGATAGTGAAGCACACTTTGAGTACGTTGTGGAGTAAGTGGTGGAGTAAGTGGACAGCAGGCTAAACACAATGACCAGAATTACCAGGTGAACATGTGCTTTTTGAATTTTTACTGCTTTTGCTAAAACCACACAAAAGTACAATGAAACTAGGCAGTGACATCTAGGCCTGTTCTCCAATGTAAAATTACGTGCTGCAGCCCAGCATCAAAAAATGCATCTTGTTACTCGCTGAAGAGGCCATATTTACAGCCTCACAAACACATTTCACACATATCGTGTCATTTTACCCCGTTATCGTTTCATTGTCAACAGTAAGATTCCCAAAGCGATTTAAAAAAATTGTAACTTTCCAAGAAAATTTCCAAGGTACCGTATCTCACAGCAGAGAACGAAGCAGAGCGCCAGGAAACACCAAGCGACGTTTATCTACATGTGACCGTAAACATGAAATTTTGCCATTTAGCTGGATATCCCCCTAAACGCGGATTTTCGCTGCGGCTGCGGACGTGAAACCTGAACGCATGTCCGTGGTACTTCTCTCCCCCACAGGGGGCAGGTCCGGCCCGTAGCCTCTCCCCACGCCGTGCCACCCGCCACGCTTAATTAGATCAGCCAAACAGGCAAACAAGCATAACTCTGCCGACACACTTCCAGATTCAGTTTAACTTTGAGGATTACAGGTTGAGGGAGGGGTAATCCATTAGTGGTTAAATCCATGGAAAAAGACTGCATCTCCTTCAGAACCATTTGTCTTGACAGAAACCCTGTTTGCTGGGGGGGAGGGGGGGTTCCTTTGGGAATAAACATCAGATTTCCCGAGGCAAGGCTCAGCGATGACAACATTAGGCTGTCCAGTGCTCACTGCCCTCATGCAGTGGAGGCAGCGACAGGAACAGGCCGTGCGGCGATGGGAAAGGCAAGCAGCCACCCCAATAACCGCAGGCCCCATACCATATCCATATGCATGTTTTGGGGGTGGGGCAGTGGCGTGAGAGAGAGCATGGAGGGGACTCTTAGGCCACTGCGTTCATATGCGATGCCCCAACTGCCTGGGGGGGGGGGGGGGGTTGGGAGGGCAAAAGGAAAACAAAAGAGGAGACAGGCAAGGCTCTGTGGGTGAGGGACATGCTGGCAGCTAATGGCTCCCCCGCACCTCCCACTCGCTAGGAATGCTGGGCCATGCACCAAGCGAGCACACATCAGGGATTTCTCATTAAAAACGCTGCCGCCCACGGCCCCGGCTTCTTACTCCGGCGATCGGTCTGAGGAACCTATAAATATCACCTAGCCGTCAGAGACTGCCGTTCGAAAAGCTGACTCACTGCCCAGCTTGAGACCTACGATTAATTCAAAAACATTTGGCCCCTTATGTCCCGATCGGAGCAGACCCGGGCAGACGGACAGTGGAGAGCAGAGCCGAGCACTCGAGGCGAGCCCGACAGCGCAGCGTGCAGATTCGCCCCCAAGCCACACACTCGCAGTGGTGTACGGTTTCCAGCGCGCTCAAAACAAATTCAACACCCACTCCCATCGATGCTCCCAGTCAAGCGTTTCAAGTTCAGATGGAAAATAAAGTCCTAAAGAAAATGTAATCAGCACAGGGTGATCTCAAGCCCGAGACGCATAAACCGGATCCCAAAAAGAATCATTCCCACATGTTGTCTTTTACCTACAAAAAAGAATAAAAAATTTAAGGGAAATCTTGAAAGTAAAGGCTGTAGGGCGAGATCTTGGCCTTTGAAGCTCCACTGGAAATTTTGAAGAAGTTGTGTCTTACACACAATTTCATCACAAAGTACTTTCAAGAAACACAAAGTAAATATCTGTGTACTCCAGAAAAACACACAGCGGGGGGGGGGGGGGCTATCAGGTTTAATGCACAATGTAAACACAGAAACCTCCCAAAAGCTTTTTGACTCTGCATTTGGCACCGTTATCTAGTTAAATAAGCAGGCAGTGGCATTTCACTGTGTTACAAAGTCAAAATTCAGAAGCGAGTTACAGCTCAGGATGTGTGTCGCATAACCGAGCTGCGCCGTGTCAGAATCAGAGTAAGCGTCAGGAACTAACCCTGGGGTGCGTGGGGGGGGGGGGAGAGAAGCATATGTATCACACACATACCTAAGACAACAGAAACGCAGAGAGCCTCTCCTTAGCTGCTGTTGAATAGTCTGTTTTTCTCCAGAGACTGTGTCAGCTGTAAGTTATGCTAACTTCATTAGCTTAACCGGCATTCACAGGTGCAGAGTCCAATGTGGTGCCGGAGGGTTCCGCCTTCTTAGAAACACCACCATACGTTTATCATCATCATCACAGTATTGACATTCCACATGCATTGCGCTTTGTCAACTATATTCCAGGTCAGTCCAAAGCCTCCTTTTTGCAGCATTCGATTCCATTATCGGAGCTCAGCTGCCGCACGTGCCTGACAGCAGGGTGTGCACAGCCGGCCGTTCTCACGCACATCCTTCTGAACGGGCGACTTTCTTTACGCACGGCAGAAGCGAGCGAGAGATCACCGAGAGGAACATCTGCAGCAGGGATCGGGGCTGGGACAGGAGCTGAAGCCCGATTCTCCTAGCAACATTTGAACATAATCATGCCTGAACGTCACGTGCTGCCCTTGAACAGCCTGAGGTCTGAAACACAGCTTCTCCAAACTCCAACTCCGCCCAAGAACAACAATCCTCTACGCATTTTCATTTACTTCTAAATCTACTCAATTCTAGGACTAAACTACAGCTATGTGCAAGATCAGAGGGTCTCAGACCTCAGCAGGCCTCGGCCCCACCTACCTCATAGGCCTCAGAGCCGCAGCGAGGGAATACAAACTATCAGCAAAAGTCATATTTTATCATGGAAAAATCTTCCGATCTACACACCGCGCTCAGCACAATGTATAAGCCCCTCTCACACACCCCGTGTTAGAAACCAGTTTTCACAAGACATGAATCACCCTGAATCTGTATGCTGTATGTGCATACATACAATTATCTGTTAAAGTGTTACTCCTAACTACCTTGCTAATGTTTCTGGTTCAGCAACAATGATTTCTATCGTAAAGCACTAAAGGTCTTCTCCAGTCGATACCAGCAACAGCAGATTCTGGTTTACTGCTGGGTTTCTGTTTCAGCCCTGATTTGGCAGCCGCGAGTCACAGGGGCAGGGGCAGACAGTAAGGGGTCGGGGGAGTCCACAACCCGGAGACAAAGAGCATCCAGCGGCACTGAGGGATCCCGTGACGCGAGGAGGGGAGGCGAAGGCCTGAAGGAGCTGAGTAAAGCAGAGAGATACCTGAAATTTAACTAACAAGAGAATTTTCTTCCTTCACTGCCCATAAGCATCAAATCCATATCTGCAGAGAAAAATCTGTCCTTCAGGAGTTTATTCCTCACATTTTAAGAGGGCAATGGAAGCGAACACACTGTGCCTAAGCTCTGGATGTTTATATTACCATTTGTGCACTGAGAGAAGAGAGAGAATACCTTAACTTCCCTGATCCACCAAAGCCACACTCACACTCTGCTGAACTGGTTCCTTTTAACAAGATGCTGGTCTACAATGTCACATGTCTGGCTGTGCTCTGGTGTTAAATGGGCATTAGGAGGAAGATGGGGGAGGGGAGCCGGATGGCCAGCAGAGCAGAGGCGTGCGAGGCAGAGTGTGGTGGGGGGCTCAACAGGCGGCTTCCACATCTGTTACACAGAAAGAAAGATGATCTGGAGAAGGCCCGGGACTGCAGGAAGGGGTAGACGGTACGGGTGTCAGCGCTGGTCACGGCACAGACGGCGAACTCAGTGAGTCACCCTCAGCCTCCATTTCAAGATCACAGAAAGAAGAAAAAAAAAAAGGATGCTGAAAACATGAAAACGCAGGCGTGTTTCGGCGGTAACCACCGCGACGATCGTTTGGGGGAGCCGGGCTCTTCTCTGCCATGCTCCTAAAACAAATCAAGCTCACGGCAACGGACCCAGCGCAAACAGAAAGCGATGGACGTGCACCATCTCCTGGGGTGGGGGGGGGCAACTCCGGTTACCCAGCCTGGCCGCAGGGGCCCTCCACACCCTCCCACTTCCCAGAATCCCCCTCCCTCACCCCGGCGGTCCCGCAGCCCAGCACAGCGTGGGATCAGCCTCATGCCTGAGCCGGCAGAGGGATTGGTGTACATACAGGCCAGCGGCCAGCATTGTGTTTGATTCCCAGAGCCAAGCAAAATATTACATTTGCTCCATTATATTAATTATTATAGAAGTGCATTATACGACCCCCACCAAAGCCATCTCACTGGGCTAAGCGGTGCTGCGGCGTGTTCAGGTTTGCCTGGAGCAGGGTGTCGCACTGTGGGTTAGCGCTCTGCGCCAGAGTCCAGAAGGTCACTGATTCCACATCCCGTTGGAGCCTTAACACTGACAACTGCCCTAGGGGTGCAGAATAAACGGTTGACCCTGCGCTCTAACCCGATCAGAAATGACTCATCGGTATAGTGTATAAATGGCATTAAAAAAAAGAAACACTGTAGCCAGTTATAAGAACAGCCCCTGAAATGTCCATAGAGAGAAATGAGGCCAAACTGAGCGGCGCTATTCTACGCTAACAGGCCACTACGTGGGCTTTGAGGGCCGATGCCTTCTGAGGTGCCGGACACGGCACAGTGCCGTGCCGATCTCCAGCCCGCCGCAGTGCCCTGGCTACAGGTGGCCGCGAGGCAGTGTGCACTCGCACACACAGACTGTGCACAAGCACACCCACTCCAGCACTGCACTCCGGCCGCCATCAGCGGCGAGAGTCACAGACGAGACGAAACGAGACAACACAGGCAAACAAAATGGAGCTTTGAAGCAGACGCCGGCTGCCTCCGCGGAGGGGCCTCGCTCGGCGCGGAGGGGCCTCGCTCGGCGCGGAGGGGCCTCGCTCGGCGCGGAGGCAGGCAGGCCAACACTGCTTGTTTGCCAGTATAATCGTGCAGTACAGTAACACTGCAGAGACACCAGTGTCCTCCCGAAAACATTATCCATCTGATGAAGGAAATAAACCGTGTCTTTTTTTCAGGGAGGTTTTCAGTCGTGTTTCCCTCCTTAGTTATATGCTCAGCCATCTACCCGCTACTCCCCACCAATGTGGCACGCGATCCAAATAAAATGGCGAAGTCACTCCAAAGGCAGAGGAACAGGCAGTTTAAGACAAAGCACTCTGTAATTTTCATTCAAAAGAGAGGCCTTGAATGTAGCTTTCAGTGCTCCCTGCACTGTTTACATGCTTTGCCCCCTCGTTCTTCTCCCAGACATGTTTGGACCCATTTCTTAAAGGGGCCGCGCCAGCGTTCTGAATGGGTTCCCCTGGGAACGCTGCCCAGGTTTTTCATTCGGAGTCCTGCACCTGAGCATCGGCCGATTTCGCAGGTGGCGTGAGCCCACAGCATGAATCGGCCCCCAGGGGTTATGGTCAGGGTGCGTGACCACATCCACGTCCAGACAACCGACATTTTCTGGGCAGCACCTGAGCCCCGGAGATGATGCCCAGCGCCAGGATCGTGGCGCGGCTCTGGGAATGCGGGGGCATTTTACCTGATCATTACATAAGCCCAGGCTCCCAGCTGGAGACTGCAGCCCTTTATGCTTTCAGCCAACCTACCCGCACACCCTCCCCCCCAAACCAAGAGACTCGCCGCTCACTGGCTCAGTATGAACAGTCAAATTCTTCCTTTTCACTTTGCCCATCTATAAAACTGAGGGCACAGGGAGGGATAACATCTTCCCTGTTTGGGAAATGTTTTTGTTTGGGGGGAGGGGATCATGTGTTGTTTGCCAGCTGCACCACCTTATCAGTGTCACAGCGGGAGGTTAGAGCGCACTGCTGGATTTCACAGTCACCGGTGACTCAAGGTGCCGCTCCAGCTGCAGGTTCATTAACACCGGAGGCCAGAGCCCAAGGGCCGGACATGAGCGCAGCCCCACCCAAAGAGGAGCCTGAACACAGACACTGAACACAGGCTAATCTCCCACCTTGACGCCGCCGTACGTGTCAGTCCGTGCCCGTCGTGGCTCAAGGCACGACGTCATCTGGTTGTGTGTACATGTGAAACTGCGGTGGATGACCTCAGGACAGCTAGATGTCTCAGGGGACGAAGGGTCACGGAGACGACACCTGCTAGCAAAAGGGGGAGGCCGAGGACAACGGAGCACTGATGAGCCGTCAATAGGTACAACACTGCAGGCAAGCGGGGGGCAAAAATAACTGAGGGAGGGGGCAATTCCCCGTGCCCTTCACACCCCTCCTTCTACACAGGAATGAATGCCTGCTCTCTGTCAGGCACACCCCCACCCCAAACCTCAGACAGGCACAAAGCTGCCTCCCCCCCCCATCCTTAGGGGGTCACTTCAAAGTCTCACCCTTACAAAAACACGACAGGAGACCAGCTTCAGCCGTGGGAGCAGGCAGACAGGCAGCCTACCTACCCACCTGGCCCGCGGCGGAAGGCCGACACGCAGCTCCACAGCACTGGGGAGCTGCATCTCCAGCATTCCACCGTTTTTTTTGTTTCAGCCGAACGGAAATCAGTCGGTGCCACAGTGTTGCGCGCGGTTCGTCACCCTGCCGCTTTCTCACGCGGTCAGCATGGCAACCACACATCGGCACATCCCATATTACCAACCTCTTCCCCATTCACACACGCATGCAACGCATTTAATCACCAGAAGGCATGTATTTTAGGGTAGATGAATTTATTTTTGGCAGCCTGGAGCTCTCACATCAGATGGATTAGTATTAACAACAACAAAGGGATTAAAGCTGGCTGTACTGGCAGGGGAAACATGCAGCTATAATCTCCATCCCAGAATGTCCACTAAGACCTTCAATCCTTCTCATCTGGAGTGCTCATCTAGCAAAGGACTAATAAAATATTAATTTCTGTACCACTCAAAAAATGCAACCATTAACAATTCCAGCAATTAATGTGCACATTGTGGTTTTTATTGCGTGTCAGTAAGCACGCAATCCCCTACTGCGGAACGCTGAACAGTCAAAAGCTTTGGCTATATTGATTATGTCAAACTGCGGCTGGGTTTTATTTTGACGTGCTGAACTCCCGTTTCGTTAATGCGGTGCAGCTGTGAGAAGCCGCATCCTGCCACCTCGGCTCTGCCAGGCCGGGTTCCTGCTCTGGCTTGTGTGTGGTCGGGCCTCTCCCAGCCGTCCACGCCGCTCACCTGAATATGGCAGCCAGGTCTACGGAAGCACAGGAGGGGAATGATGATGGGGACAGACCATGCAGAGCCCTCGACAGAGACAGCGGCTGTACCTGTCATCCTTCATGTGGCGGCAGGTAAACCTTTCAGACAAAGCCCACCTCTGCTCCAGCATGTGCGTGAGTGTTAGCCTCTAAAGACCAGGTAAAATTCCAGAATTAGCACAAATTTGCACAAATTACTTTAAACAGCCCCATTCTTAAATATTGAAGACCCCAAGTGACATATGGCGCTTTTCTATTGGTATACAGCAACCGGCCAATACCGGAGCCATACCACGAAGAGATGGTTCCAGCTCGCTTCGGGTTTCCACTGCAGACGGGTCGGCTCGGCACAAACTTGTTTACCGCTCACACGGCGTGCATCATGATTTACTGTGTGCTAATTTCCTAATTTTCTAGCACATCTGTGAGACTCGCCGTGTTATATTAACATCAAACGTTAGTGGAATTAGCATTTGCTTGGGTAAATTTACCTTGCGAATCCATTCTGTTCAGCTGCTCAGTTTTTTTTCCCAGTTTGGAAAATTTTTTGAGTCTCTACTTATCAGGAATTAGTAATGATGAATAATATACAGAATATACCCTTTTTCCCTTCAGGTAAACCATGTGCAGGAAACTGGTATCTAATCAGGGCCATGTCAGTGCAGCTCGGGTACAGCTTGGTTCTTGGCAGCAGTGAAGAAGCGCCAATAGACACTGGCTAAGAGCAGCTTTGTCTGGGGTGCAGCTAAACATCGCAGTTCTAGAACATTCCTCAGGTTTATATCATCCACATTCCAAGTCCCCATCATGTGACCGCAGTCTCGCAAAATCCCAAACAAATTCAATTTTGCCAAGATGAACATCTAAAAATAACTGCTGGTTTTTTATATTTCAAAAAAACAGGATCAACCAGGTATGTAATCTCAAATATTATAAAACATGGGAGAGAGGAAAAAAAAACCCTTTCCAGCAATTGTCCTGGGCTTCTTTGGGAATAAGAGAGGGTATAGCAGGGATTCAAAAGCTGACAGTGCGAGCAAAGTCAGACAAGACATCTACTACAATGTCAAAGCACCATATTCTCAAGACATGTACAACGTCAAAGTGCAGTACTGATGGCATATACAATATCTGCAACTCTGGACTCTTCTCCTACGCAGCTCCCACACGCAAGACACAAAATCCCAGCCACTTGGATTACAGCAGCATGCTGACATCGCATTAATAATCATGATTACCCACAATCCCACGCACATGACGAGAGAGATGTACCCATCAATTAAGGGTGAAAACCCAAACTGCATGTCATCAGATTTTATATTTGTACACATACAGCTGGCACACAGTGGGTTAACGTGTTTAAAGGACTGTAAAATCAACAAATGGGTAGCGGCTGTCCGGCTGGAAGTAATCTGCACACACTAAAGAGGGGGGCGACTCAGAATCTCCTCTGCTCTTCGGAGAAAAGGGAACAGCAGGGCCTGCCAGACCACAGCTACACCCACTGCAGCATCTCCCGCTAGGTCCTCTCAGCCTGGACCCCTTTTTCACACGACCCGAAACATACAATCATCAAAAATCTCTCTTCATATGCCAGTGGATGCAGACCACCCTGCCATCCCTGAACAATTCAATTTCCAGTGCCAGGGCTACCTCCTCCACCCAAGCATAGGGGCTAACAATCCTGCAGGAAGTGTGCGGCCTGCCGGGAGAGCGGGAGCAGCCGCGAGGGTGGTCCTTAAAGATGAGCATTTGGAAATGCTGCTTCTCACCTACTCATTTCAGGAATTCTTCGATTTTTCAAGCACGTTTATTAAAGGTTGCTCGAGCAGCCGAATTTAGTCATCCACTCAATCTCTCGGGTCGTTCATTTATTTTTCTGCGCTCATTTTATTTACCTCAACTGCTGTGACTGTATTTAACATTTGGTTCATTCATTCATCCATCCACCCATTTTCTGCAACCACTGATCTTATTCAGGGTGGCAGGGGGTCTGGCAAGGCAGGGAACAAGCAAGGATGGAGCACCAACACATCGCAACTCCAATTAACATCAGCATGTTTTTGGACGGGGGTGGGGGGGGGGGGGGGGCAGTACCTGGAGCAAACCTCTCAACGACACAGGGAGAACACGCAAACTCCACAAAAGCCTTGCAGAGACTTGATCCCAGGTCCCAGTGGTGTGAGACGGCAGTGTGAACCACAGTACGGGGCTCCAGATAGCGACTAAAATGGTCGGCAACGCAACTAGATTTTTTATTTTGCAACTAGTTTTTTTTCATTCCAGTCACCAGTGGCAACTGCCTCTCACAATAAAAATAAAATAAAATAAAAACTAAAAAGGCAAGCAAAGTGGCAGCTTTTAGTTACGTGCACTATAATAACCTGCGTCTGTCTTTCTGAATCACATGATTAAAGCGTGAATCAATGCAGAGCAGGTATGGAGAAGGTATGGAGAAGGTATGGAGAAGGTATGAAGCAAGCGAGGATGGGGCATGGAAGGAGGGGAGAGGAGAAAAAAAAAAAAAAAAAGCACACACACATATCGATGGACTCTTGCAAGACCCCGCAATACTTTTCCATTACCATTAATACCTGCACTGTGTCCATAAAAAGTACAAAAGATAGATTTTATTTATGGACTGATATGTATTAAAGCAGTAAACTATGGGGGGCAATGTACACCATGTAACTTGCATATTAAGTGTTTTTATACATATTTATTAATACGTCCATTCACCGCTAATGACTTTAAGCAAGCCAGCTGGACTATTGAAGGTAAAGCGTGCACACACAAACACTGAAAAATATTACAGCCGGAAAGCAGCGTATAAAGCTAACTACCGCAATTAAGGTTTAAACTCAAACCGCTTTCTGGAATATTTCAGTATAGATCCGCATATGCCCACATGTGTCATCAAGCGAGAATACCAGTGAGGTATCCCCGAAAGCGGGTTTGGGTTTAAACCCTAACTATGACACGGCGGTAGTTAGCTTTATATTCAGATTTCCAGTTGTAATATCTTTCAACAAAAGCAAGCAAAACATCTTGGTTTTCCAGAATTGTTTATGACATAGCTGTAGACCCTACACCAGGGCTGCTCAAATCACGGTCCTCAAGGATCGAGCACTGCTGTTTTTCCAGCTTTCCTTTACCCGAGAGTCGGTTGCAAAGCCTCTGGCCAATTAGAGCCAGAAATTATTAAGCTAACTACCTGGGAGACTTGAAAACAAGGCCTGGATTTGGAATCAAGGGCCAGATTTGAATAGGGGGGCTCTAACACCATAGCCTGACATGCACTTCCCCAGAAATGCAAGTACATGTTGCAGTGATGCAGACCACAAGAAATGCGACTGGCTGCTTGGTAGCATTAGTGTTTTTTATACGGTGAAGAAAGCACATACCCTGGTCTACTTATACTGATGATGGAACCAGTAACATTACTTACATCCAACATTAAATAGCTTATTTAGTTTAATGTTGGATACAAATAACGCTTAAGTTTCGTTTTCTCTCCCGTCTCCAGAATTTGTACTAAAGTTTGTTGTGACTGTCTTTCTCTGCTAGCATTAGCAAACTCCCTGTACTCTGCACTACAGCGCATCTTCAGATGTGTGATCAGATTGCTTGTGTTAAATGACGTGCTGTCCCTTCCCCCTCTTGACACTTTAGCAGAACAGAGCTTAATCTGCTTTACTTCTGTCGTCGCCCCTTATCCTAAAATATGTCCAAACTACTGACATCCACTGTATGTACAAGCCAATTTGTTCTCTGCATTTTGTTTGAGGTTGAAAAATCTCTCGCTAGACGCCAAAATCTGATTGGGAGGCACAAAAAAAAATCCAGCAGCTTTGAGTTTTAACATAATGCTGCAATTAAGTGGTATTGGTTCTTGGTATCGGATAACTTTTATGAGTAAGAGCATATGTACGTGGTATTGGCCCGATACCGCTATCGGTGCGTCCCTAATTTACTCTTCTGTTCTCATGTATAATAATGCAGACAGTAGGCAGATGAGATAGCTGAGATAGGAGAAAGAAAAGGCAGAGCGAGGTAGACCGGAGATAAAAAGTATTTTAAAACTTATTTCACATTTGGCATGTGATAGAGATTATTGCTCCTAAAAACGCATTTCGCTCCTAAATATTTTGGGTTTACGAGCCAATGGCCAATTCACAGTAGAAAATGAGAAATAGCATTATTAAAAAGCACAGCAAGCTCAGAGCTCAGGTGAAAATGAGAGTCAGAGAAGAATCAAAAGTCAGTGGGACACAAGCCGAGTCCCATGCGTCAAATTCTACAGCCGAAGGTATGAAACATGAAGCAGCACTTGCAAGGAAACACACAAAGTGAGCCTTAATAGCAAGAAAAGAAGTCGTCAAAGCTCTCAAGCGCAGGTCATTGACAGTATGTTTAATTAGTCACACAGGTGCTGAACGGGGACATGAGGGTCATCTCCATGGCGATGACGTTCCAAAGAGGCTGCCAGTAAAATATCAAGGCTCGGACTATACCCTCCCACGGCAGACGAGAACAAGGGCACCGCCGATATGTGGCAAAGGTATCATGCGCTTCACTGCTCAGTAATCCAGCCTGGTTGTAAGCACCCTGTGGAATGTCAATGCGTGTACGGTGCTCTGAGAAGTGGGGGCTCGTCTCCAGCCTCATGGCCTGAGCACCACAGATAATGTTTTATGTGCCGTTGCAGCGTGGTTATCAGGGAGTGGGGGAGCTGGCTGGCTGGTAGAGTTAACTGCCCACAGTGGCCAAACCTTTCTGTAAATCTACGATGTATGAAGTGTCCACGAGCTTTGCTAAGTAATTGCCACAACAGACCAAAATACTTACTTGGAGGCAGGAGAAGATCATCCCTATGGTTAAAACCTACCGGAGTGCCAGTTTTCAGGGGAAGGGCGAGCCTTTTATTTATTTTTCCAAATGTTTTCTTCCAGGTCACACTGACTATGACACGTCTGTTAATACTGCTACCAGTAAGAACGACATCATCATAAGTAGATGTTTGTTCTGCAAAGACAACATGAACATAGCAAGAAACACAAACCTCCCAATCATCTGTCTCATCTCATCTTAAATGCAGATCGCACTTGTGTAGTCTAACACAAAAGAAAAGCAGGCCCAACCCAACCCTAACGTAATGACAGCATCATCATCATCTCGCCAGTCCTTCACCTCCCCTATCACTTCCTGGAGAGAAATTCCCATCATGCCATGAATCATTCACCAATTGGGTCAGCAGGTTGCTGCAAAAGGCTTAGCTGATTAATGCCTCCTCAGGCCTGCCCCTAAAAAAACTGACCAAGTTACTTACCATTGATTTTGCAGATATGACCAGGCCTGTACAATTTCCCATTGCAAAGCTTACTTGCTCGGGGGGGTGGGGTTGCTTCCACGCTGGCTTCCAAGCTGCAAACACCATAATTATGCTCCAGAAACAGAGAAGCAAGCAGTTTTTCAGATGATAGGGGAGTTACAGTGATAAGGTTTCTCTGGCCTGCATGCAGTCAACAAATGCTTTTACCTGCCTAAGACGCTGTACCAAGGACACTTAGATACATATTACTGCCCACTGTTTTTTAGGAATTTGGGACAGCAGCCAAGGTGGCCGAAGTTCACAAATAGTTTAAGGATGGCCCAGGCACTTCTTCACATGCAGTTAAAAAATATTGTTGCATGTTAAAGGTAAAACATGTTTTCTACCCCATTTGCCAGTCATTTCCATTAAGCAAAGCCTGCCATTTCTGTCACTTAAGGTAAGAGCTTCTGGCGCCGTGGGGGCATGGGATCGCCGTTTTGCCCTTAGTTCTAGTTGACATCTTCACTTTGGGCAATTCACACCCTGCTGCTCTCAGAATTCTTCAAGAAGGGAAATTCGTATGAAAGAATGTTTATAAAAAGTAGTGAGAGAATGCACTATTATTTATTTGCACTAATTATTTGTTTGTTTAACCGATGTTTTTTCTCCAAACGTAATATCAATTCTATCGCATCACGCTTAGGAACATCTCGCACGCAAAGATTAAGATTAAATTAAATTAAATTGCCCCAAATGGAACAACAGAATGGACTGGGGACCTTCACATGAGTGCTTGTCCTTAGCCACTATGCTAACTGCAGCTCATCAGGCAAATAATTGAGAAGAAAACTCTGCAGTTTCATGGACCCTGAACCATACAAAGACACTTTTGTGCATCCTAAGAGCTAAATATTAAAAAAGAGAATTTGGATAATTAAAACTTCCTGTCAATGCAAACCCTCTTCCCTCCACACATTTTTTATTTGAATGGCTTTAAGTACAATGTAAAGAAGAACCTCAATGGTACAGGGTAACCTTTCAGCTCTGGAGATCAGACTCCAGTCAAAATAAAGGACAATGACCATGATGAAACCAGGCTTTGACGTTATACCTCGATTCTGCAGATCAAAGACGACATTACTGTAGACTGAGGGTCTCGAACATTACTGCAGTGGGACTGAATTCTGTGCAAAGCAAAAGTCTGCAGAAGAAAGCATTACTGTCACGTATAAATACAACTCTGATTTCTCAGGAACCAGCAGTAAAAGCTAGATTTCTTAAAGTCAGAACGGAGCCATGTTTGAAACAGATTTGCTTGTATTACAACAACTTATTTTAAAGTTAAGAACAGAAGCTGGGGAAGGGGGGCTATGTTCTGACACACTTTATCACCAAAAGTAACATCTGGTGACAGTTACACACAAAAGCATGCATTAAAATAAAAAGCACTTCACAAGTTAAAACAGTGTCATGTCACTATCATTAGAAGTTTTGTAAATTTAGCTGTTACTTTTGAGTCTTTGAAAACACTGATTCAACTTTCTGAAAACGGTGATTATTAAGTAGATATTACAACGTGCCAAGAGGCAGCCTGATCAACGTTAAAAGGCTGATTATCCTTATGATCCGTCTTGAAAAAGCATTAACTGATTATGACTGCAATGGCAGCATGTTAATAAGACTCACATGGCGACAGAGTGAAGCCTTGTCATTTGGAAACAGTTTGAGGGTTATTATTCTTATTAAATAGCAGACTTATTTAGAGCTTCTTACATACTTACAGTAACACTTTACAGGGAGTCTCTGGGCTAAGAACAACTCCTACTTACAAACGGACTGCCATTAAGCCTATTACATTAAAAACTTAAATACTATGGTTTGTAATAATGAATGTGCGCACTACTCTATGACACTCGTGAAAACATCGCGTGGTTTTGGCGGTTTGTCGGCCCGGAGTACAGTAGAGTACCGCATCTTATTATCACTGTATTATCATTACTGCTATTGCGTATTGCATTCTTATTGTTCCGACTTACCTACAAATTCAGCTTTATAGACAGACTTATGGAATGGAAGTCCTTTGTCACTTGGGCGCTGCCTGTGTTTTAGTAAATACTTTAGAAAATCCTAAGTATACATGCTGTATGAGAATTTAAAGTAACAGTTTTTTTTTTCCCAGAGTTACTTTAAAATTTGTATAAACAATGGCAACTTACCTTTGGCTCAATAAGAAGCATTATCAGTAGACTATGGGAAGTAGAATACAGACTCTTTGTAAATCCTCAGAATTTGTCTAATGGACATTGCAACTACAGGTTTGTATTATTAAATGATGTTCTGTCTGTCAACGTGCTCAACACAATGAAGTATATATTCTATACAGACAAACAGGAAAACTGTGAAGGTTTCAGCTTCCTAATGCTCTGTTCCTCAGGATCCTCAGAGCTACTGGAAGGTCGGTCAACATCATGGCAAATATGGAAACACTACCAGCCATGTACACAGACCAGGTAACAAGTCCTGAAAAGGCTCGTTTTATTACTTAGGTTAAATAAACAAGCAATATTTCGAATAAGATTCATACCACGTTAAACATAAAAGAAGAGAATTTCAGTGGATTTTTCCATTAAAACTTCCGTGCTTATGGCTACATTAGGTTATCTCCCAGGGCCCAGAACAGCAACCTCTCAATCCCCAGTTCACTTCCCAAAAAACCATGCTACCTAGAGTTCTACCTGAAGAGCAAAATATGTCAAGAAATACTGCATACAAGAGGGGAACTGATCCACTGCAGGTCACTGGACAAACAAACCTGAGATGACACAGATGACATCCACAAGACATGACCTCAGAACAGACAGACTGGGGTTTGCATGCCTGGGGCTGGGCGATAGGTCACTGCAAGCTGCCTGTGCCCTGGTCCACCACAGCAGATGCAATTCAGTGTTACCTGGCACTAGCTGGCTCCTCTCTTCACACATATATGCTCGCTCTCGCGCTCTCTCTCTCTCTCTCTCTCTCCACCCACACATGGACACTTCTAGACTCTGCTCTACAGACTGTGAAACAGAGAACCGACCCTGCATTCCAGACAAGGCTATAGGAGCTGTAACGACCCAGCCTTGCGTAGATGAGTGCGGTCCTGCAATTACACTCCGCAATTCAGATGTCACTCTGCTGAATTTGACGGTTTGATGCCACAGACCACTAGTGAAAATATGAAAGTTCTAATGAGGTTAGAGTACAAACGGCAGTGATACGCATGAGACTGATAAAATCTTTCATGACTAACTTCCAGCCACTGCCTGGGTATCATGTCAAACCTAAGTATGAAGGTGCAGCCCAAAAATACAAAACATCCCTGATATTTCTAAATGTCGCTGCACTTCCTCTTTACATTTTGGATCATCCACTCATGGTTACTATTACTTGTGTTTTAGCAAGTGATCTGTGGTTGGTATATATGCCCTTTTGCAAGTACGCAAGAGGTCAGAAAAGGAAAAACGATAATAGTAAAAAAACAATACATTCCATAGCGAAAGAAAAAGAGTACGTCATTGTCATGGACAGTCTCCATCTTAGTAAATACATGAACCTAAATTTGGTTTCAGTTTTTTTTTTTTTTTTATCTGTACATTTCATTCCCGGGCAACATTTCCTGCTTTCTAACAAGCGGTAATAAGAGTGTTGTTATATATTTATAAATGTGTAAATAATGAATAGGTACAATGTATCCACTGCTGCCTATTAGCCATATCGACAAATCTCAAAGCAACAGGTCAATTAGGAGGTCTATACAAACATCCACTGTAGACAACAGGAGCAATGACGGCTCGATCAGATCAGACCGTCCGCCTTCCTCGCAGCTGCAGAGGGGAAGTTGGACAAAAAGATACACATCGACCACTCTAATCTACTTCCACCATGCCGGAATGACTTCCAGTCAGACTGGGCTTTGTTACTTACAGGTCTGACAAATTACTCAAAAGTGCTCAAATTTATATAGCATGAGCACGCAAAGGAACTGCAAATCAACAGGCAACTTGCAAAATTAAGTTAAACCACAAAACATGTGACGTACATATTTGCTACAATGAGGTAAACCAATGCAGATTCGATTAAACATCCGGCACAAACTCACGGTATATTAAATACACGTTATAGTATTTTATAATAAAAAATGACCAGCATCATACGTACCCAATACTCAATACCTGGAACTTCACGTTAACACACACGGCGATGAGCAGATCCAGGATATAACCGTACGCCGCGCTAAGAAACGTGCATCTCGGCCGCCTTTTTAAGCAGCAGCAAGCGCCCGAGCGACAGCGGTCTCCCCGTACATCCGTATGTGAGCCGAATCGCGCCCCTCTCCGTACGTCAGTCAACTCAAACACGACACACAGGCGCCGTGTCCATCCTATCGCTCAAGCTCACTTCGTGGGAAAATGAAAAGAGAAACGAGCGATAAACAGGCAGCAGAAAGAAGGACGGGTCAGCGGGGGAGGCTGAGCGGACTGGCGGCTCCGTCACACAGCAGCACAGCGCTCCTGCCGTTACCGCCGCTTGACAGCACGTCAACACAGCCTGGCGCCGGAGCGCTAGCAGCCACCGACTCGCCGGCGCACGGCGACGGTACCGTCGCTCACCGACACGCTCCCTTCACACTCCCCTCCCTTCGGCACACCGACGTGCCCAGAAAAGAGGCGTCGAGCCCGCGGCGAGCTAGCCAGCTAGCCGACTGAGCGGAGGGCTCGCAACATCAACAATAACATGTCCACACTGCACGGCAATCGCACCCAAGTGGGGACGGTCGAAGCCTCGACTTTTCCCCGTTACATGCGAACAGATAAGCGAGTAATAAAGTTCGCTTGCGTTTAAAAAATTGCCGCGCGAACGCGACTGGGTGCAATAGCGATTATTAACCTATTAAATAAATACAGGTTTGGAGCTGCGCTTTACCTTCAGTTCCGCACTCTCCGCCATCTTGTTACTCTTGGCGCAGGCGTGATCAACCCCCGGCACGTGGGACGGACGTGTGACACGCTGACGTACACGCGCACACTTTCAAATATACTGCGCATTAAGCGGGGTCTGTTTCCCGTCGGTCGTCTTTTAATGAAGTTATGAATGTTTGTGGTCTTAAAGCAGTCCTGTGGTGGGTTCTCATTGGACGGAATACCATGGCATGAACCGTCAATATAAATTACATCATCCCAGGCAATAAAATTCCGGGTTTGACCCTCCCTCGTCGGCAAAATCTACCGAGGTAGATCTATGCCGGACACCCCATGAAATATATTTCTCGCTACAGGGGTTGCATCATCCTGAAGTCCTAAAGTTGTATTGATGTATTGCATACACGCAACGGTTTATGACTATTAGCATTCGTGTTCTGTCTGGAAATAAATGTTATGTTCTACGTAAGGCACTTTTAAGTTATTTATCATAGGTCTACGCTTAAATTTGTTCCACCATAAAAAGTGTGGATTAAAACATGGTCGCAGTATTAACCGTAACTGCTCCCCATAAAAGAAAAACAACTTAATTCTTAAATCTGAAGTTAATATCAAAACTTAAAATCAAAGTTACACAATTCAGTTTGCAATTTTAATATTTTCATTGTTTTCCATCCCATTGTTATTTCACAATAATGGGAAAAATATGTTTTTTAAAATCTCAATTTCAGAAGCAATCAATATAAGTTATTTACAGGCCCAGTCTGGCCAAATGGTATATGAAGCATTTTCTCAGTGGGCTTCTGGATTTGTCAGGGAAACAGTCTAAAAAATGTATTTGACAACCCCTCCCCCATCCCTGAGCCCAACAAAATTCATCACAGGGACCCCTGAAGTCCAGGGCAAATTTTTAATCCCAGCCCAGTCCTGATTCTTCAGAATCAGAAGACTTTATTAATCTCGGAGGAAATTGCTCACATTGCGACTGCAGAATCACACATAGACACCAAGACAAGAACGATATAGTATAAGTATAAAAATCGGAATGAAATGTAAAACAAATTGGACCACTGTTAAACATTCTAATAAAGTTAAAATAAAATAAAATAAAATGAAATAGACAATCTCTTTAGAGGAGTCTAAAGTACCTTTGTCCAAATGTTATAGGAAAGGTAATAACGTATAGGAGTAAATTGCACAGTAAGTAAAAGCATATTGCACCAATATCATAAGTGGTTATATTGCAGTAGTTGGTAAAGCCACTTAGATTTCAAATTGTTGGGAAAAGTCGAGGTATATTACACTGAATCATGGATAATAATAATATTGCACGTTTTAATTATATTGCCCAGGTATCACAGAGTCACAGATCGTTAAAATAAAAATATTGTGCATAAGTAATCATAGGTAAATGTATCGCATATGCTAGAAACCAAGGAGGGGTAGCGTCAGTTATTGCACAATTATTGTGGCAGCAATAGGTTACTGTGGATGGAGGAGTTATAGAGTCCAATTGCGGTGGGGAGGAAGAATTTTCTTCATGGGGTTTTCTAAGCTCATGTTCCCTGACCCCAGTGAGAGGTCACTGTCACCTGTCTGTTAAAATGCTTCATAAATGTTAATGAGTGCCATAGTCACCGACAAACTCTCTCTCATCAGGGTGCTGACGGAGCTGCTCTGGGGGGGGGGGGGGGGTTTAGTTATTTTAAATGCTTT
>JAABNX020000008.1:1826947-1844390 GCA_015163995.2 Mormyrus lacerda
GCTAATTTCCGTATGTTTGAAGACAAAATCTCATCACGATAATCACAATTAATTATTATTATTATTATTATTGTTATTATTATTATCATCATCATCATCATCATCAATAATAATAGTAATAATATTATATTTGTCCAAAACCTCTCAAGATGACATTTTTAATTTTAAATACATGTTATTCAAACTGTGAAAGGCATTTATTGTTTTACATTTACAAGCGTAGGAGGAAAACAAGCAATAGTATACCGTTGGAGTCCAGCAGCCCGCACTGATAATTTTTGGTTGGTCCAAAATTAGCTGGAACATTCAAGGGCATGTGATCATCCCTTTCACGTGCGTACACCTGTAAAATGAACCGCGCAATTAAATGTAATTACCCTCAATTCTCTAATGCCACACAATTCACAATCTTTTCTGTAGAGATCTGATACGCCCGCGTACGCAAGGCCAAATTGTGTACGAGTAACAGGCAATTAATGTTTATACCTCCTAATTTGCACCCCCTTTCAGAGTCCCAATATCGTAGCTATCTAGGCCAAATTATACGGATATTTGAGGAACAGCATTTACAAATAAACAACGATGAACACTCTATACAAATTACTGAAATTTGATTGGAAGCTCTTCAAAGCGCAAAGCCTAAATTTAAATATGACCTCATCGGTTAAGATGAGAATCTAAAGTATAGTAGCATAGTAAAGCATAGTAGCTAGAAATAATAAAACAAGATTTTTTTCCATTTTATGCGTTATTCAGCGTATTGGTTATACCTTATTTGCAAACGTAGACTATGTCTCTTGCTTCCACCTTCTCGAAGTTCCATAAATTCGCGTCGTATGCTTTCTATTTGTATTTGCAATGTAAATTTAAATTGTATATAATGGATTATGCCCGTTTGCGAGTTCACGCAAACGAATATGGTGTTTTTTTTCTTATATATCTCACGAATCTGAACTCGAAAGACAATTATATGGGAGGTTATACTGACTTCATACAAAGATGCGTGGTTATTGCCATCTGCGATGGGTTCGCTCTGCCTCTCCTCGCCCGGGGATCCTGCCTCACTGAAGGTTCCTCTCTGCGAGTCCTCCGGGGCGGGCAACGGTTCGGGCTCAGGTTCCTGATTCTTTTCTGGGGTGACTTGAGAGATGACCAGTGCTGGTGGGCTGTGGTGGTCCTCCACCGAAAGCTGGAGAGATTCTTCATCTTCGGGCATCCTGTTCGATTCCACATCCACATCCGGTTCTTCCGCGCTGTCCGCGTCGGGGGACACGGATCTATAACTGGAACTCTCGCTCATGAAATCTGGTGACATGTACCCGGAGCGGGCCCCATTGTACGCCTCTCGGTTTCCATAAAGCTTAGCTATGCTTTCAGCGTCTTTGACGACTGGTCTGAAAGCAGAGATGTAACTTATTTTTCTTGGGGCAATGGGCACTCCCTCCATTGATCTAGTCTCATCTCCGGATTTGTCCTCTTCGTTTCTGGTAGACTGAGTGCTGGAGCACCGTTCACTGTCTAAAAGACTGTCCTTCGGAGTGTTGGTGCTTCGGTCGCTCTGTTCTGAAGTGTCCTGCTCATTCTGCCTGATGCTCAGAAGCTCTGTGGGCGGTTTAGGTTGCGATTGAGGGTAAGGAGGGATGGGGAGACTGCCGGTTGCGGGCCAAAACATTGGGAAAGAAGGGTAAACACTGTCCTTTGCTCCGGGCCAAAACACACCAGACAAATTGGTTTTATTTTGTTCTCCAATTCCAACGCCATCATCTTTTTTTTGACACAGTCCAAATGCTGGAAATCCATACGGGTGTGGAAAGAGTGGCGGTGGTATTTTTTGCAACATCCCGAAACTCTTGCTTGGCACAGGAATGACGGGGTAGCTGCGCACGCTGTTAGCCAGGCTAAGGTTATCTCGGTCTTCCTCGCAGCGCATAGTTTTGTGAGGGATCTCGGGTGAACTGCTTTGAGGAAGGCTGCCGGAGCTCGGTTGTTTTAGAGGTGAAGAACGCTCAGACGCCCCAATAGGCAGCGTCCTTTTACGGCTTCCGCCATTGAACATGGCTTTCACGTCCTCCCACGCATGGGCCACGTCGTCCGATATACTTTTGTCTGTTAATTTCAAGTGGCGCCGCCAAGAATTGAAATTAGCTGCATCTGGCTGCGTGTATTTTGACTCGGGAGTACGATGCGAGTGAAAGATGAATTTGTTGGGAGAAAAGTACATATTGCAATACGTGCACTTAATACACTTTGCTCTAGAGCTATTATACCTAGCTGGTATGAAGCTACCTCGGCTTCCCCAAGCGCATTCGTGGGACACATCAAATGCGAAGTTTTCGGGTAGTTTGGGGGGACTGTGAGCGCCAAGAAATGATTTGCAGAGCCTTTCGGCCTCGCGCTTGGTGATCATCCCACAGCGCCTTGAAGATATGGGCATTGCCCCCGCGCGCCGCAAAATTTCGAGCTGGACCGGTGTGCACTGCACACAAGTGATCCCAAGAGCAACGCGTCGATTGTGGATTTCGTTGTAACTGTAGTTTTTTAATAAAGTATTTGAAATTTGTGCCAGGCAGAGTCTTTCTTGGCCGTCTATTACCAAAGAAACGATGGGAACTCCATATAACGCAGTTTCACTGACTTGGTTGGGTTTAAGAGAGCTGGTACTGGAATATGGCTGAAGTTCTTGTTTTGAGGTGGGGGAAGAGTTGGAATCTCGTCCCGTTGGAAGCTGACTGGGGATCGACTCCATTCCTGGAAGTCTGAAATAATAATAGAAACATTTCAATTAGTATATAAAGATAAACTCTGAACCATGCTTATATTTACAGGGATTTTTTTGCAAACATCATCACCTTTACGCAATAGTATTTGGATCTGCTATATAAGCACTGGTTTTCATAAGTAATGAAACGGACCAGTGAAGTTTCACTGTTTGTTGGAAAGAATGTACCGCGACATTTTTTGCTATTAAAAATGGACAATTTCTTTATACCAATTTCTTTATATTTATATATATATGTGTGTGTGTGTGTGTGTGTGGTGATTTATTATAAAAGTGTTTTTAAAATGAACAGTAAATCGACTCAAATACATTTGTTTTGTAATAATTATAAATGACATTGAAAATATAGTAAGATAAACACAATAACAGCATTAGTGAAAAATAAAGAAAAAAGTAACAAAAGACGCCTCATGTATAATGTATCTGTAGTTTATGAAACGCGATTGTTAATTATGAGAGCGAAGTGACCTTCATTGCGACTGCGTTTCATTTTAGTCACCACTAACCGTTTTAAACAAAACTTGTTTTTTCTGGTTAATATAACCAGCAATATTTCCCTTGATTTTTCTCCAGAATTCTTTATTCTAAATATAAGTTATCTGGATTATGTTTATCATAATACAGAACAAATTCTTTTATCGGCATCGTTATCTTTAAATGAAAGGAGGATTTGTTGGATTTGCTTTGTATAAGTCCTGTTATTATTTGCGACGTATATGTTTTTGTATATTTTATAGCTGGTCTGAATTACATATCCTGAAGAGTTAAGTTTGCAGTCTATTACCAGTATGATCCCGAAACCTCTCCTTAACGTCTTTAGGTCGGCTCAGCAATGAGGAAGATTACTTAACTCTACCGATAAGGATGGTAACACGTAAAAGAGCAGAAGGAAAATATACTTTGAGCCGCGTCAATGAGCTTATCTTCGAAGTAAAGAACGACTAAGCTGCTTTCGTTGTAATTACACAGATTCAGTTGTGCGTCTTTGATCTGTTAATAATAGCCCTGTCTTGTATAATTAAAACATTGAAATTGCTACCGCTCAAAGCAACGTTTCGTTTGTAAATGATCGTTTTCAGTCAGTAACACGATATACTGGCTTTGCGAACAAATATACAATATTTACATGTGGTATATGATTTGTAGGCCGGGAATTTAACTAACGCAGAAAAAATCACGTTAATTAGGCCAAAAAACATGCAAATATTTAAGCAATTTATAAACACAAACATGAGAACAAGAAAATGTCATTCGGAGCCACAATTTATTGTTACACTTTAACGCAGAAGTGAAATACATAATCTTTATCGAAATTACGATATTTGGACTAATAACGATGACAGCGCATCAGCAGGAACACTAAAGATAATGATACTCAATGAGCGATCTTACCTTATTTCGAAGGAGGAAATCACTGTTCCCTGGAAACAGCAAACTCTAATTATACAGAACGGCTCTCAAATTTTTTATCAGTAACTATCAGAAATCGTCCAGAGTTCGAGGCGAAAATGGTGTAGGATTTTGGTGTTTAGATTTGGTGAGATATTGAAGTCTATCAGCCTGCTGATCTCTCTCACTCACTCTCTCGCTCTCTCTCTCTCTGTTTATCTCAGTGCAACGAGTGGACCTCCATCCTGCTCGACTCTCGTGCAGCGTGTGGGGAGCGGGAGGTGAGTGACCACATGGCAGTCCTGCTCTCTTCGCTAGTCCTCACTGAAGACACTCAGCGCTGATCAAGTGACAGCTAAACTAATGGCAAGGCACACCCACTTAGCACCAACATATTTACATTAACTGTTTGCCTTCGGGACTGGCGGAAAACGACAATCATGGTTGTCAACCAGACAATTTAAATTGAACCTGTGATCTTTTTTTCATGTTGGAAACAATAGGAACGAAAAAGCACATGCATCTGTAATGCAAATATATTGTCTTTGTAATTTGCTTATGTACAATAATTATTTTAGTGTGTCGTGATGAGTTGGCTAAAACGTTTTTATTGATATATAACGTAGCCTTCATTTCCTCAGTGCAGCTGCGCAGGTAAGGTGCGCTTTGATGATTTTATTAACGAACAAGATACTTTTAAATAAAAAAAACAAAAACGGGTTACTGGACGTTTTTACTGCTCGGTTGTTATGTTTAGACTGTAGATGTCTTTACGAGTGTTTCTAGAACAGAAGTGGAAGTGCATCGGAAGACTGAAGAATAAAGGATTTTGGCACGGGACAAAAATTGGGTTTAGATATTTGTGAAATTGTTTCACATAGGTTATTAACGTTAATTCGTATCTGAGTACGGCAGTGACAAGCAAATTAAGAAATCCCGGACACAAATAATTAACCAAAAATCGACATTCTGAAAATACGTTTTATTATTTCGCTACTATTATTACAATGCCATCTGTATAATGTCTCATAGGCGCGTGGCATCAATTACTATATTCTGCTAAATAAGAAATGAAATTTGACTGAATGTTATTTTGGGGGGGGGTATTATGGATGACATATAATTTATCTTTCAAAAATGGGTACCCGACACCGTATTTTCCAACATTATACTATTGCAAGAGACTGTAGTTCACTGAACAATATTTTAACTGGACTGACTTCAGTTTATTTATGTTGCATCGTGGATACACCCACTTTAGAGGGACCTTTAGATGAGGAGAACTACAGCGCACAACTAGCTAAAAGTATGGCTTCTGGCCTCAGTCTTAAGTTAAGTATTCGGACACGGTTAACAGCGCGGTCTGATCAATGCCCACGGTTAACCTTGTTGAGTCCTTCAATGAAATATCAATTATCGGTCTATTGTGAAACATGAGCCTATACGGACGCATCCATCTAAGAATAAACAGGAAAGATTCAGTGCAATGTGCGTTATTATTTAGCTGTACTTACCAGGATTACATGTAATTGAGAGCAATTCTCCTAATATCTACACCCAATTAAAACTACACATATATACACATGCAAATGCATGCAGTTAAATCAGTAAAATGCGAAGGTTTTACACATTTAAACGGCAGGTATTCCGAGGGCCGACAAAATCGTATCTACGCATTAATTTAATAATGGGGTATTTTGAGGAACAACATCAACAACATTGTACAATAAGTGTAACAGCAAAAACATCAATAACAGCAATAATGATGAACAGGTCCATAGTAACAGCAACCTGTCTAGTTTATTAATCTTTCACCGCAGTTTTATAGGACGACCGAGGAAAGTTGTATAGATTCAAGAACAGTTTAGAGGAGGATACCATTTAAATACAAATTACGATGCATAAAGAGTCCAAATTTCCCCGGGTTCTTTAAACAATGCCATATTATTAACTGTCCTTAATGGCCGCGTTGATTAAACTGTAATTAATCATACTGTCTAGGCCAAAATGTGAACAATTACCCTAATCAAACGTCCACAAACGGCCTCAAGCTACACTTTTGCTAAGCAGACCCTATTGAACTAGAACAGCTTTTGCTGTTAAGCAAGGCATGGGTTACATAATGTTTATGCATTATTTATTACTGATCTTGGTCATTTTTATAGCCAAATATATAGTAGGTCTGTATGCATTCGACAAGTGCTGGATAGGCAACGTACAATGCATGCCTTCTAATTTCAATGCAGATAATAGATACAGGAACTGCGCAATGTTCTTTCAGAATCGATACTTTTACGTTAGTTCAGAAATCGGAATAAGATTTCATCGGTTTTCTGAAACAGCCGTATAAGGCGAAACGGCAGGGACCTTTTAGTCAGACATGTTTAGTGTATTTGCATAATGCGAATATGGTGCACAACTGCAGGTAACGTTGGATGATGATCTATCAGCTTCTCAAGACCACCGCATTTGTTTCGCGGCGTTTCATGTCTGATTTGGACTAAATGAGACCGCTCAATGTATCGAAGTTGTAAATTTTTAGCTGCTTCGATACAGAGATCTGACAGCGACACTATCAGCCCAGAACACTGCAATATTAATGGAGAGAGGAACTTAAACCCGATCTGGCTGGTCCGTGTCATCTTTCACAATCAAGAGGTTTTCCTCCTCCCCAACAATAATTACAATTTTATACTGTAATTATTTCTCTCTTCTTAATAATTCAGAGCACAAGTTAAATGCCCCATTGTTACTGATTATTCCTGAGAAAACTTACGGGCTCATATGTCCTAAAACACTCATCGGCGTTTGGGTTCAGCACCGGCACAGCGACAGATCAGCCCGTGCGCTTTTAATTAGACCTTTCAGCGGTAACTCTAGACGAGCCCTTCCATTACCTCTGGACAGACTTGAATAAGATTTTTTCTTAGAGTAAATGATCTGAGCCGCATTTGCGTGCTTTCAATTGTTTAAACAAATTAGCATTTAAATATTAATGCAGCGTAGATTAAAGTCGCTAAACTGTACTCACTAAAAGATTTTAATTTGCAAAGTCCACTGGTAGATTTACGGACGTGCAACAAAATATCATGCAGAAATAAAGCGAGAAATATTTTGAAGACACCATAGCAGCGTTCGATAAACTGCCTAGAGAGAAAAAAAAGAACCGAACGTGTTTTAAAACTAAACTCGTAGCGTTTAAAATGCGCATTGACTTTTATATACAACCTCCAGCTCTGTCAATATTTGCCTTCTCTCCTGCCGTAGCATTAATCATACACAAAAGCTACACAAACTTTTAAAAAGGTATAATAAATCCCTAACCATTAAATAGCCTATATTATAGTATGCTTGTCGGACTTAGAGATTCATGTCTGGTCTCTAAGGTGTAGTGCTCTACAAATGTTTTCTTCAACCAAAGGCAGAAAGCATAAGATTAAATAACTAAAAAGCTGTTTAGACGCATCCTTTAATACACACATAATTTTACTCTGACATAAAATGTATGACGAAGGCCAAATTTCAAATACGAATTGATAAAAGCAACGTTGGACAAATAAAAAAGGAGCAAATAACAGGTAACAGGAAACATCTGTCATAGTGGGTGAAATTTAACTGGATGGAACTATCTGCTTTTGCGGAGACTTCTTCGTACAAAACGGACTTCAGTTCAATTATAGACTGCACATTGAGTAAACCGTACATTGTTCTTCTTGCTGATTTTTAAACGATAGCTGTCACAATAAACAAATCTTCATTTCGCAACTACACGAAAATCCCACGCACCATGCATCTCTTAGATTTTCTTTTGCTTTAAGTAAGTTCACAGCTTCCGAATGACATCACTCTTAACGGCGATGTTAAATAACAGCTGCATTGCCTATTGTTTGTGTTACCATTAGCTATTCCCTTCTGTTATCTACGTTTATTATTATTTTGATGCTTTAACTTGTCCACTTCTCTATTTATTGCATTTTAAAATGTTTATTCTCCTACTTCTGTACCTTCAGAATGGCTACTCCATAAAACTGATTTTTTTTTTTTTGTGAAACTATGCTAACGCTCAGGATAATTTGTATGCATCTCATTATTCAAAACTACCGTGAAATCCGTCAATATAACGACTCTCTCGCGATGTTATTGGGGCTGTTAAACGTAAACCCTTGTTTTATATTATGATTTAATAAGACAGAATGACATAGGTACTGATGCTACTCAGGCAGTTGGTTGTACGCTGGTCTGCTGTTTTAATGTACTTGTTACGTGCAGTAAACTGTAAGTCGCTTTGGGGGAAGCTTCTGTTACATGAATGAATGTTTGAATAGTTAAATACATACATAAAAGGACATTTTATATCATTACAATGGGCCTATGATGTTTTAAAATCAGTGCACAGTAAAGTCTTACTTTGCAACTTCTGGAAACAATGAAAACCATAGCTTTTTAAAATAGAACTTAAGTCGCTATGGTTCAGGAGAATCGGGGCAGGATGACCAACGTCTTCAACGTTCTCAATGCGAAACATGCCCAATTCACTCTGTTTTTTTCAGCCGAATACTGTCAAGTTTGGCCGCGCTGTCTCAGAGCCACGATTTCTCATTTAGTGCTTACCGCTAGAGACCAAGTAGAAGTTTAACTTATTAATGTTAAGAAATTGAAGGACTGGACACTCCTTTAACATTTTGTGACTCCGTTTTTTTTAAATTGTAACTATCAGAAAGCAGACTAAAAATCAGTCGTCTTTAAATTTCCGTATTATCACTTCTGAACACAAATTACATTCACAGATGTAATTATTTTGTTTATAATAAGCTAGAGAGATTAAATGTTTAGTTTTTAAAATAAGTCAGCAAAGACATGCTTGCACTTCTTCAGTTTTGTTATCATTATTCCAATGAAAGTTTTAATTAAGAAAAAGCCCTGCGCGGTAGTGGAGTATTACGGCTCTGCGCTAATTTGCTTCTCAGCTTTGGATATTAATTGTATCTGTTTGTGAGGCCCCGGCAGGCCTCCCGACTCTGATTAAAATATGCACTAATGTACGATGTTTCTTTACGAAACTGGCAGAGGACTCGTCCACAATGCGATCTATTAATTTTCCCTTTCCCTTCAAAACAATAACAAATACATGGTGTACAGTACGTCTGAAAGCAGCCCCATTGGAAGTAACCCTAGACAGCCCGTCCAACGACATGATGAAATGTTTCAGTGAAATTTTATACTGTAAGTGTTCGACTGACGATAGCCACTATGTCAATCTACTTATTGGAGGCAGCAATCGATACAATAGTATGCACACATTTCAGTCGTTGAAAAACAATGCACCGAGACTCCGACCACGTGGCAAAACTGAGGATAAAATTGACTATTGAACATAACACAAAGGACCAGTCGCCGGTCAGCCTCCAGAAACCTCATCTGTAGAAGATTTAACCCAGCGGAGAAGAAGCTGTGATCTTCCAGACTTCAGTATCGGTCAGAATTTGATTTAGATGAAACCCCAAGACACTGTATCGCCACCGGCGTAGTATCGCCATACAGTGTCCTTTGGCGGCTCTCCCGTCACACGAGCAGACACAGTGGAGAGCAGGACAGTCTTTAAACCAACACCATAGCACGCTCAACCCCTTCTCATATGTACAGTATGTCCCCATTACATGCCTGCTGAGCTTTGAATGAGTCAGTGTTCTCCAGTGTAAAGAGGACTAATGACTACAGCTGATGACTGGCGGTTTTTCCCCAAGAAAGAGAAAACAATTTGTTTAATTGACAATCGGGTCGCACTAAAAGTAAATGTATATAATTGTGATTATTATTCCAGAGTACCTTGAGTGAAATTGATTTAACCAGTTTATTCACGATTCACGGCAATTAAGAGAATAATATAAAAGAAACAAACACTCTCGTTGGTATATATGCGCAGGGAAAATGCCGTGGGAAATGCAGATAACTGTATAAGCCTGCCATCGCTTTTTGTTTTGGGGGAGGGGGTATTCACAATTAAAACAGGAACAATTAAACCGATGCTTAAAACTACCAACATAGCACCTTTAATTTTTATGCTGCACCGTCTTTAACACTAACCTTTCTTTTCACACGATTGCTTTGTACAAACAAACAAACCAAAAGGCTGTCGTACAGAATTAATGTCTATTGGATTCTATAAATGCACAGCGGGTTATTAAACGTTTTCCAGAGCACAGGCAGATGGCTGGAAGAGCGTGTTATTGCGGGGGGGAATCGGCGTGGAGCGGAGGCAGGCGGCGCTGAGCTCGCACGGCTCGCAAACCGGCGGGGAGGCGCCCGTGACCTCGAGACGAGCCTTAATTATTTATTTATTATTTAGCAACATCACGCGGCCACGTAATAGTGGAAGAGGTTAAACTGGGAATCACTCACATATTTGTTAACCTTTTTTTTCTCTTCGACTACGCTAATTCATTAACGGTATCAACCTACACGTTGCCTTTATTCGCTCTTCAGAATTCATACAACTAGCACTTACACCGTAGTAATTAACACATAAATAATGACGACATCAATATTTAATTAAGAACATTACAATTGAACATTACAATATCCACGATACTTTTTTGCCTTACGAAAGGGGTTACGGGCTATCGACAGTAAAAAAGAAAAAGTGCAACAGCAGGAATAAAAAAAAAAAATAGCCAGACCTGTTTACTTTTGAAGCAGCCCGGGAAATGTTTAGGTTAAAAGTTACAGAACCGTATCATATAAAAATAAAGGTTTTTCCTTGAGGCCAACAGAAAGATTGCCACATAAATCACAGCAGTCTAATTCAGTGGAAGTTTAATAAACGCACCTATTGAAAACGAATGTTCTCAATTTAACAGTTGTATCAGCACCATATAAAACCATGACCCCAATAAATTTAATTTTAGAGGCAGATCAATCCGCTTATTTCATATTGATCCTCGACTTGATACACTAAAATCGCCTCTTGCAGCTTTTTTTGTTTCGAATGAAAATAGCATTTCGATTACACCCTTTATTAGGAAAAGATTGCTCCGAGAGGATCAGTGTGGCCTGAAAATTAAATGGTGACATTTTAATTACTGGACATTGATAAAAGAATCCTGGGAATGGCTGTTTAGAGGGCTGGCACACTTTGTCTGACCTGATGTGCTAATCAAGTTGGACCGCTCTACGAAAGGTCACTGGCGCAGTCAGTGCAACGCAGAAGCGAACATCCACTGCAAATGGCAGCGCGAAGGGGGCCGCGTGTCACTGGATGGAGATGCAATCTCCGCACCAAACCGGGTCAATATTTCGGCAGACGTGTTTGTGTTCAAAACAAATTGAACATCCCTGATTCCATCTGGTACAGGATCACATTATGTTTTGCATATCAATAGATAAAATGTATATTTAGGGTTTATTAATGAATTTACCGAAGTCTGTATTGCTGAGATAAAATTCAATTCAATTCCATATTCATGTAGTACTTTTTCAAAAGAGATTATGAAATACATATTTTACAGGTACATTTCACTAAAATTTACCTGGTGATAATGGATCACGTATAAACTTCCATCTCTTCACCATGGTTAATTCTGAGGCACATACTGATCAAAATGTAGTTTTTACTACGGACCCGGCATTTAAAAACGTGGCCTACAGCTTTTTCCCCCAATCTAAATATTTTGCCCCGGACACGTTTGTCCGTGTTTGAACAGGTTGACGATCCGGCACCATTTCCATAATTGCAATTTAACTGTTTCCCAAGCGCTTTATTTCCTGATTCGGGTAAGACGTAATAATTCATCACCTGCAATCTTTTCAAAACAACAATTAGGCCTAAAACGGTCGCTGCGATTGAAATAGTCACCTAAACAATTGGCAGTCGTGTAGAATACTTAATAGTTGAAAACAGTGTCATTATTATGGTAGAGGGGTATAAATCAGATCCGAGAGATTGGTTATTTAGCACGCAGTCCCACAGCAAGAAAACGTAGTGAAAGCGGAGCCCCGGACAACAGAAAAGCCACAACAGACGGCAAGATACTGCGCATGATCTGCTGCTTTCTGTAACGCAATACGAGAATCGAAGCCCGTCTCCCAAAAGGATTCCTTATTTAACAAAAAATATTTGTAAAGACGGCAGAGGGCTGTACCCAACGAACTATTCTTAGCGTGTATCGCCATACCGAATTGAAGCTGTTCATGTTTCCCCTCCCACCCCCGTATTTTTCTCTACTGCTTCAGCACTATTCAGGTGAAGAGTCCCGTTTTAAGTTCTGCTTAATTCATCTTGATGGGGGTGCCGTGTGTTGGTAAGAGCGAAATGAAAACCAAGCAGTCAATAGACAAGGTTATCGATTAGGAAGAGCACTGCCGACACTAAACAGCTCAAACGGAGACAGAAACAAGATGAGACAAATTAAAACATCACCCACATCTTTAACAAGCGTCTTGTAGTCAGGAGACAAATGACTACATTAAAATGTAAAACAGTTTAAATGTACATACAATTTCAATAAACCTGTGAGGGACACAATGACTTATATGGGTGTAGGCTTTTTCTAGGTGGGGAAAGAAGGTCCGACCTAGAATGTCTACTTACCTACGGCTGCGTTAAATGTGTGATGCAAGGAAATCTAACAAAATCAAAACTTTACCCATTTTTGTACAACTACGCTTCCTTGCATAAAGGGTTAAAAGCTCAGCGTTCCGCCCGGCTTTTTATACCCGTTTAATAGGGTTGTGCATTTAAAAAAGCAACAGCTTAATTTTGCATTAATTTATTTTCACTTTGTTAAGCAATGCTGCTCACCAGGATACCGATAAAGTTAAAGATACGCCCGGATGTTTAAGCACAAAGTTGTAAAAATAACAAAACCACCAATTTGAGGGGAAGAAAAAAACACCCGGACTTTATTTTCCATTTTTTTGTCTGTATTATTGCACACATTAGGCTTCCCTGCTCCCGCCCTGTGAATTCCCCTCCCTCCATGAAAACTACATCACAGGCACGTACAGCGACATAGGCCTATATAAATTTGATTTCAAATAAATGTTACTTTAAATCACAGTAAAGCGACGTTTCAGAGCCACACAAAATTTCAATTTTCATATTACTATGAAGAAAAGTGACACACATTGGTTACAGATATATATAAAAGCCCAAATAGGCAGCAGAGAATGGGGCATAAAGGTAGGTTTTAAAGAGGCCGTGCTGTCCTTGGCATGAAGCCCGGGGCATGAGAGCAGAGAAGAGGACCCCCCCCCAAGGTGGATGCGATATGATCGGTTACAATGATTTACAAAGTGTCGGCGCTCTTCCGTGCACAGACAGCGGTCCGGCTTCAGTACATTGATTACAACAGTTACCGTATTGTCAGGCAGTGCAATCCAACACAGACCTAATTACGGCAGGATGATATTTACATCATTGGCAGTTTCGGCCTCTCACGCGGTGGCATTTAAAGTTTACGCAGCTTTCGAGTTTGGCAAAAACAAAAATGTCTCGAAGGCTGGAACTTCCGCGATTTCTTCAGAGAAATCTTGGCATATTTCTGCTGATCAGCTCCTTGTAGCAAAGTATTGACACATACTGCAAAACAGCATAAAAATGAAAGAAATGGAAAAAAACCTGACTAATATTTCCTAATTACAGACAGCAGTAAGTACAACTCCGGTGTTCAACAGAGATCTGTGAAGAAAATGATTTGAACAGCACATCCTGTCCATCATTCTAAGTCGTTCCACATTAACGCTTCATTATAGAGTTTTTGTTCAATCACGATCTTAGCTCTTCTCGTTGAACAATTGGAACATCAGCAACAGAATATGTTTGAATTACTTTTTTCAATGTATATAAAAATAAGATGACGGCTGAATCTAATACTGGAAAACATGCTACTTTCTATTTGTGTAACTTCTACAGGGATCTCCGCAAATCGCCGTGTAAGTTTACGGATATCCCGTTATTTACATTGCAAGTTTATTTCATTGTGCATCCAGTGCTACCAAACAGTGCAAAATACTTTAAAAGTGGCTTAAGGTTCAATTTAATCTTATTTTGTTTCATTGCTTTCGTGCTGTCGCCAGTTTCAGCTTAAGCAGACATTTCTTACGTGTCTATGACATTTGTCTTGTAAGAAAAAATAAGACTTATGGGTAAGCTGGGTGGTCTTACTGATATACGTCATTAATGAGTTACCGACAAAAAAAGTTGCGAACCAGTTTTTTTTTGTCAATTACTCACTTATAAACATTAACATATTTCGTTGGATTTGAAACACATGATTACGTTTAACTATAAAAGAAAAAAAAACATTAGAAAAGGAAGTTAGCGGGCAAAGGTATATACAGGAAAATTGATCTTGTAAAAACGACGGTAAATTACGGCAGACAGCGGGGGTAACATCAGATGCTGGCATTTCGGCCAAAGTGGCCGCACTGCCGAAACCTGGTGTGATTCGGGCGTAATGTAACATGGAGCTATTCTAAATATTACAGAAATCAGGAGAGCCGATAAAATACCGAACAAGCTGAAAACAAACATACCAATAGCACGCACGTGGGCCGCGGGGATACACTTCAGGTGAGAGCACCACTGAGGATTTTCAGGTTACCTAATGGACCGCACTGGACATAATATAAAGGGATGATGGCAATAACTCTCTATGTCTGAATTCTCCACAGCAGAACCTCTTTGATCAGTTAGCATTAAGTAGATTGTGAGCTGTCATACCCTGAAGAAAACCCAATTTGCTTACTAGGATAAAGCTTTTAACGTTTTAATCCGGCTGACCGGTAAGCTGATCTTGGTTTACTGGAGAAACATTCATTTGTATTTCAGCCAAATACAGCACTTCTGTTAAAACCTTGTGTGTGATATTCAGACCTTGTTTATTATGCTACATCAGGCAGCAGCCGAAATGTACAATTTAACCATATAACAGCAATATGTTTGAAATGTCAATAACCACCAGGAAAAATGTAAGAGAGAAGGGAAGGGTTTGTTTTTTTCCTTAAAGCCTGTGTAGGTCATTAATTTGTGCTCCAAGCTGCTAAAGGTGAGGATGCAGGACAAGACGACGGCTGAGGCCCCGAAAGTGCGCCGGAGCTCGGAGCCAAGCTCGGGTCTGACAGGGTCCGTCCAGGTATCTACAGCACTGAACCACCAGAAACGGACCGGTGGTCACGGAAACGACCCACAGCGGGACCGGACGACGGCAACAGCCTGATCGGCGAGCGAGAAGGCGAACCATGCAGGACCGCGCTCGGAAAACGTCGCATGGACGAAGCGTGACCGGTGCGGGAGAGGAGCTGTCCCAAAAACTGTCTTTTAGTCTCCTGGGCTGTGCAGCTCTGTGGGCTGTCCCGTGCGGCCGTGCAGAAGTGGATCCAAGCCTGTGCCGTGCGTAGCCCCTCTGGTGTCCGGGGGCGTAGCAAATAGGCCACGCTTGCGTCCATTCCTGTTTCTCCTCTTGATCACCTCCAGATTATGCAGAGGCGCCCTACAGCACTGAACCTCAGGCACTGTGGCCTACAGGCAGGCTTCAGAAGGTCTGGCGAGGTTCTCTCATCCATTTTGGGATTTGCAAAAGGTTTAAAATTAAAAAAAAAAAGAAAGGAAAAAAAACCTAAGTGGCACTGTGGTCTCCCAAACTGCCCCCGTTGTGTCGCGCCAGGTCACATGACACTCTGCGGCTGCTGGACCCTCCTCTCCTCGAGGCAGCGGCACACCCACATGGAGACCACCTCCGTGCTGCCGTCGTTGTACAGCATGATAAACTCATGGTCCTGTGGAGAGAGAGAGAGTCGCGGAGAGAGACCTTTAACAGCACGTTCTGCATGGAGGACAAGAGGCTTGCTGAGAATTTGCGAATAAATCTGCCAGCGTGTATCTGCTGTCCTGAGAAACGAGCTGAAAATAAAGGGCCCTGATTCGGCAGGGACTGGAAAATCCACAAAGGGGACTAGGAGCGGAGAGACAAGACGAGCCACATGCCACTGGATGCCGCTCATGCTGTGCTCTGGAAAAGAGAGAGTGAGAGGTGCAGTAACTACATGTGTAAGGTTTTGACCTCAAGCGTGCTACTTCATCCAAAGTGCAACTCACAGTGACTGTGGCTGTGGAGACTGGCCGTGGTGATTGTGGCCGCAATAACTGTACCCACGGTAACTGTGGCGATTGTGGCCATGGCGATTGTGGCCGCAGTAACTGTGCCCACAGTGAGTGTGGTTTTGGAGACTGTGGCCAGGGTGACAGTGCCCATGGTGATGGCGGCTCCAGCGTGCCGTGCGACACACTGTTGTGCCTGGGTGTTGCTTTACTGATATGCTCTGCTCGCCAGGGTAATGGAGAAGGAAATGGAAAGCAAATAGATTTGTGGGGGGGCCAGCCAGGGCTTCTTTGCGTGACTGGGGGGTTCATCTGGGATATCAGCCCCCCCGTCCTGCTTGCCAGGGAGTCCAGTGTCATTTCTGTTGGGAAAAACTGCTCTGTACAGCCTGGTATGCCACAGATGAACTCCATACTCAGAGCGGTCGGGTACAGTCCAATATGGCCCTGTACACATAGCTCAGTGTGGTCGGGTACAGTTCAATACAGCCCCGTTCAGTGCGGTCGGGTACAGTCTAATACGGCCGAGTACATATAGCTCAGTGCGGTCGGGTACAGTCCAATATGGCCCCGTACACATAGCTCAGTGTGGTCAGGTACAGTTCAATACAGCCCTGTTCAATGCGGTCGGGTACAGTCTAATACGGCCGAGTACATATAGGTCAGAGCGGTCGGGTACAGTCCAATACGGCCCCGTACACATAGCTCAGTGTGGTCAGGTACAGTTCAATACAGCCCCGTTCAGTGCGGTCGGGTACAGTCTAATACGGCCGAGTACATATAGGTCAGAGCGGTTGGGTACAGTCCAATACGGCCCCGTACAAATGGCTCAATGCGGTCGGGTACAGTCCAATACGACCCCGTTCAGTGCGGTCGGGTACAGTCCAATACGACCCCGTACACGTAGCTCAGTGCGGTCGGGTACAGTGTAATATGACCCCGTACATATGGCTCAGTACGGTCGGGTACAGTCCAATACAGCCCCGTTCAATGCGGTCAGGTACAGTCTAATACGCCCGAGTACATATAGGTCAGAGCGGTCGGGTACAGTCCAATATGGCGCCGTTCAGTGCGGTCGGGTACATATAGGGCAGAGCGGTTGGGTACAGTCCAATATGGCCCCGTACACATAGCTCAGTGTGGTCGGGTACAGTTCAATACAGCCCCGTTCAGTGCGG
>JAABNX020000008.1:1869253-1901521 GCA_015163995.2 Mormyrus lacerda
CTAGGCTGAATTAGCTTGACTTAGCTAATGTCTCACATACAGTGCTGTAGTAATGTGTGTTATGCAGGTCTGTGCTAGGCTGAATTAGCTTGACTTAGCTAATGTCTTACATCGAGTGCTGTAGCCCTCTTTTGATATGGGATTGTGCTAGGCTAAATTAGCCTCTTACTTAATGTCTCGCACACACTGCTGTAGTGCCATTATTATATGGGCTTTAGTTAGCTAATGTCTCACAGTGCTGTAGTCATCTTGTTACACGGGCCCGTGCTAGGCTAAATTAGCCCTAAATTAGCTCATGTCTCACATACAGTGCTGTAGCCCTTGTTTTATATGGACCTAAGTTAGGCTGAATAGGTCTGACGTTGCCTGAGCCTGCTCAGCTGTCCCAGCTCTAGACCCCCGTCTCCCCCCATTTCATTAGCAGGTTCTGAGGGCTTCCCTGCAGTGCCCTCCTAGAACGGCTCTTCCAGTCACCACGGGGCGTCCGCTCTCAGCCCCTTCTCTCCTGACATGATTTACTTACTCACAGCAAGCCCCCTATCCGCAGCATGAATGGAAATGAGTTCTCAGGATTTTTTATTTAAGTTTATTTGAAGGATCACAAAAGTAAAGGCAATGCAAGTGTCTGTTTTTAAAAATCCGATTTTGGTGTAGTGCAGGACAGGTGCTCTCTGATCCTGATGCTATCTTGAAGAAAACTCAAGTAATTAAGTAGACTCATAAATATGAACATGCTGGTGCCCCTGTGTACTTTATTAATGAAATTGCAGACCGCTTGTACTTCAAGCCCCTTGTTGGTATTCAGGCCGAATGGAAGCATCACATGTTACCCATGCTGCAGACTCCATAAAAATATTTTGCAGTAGTCACAAGTCGCTGCCTTCCAGTTTAAGCAGCAGCAGGGGGCCACGCACTCTGGAAATTTCTCTGAAGATACTCTCAGCTAAATTACTTACGTAACAGTCTTCCTGTTGATTAATAGCTGAAATGGCATGGACTGAGGGAAAGTAAAAGTTGCTGCCTGCTCTTGCTTGAATGAGTTCTCGGGGCAGCGTTTGTCCCGGTCACCAAGAAGCGCCAACGCTCACCACTCTTTGCCTAACTGTCATTCTTTCTCTTTCTCTTCAAATAAAAATGACTTCATCGCCTGAGCATGATCACTGTTCCCTCAGTATTAGCTGAAATTTGCTGCTGGCTCTTGCTTGAATGAGCTGTCGGGGTGGCGTTCGTCCTGGTCACCAAGAAGCGCCAACTCTCACCACTCTTTTCCCAACTGTCATTCTTTCTCTTTCTCTTCAAATAAAAATGACTTCATCGCCAGAGCATGATCACTGTTTCCTCAGTATTAGCTAAAAAAATATGGATGCAAAATCAGGCTTGACCTGTCCAAAGCCTTGCTTTCAGTTTGTCGAGTTTCTCCTCAATTTCCCAACACGCTGCAAACTGCTCCCTCCAGCAGCCTCTTTGTCAGAGGACTGACTTGTCGGTTGAGGACCTAATGTTTGTCTTGCCTCTGCTCTGTCATTCCCTTGTACAGCGATCCTGTGGCCTGTGGCCGGCCTTTTGATTGAAAGAGCTTTGACTGTAATGTGTGCTGTTTCTGTCCTGATGGTTGGAATGGCCTGTACTTCTGTCTGTTTGTCACTCAGGGGATCCCTGTGGGGACAGGTGCCCTTTTTGCTACGGTGAACTCTATGGCCCGAATGAGTGATGTAAGAAAAAACTGGTCTTCTTGAGTCAGAAATGGACAAAGAAAAGCCATCAAGAGCCACGTGGCCAGTGAATTTGCAGGAAGCCTGACCGAGTCTCGGGGACTTTATTATGCCTGCCATATGTCTGTTTTTGTTTCATCCTGCTTATTTTCTCCCATAATTCTTGGTGCCATTTAATCGAGGATCGATTAGTATTCCTTCCAAACAGCAGAGGGGGCTGTGTCAGGCTGGGCCAGGACAGGTTAAGTTTGGGTGGGGCCCTCGAGGCGGAATGCTGCAACGGCGCTTTTGACTTGGGCAGGAGGCCGGTGGCCCCGGTATGGATTACCATAGCGATAGGCAGCGAGTCGCTTAAAGCAGGATGACTAATTGCCTGACAGAGCTGTGCTCTATTCCACTTGGTCACTGAAATTAATTTCTCTTTTCCGCATCGCGGTGTGAACGAGCCGTGAGATTTTGGTTCAATACTCAAATTAACTGGGAGTCTAAATTATTCCTCTTCATGAGTTTGAGTAGTTTTCATTAAGACTAAGTGTATATTTTATCAGTTTGCATTTGCGAGAAGTAGAAATATAGGCCCTCTTTCAATGGTTGGCTTATGCACAGTAATCCAGCGAGAGGGGTGAATTACTGGAAGCTTCTCCAGTTTCTTGCTGGCTTTCTCATGCTCTTCTTTCCTCTTTCTTCTCTTCCATTGCGTCTTTGATTTATTTTATTTTACTTAAATAAATTTTATTATATTCTTTGGTGAAGAGCCCAAAAATATACAAATTTTAAAGTTGCTATTTAATATGTTTTATCCGTGACGCAGTGGCTCTCTCAGTGCGATCCATGTTTGTTGACGTTTCTTTCATCTCCTCCGGTGATGTGGTGGTTAGTTTACACTCTCCAGTGACCCTGGGGTTCATGCCGGTGTTACAGATGGACGCTACCACACAGGTTCCTGGTGCTCCTGTTCTCCGTATTCCCTTATGAAGTAGAATACGATCTGTGAGCACGTTCTGGGTTGTGCTGTGATGCGAATGCTGCTCTCTATCAGGAAGCATTGTTGTGCCTGGGCGGCTGTTGCGGTGTGTCAGGGGTGCGTGCTCGGGAGGGGTCTGTGCCTGCGGATGGGGGTGCTAGCTGCGTCCATGTCAGGATATTGTGGATTTACCCTTGAACTTCAGGTTTGCCTGTTTGTATTGATTGACTGAGCCACTTACATCTGGATGACTGATTGCCAGTCATTTCTTAATAGCAGATCAGGATGCAATGCTCAGTTCCACCAGTAGAACGTGTGTCTTTCCTCACAGGCCTCTTAAGTGGCCCCATATTAATGGCAACATTCACCTAATTTCTCATCTGAGCGAGTGTTCAGATGTCTTTGCTCAACTCTCCTTGCCTTTAAACAGCTATGCGTGATTTAGACGTCCTTCATCATGTTTCACCCTAACCTCTTGCCTGTGGAAACACATTCTTGCTCTACACCTTGCCCAAAAAACAGGGGACGTCCTAAATGCGAGACCCTTTAAGAAGTGTTTTCTGCGGCTGTGTTCATTGTTCATTAATAACACGGCATATCCCTGCCCCGGGGCAGGACGCCCCCCTTTGACGGGGCATTGATTTCCCGTATGACTTCATCCGCCTGACATGGCGTTGGCTCCAGTGCAGTATGGGCTTTCATCCGCTCCTGTCAGGTGCCGGAATGGCCTGGCTTCGCGGCATGGCCGCTTTTCCCATGAGTTCCGGCGCTGAGACGGGTGTCACGACCCACCGGAGGCTGAGTGATGCAGGGAGCTGCAGTTTCGTGTGACTTATCTCCTCATCCTGTTTTTTCAGCTGCCTGTATGTTTTTGTGACCATTTTTAAAGAGCGTAATATGATTCACGGCAGTAGGTTGCAGTCAGAGAGAACGCATATTTCTTCGCCCATTTGAGGCGTCACAGCAAAGGCTAATTTTATAATTGGTTTAGTTTTCTCACACAGTCCATACAATCCCATATGGATGGACGGGTGTCTCGCGGCGATCTGCACCTTGCTCTGCTTCTGACTCAGCTTCCGTCAAAAGAACATCCACGTGCAGGAAAATCAGCTAAACAGCACTGCTGAGGATACAGAGCGAGCAGATCCGGGGCTTCAGCTTTTCGGAAACACAGCTGCTACGTTGCTACCAGTGAAGGTGTCATCTTGTCAGGTGTCCGCCTGCCAGCGGCAGGTCCTCGCATATTCACGCGGGTGCGGATTGACATTTCTCACGCCGCCGGGGTTTCTGAATGCACGCCGCCGTGAAGTCATGTGGAGGCCCGAGACACCAGGCGCGCTCGTTAATATTGCCGACATGCTTAGTTCAACGTACAAAAAAACGAGATTTCCAAAAGGTGCTGAAAAATGTCTTTGAGGAGGAACAGAGTAGATTATTTCCGCAGTGCATTAAGTTTGAGGCCCCCAGCTTCTTGCCGGAGAATCGTATTGCTTGTGATGATGTAGATAAATCATTTAAAGTCTCAGTCATAGATATTTCCTGACAAAGAAGATTAACAGTAAGAGCGAAGCAGGAGGAAAAAAAAAAAATGAAAGGCGAACCTCTGCAGATAAAAATGATTTGGCGTTTTCAGCTTCCTTTTCTGAGATGGCTTAAGATAAATATTCACTTATTAAAGCGTAACTGAAATTGACTATGCCATGCATCAGACTAATGGCCAAAGGCCCGGTTCAATACGGCAGACTTGGGGAAGGTTTTCTTAATGAAAGAACTGACGTTTTCTATGTTCTGGCTACATTCATCAGACTATATACATGCCAATGTGAACGGTTAGGCCCATCTGTTAAGTGTACATGATTGGTCCTAGAGGTTTATGGAAATAACCCGTTTAGCAAAATAGGGCGGCGATAATCCATCCGTACAGAAAAGATCCATACTGGGACTACGTTTCCAACCGCGCTTAAAAGCATGGAGTCAGTGTGGTGAGTGGAAACAGCACTTCGCAAGGGTGGCGGTGGCGGTCCAAGCACCTAAAGGCACGCCGATAGAGACAGGCTGGTTCAATAAGGCCAAAGCTGCTCACTTAGTGCACGGAAACTGGGTGCATTTTCTCTGAATCTTCTGAAAAGGGGTTTCAGTGGAATGGTGCTCCAAGGCCTTAATACCACAGCAGCTGCTCCCGCCTGTTAAAGTGGAGGAGGGGCCCTTAAGTCACATCAGGTTTAGCTGCCTTTGTATTTTTCCTCAAGGGAAACTTGATTGGAGTTTTACTGTGTCTAGAGCAGAACATCACTGTAGTACAGTTCTTTAGCTACAGTGCTACACCTGTCAGGTTTCAGAGAGATGTTCAAACTCCAGGCGCAGGGATGTGCTGGAGATTGAGTCATGCTTGCCTTCTCTACCTTAGACATTGGGTTTGATCTAACTTCTCTAACTTTTGCCCAAAGGTATTCCTTAGTCTCCAGCTTGGACTTTATTCAGGTCACTCCTTGTTCATCGAATGATAAACTTGCCGTCGATTTCTTGTCATCCTCACATCTGGGCTGAAGTCTTTTCATTGTTTTTAGGTGGCTGTCGGAGGCCAGAGTGGGTAGTCGGGCCCTGGGTTTTTAGAGCCTGATGTCAGCAGCTCTGCCTTCATAGAACCACCACCCCCCAAACCTGGAACGGGCCCCTGCTGCCTGACCCTCTAATTAGATAATTGGGAGCTCAGTGTCACTTGGATACTCATGCTGGTAGAATGTGAACAGAATGAAAGCGAAGCCCCAACAATGAGACAATGTGGCAGAGGCGAAGCTCGCACTGCGACCCATCAGAACTTTCGCTGCCTCTGCGGACACAAAGGCATTTATTCAGTTCTAGATCCTGCGCTGGCCCACAGGCGGCCCACAGAACAAAGACAATGTTTAATCAGCAGTACGACAGACTCCATTAAGGCCTGCAGCCCCTGCTACAATGCTTTCAAAGCCAAGTAGCGTTATGAAGCCACTACATTCAGCCCCCCCCCCCCCCAAAAAAAAAAATAAAAAAAAGGAGAGTGGGGCTGCTTTTGAAGTGGTAAAGCGTTATTAAATCAGTTAACAGGGAAGGAAAACCATAAAATGAAATAAATAGTGACCCCCACCGCTTTCCCCTCTAGGCAACGTGAACGATCGCCCTCCTGCCCTCCAAGAACAAGAAACATTTGAATAAATCATTGGCTGGAGCGTTTTAATGGTCTTAACGCTCGCAGGAAGAGCTGCCGCGTGCACCATGCACATTGGCTCCTTCTGTTTCCATGTAGCTTTCTCTTTTCTTCCATATGGTTCTCAGAAACTCCATGGTGCCCCTTTTATTGGCATTCGAAAGTGACTCATACCTTGAGGGTTCGGGGGCCGGTGGGTTTTGGTAGAGAGGATCTCCCCTTACCACTGGGCTCTCATGGGCTCCATCCATCTTCAGCAGTCGCCGGCAGGCCCCGCCCCTTTCTGTCTGCAGCTCCCTCACTCTGTCTCGATTAGTCCCTGCACTGAGGATCTTCTGCTGTAGGGCACAAGGCACTTGCTACCCACTGTCTTCTGCTCTGCTCTGTTTTGCCATTTCAGGCTTTGCCTGGCACCACCCTGGCCGATCTTTCCAAATAGCCCATTGTTGCGGATTCAGATACCCCTCATTTTGAGAAACGCTAGATTTTATCCACAGTCGCCAGAGTTCTTTTTGTTGCCTTGTATTACCCTATTTCAACTATGGATGAGACCTTTGAAATCACTGTTTTGTTTTTTTCCTCAGTGCTTATCAAAGCTTGGGTACAGTGTGAGACACCAGGGGGTGCTGTACGCCATGCAGAAGTTAATTTTAATCACCAGTAATTCAAGTCACCATACTTGCGAGGACTCCATATCCATTTTAATAGATCCAAAGACTCAGTTAATGCAGTCTATATGGTGACTCGTTTTGTGCAGAGCAAAGCATCCTAATTATCAAAACCTAAATTGTGATAGACTGAAGGCTACAGAGTTTCTGTGTGAGGCTCTGTAGCTCGATAGCCTTAGCTATTGCTAAAAAGGTTGCTCCCCTCCTGACATTCAGTCGTTTCCTCTGGCACTGAGCAGCGTGCACTCGAGCTGGGTTGAAGCCCGTCCCAGACTCTGACCTTCTCCCTTCTCCTTTCTGCCCTGATGCCTGCACCGGTGTCAGAGGTCCTCGCCTTTCCGGTGCCTCTCGTACACCTGGATTATATAAGGTCAGAACGGGGAGCGTGATAAGGGGCATGTATCATAATCCATAGCTTATCCGTTCCCTATCCGTCACTAAAGGTGATGACGGTGGTTTAAGGGCAGCCGCTGATGGAGTTCGATGGCACCTGTAGCAGGAGCGCAGTCCCTGCCAGCCTATTGGTGCAGACTCTGGGCATCGGGTCATTTTTACAGGTCGGCCCGTTTTCTCTCTCTCCCTCTTTATTCTGGGCAGCCGCTCTGGTAATGCAGCTGTGGCTGAAAGCCAGCCCCCGGAATCTCTCTCTGCTTTTCACGGCGCCGTGCCTGGCCGAGGTGACGTCACCATGTGGGTGAGGTCGACCGCCCGTCCCACGGTTCCGGAGGCGGCATTCCCGGGGGCCCGGGGGCTATTTTTGTGTCTCGCTGTGGTTAGCCGCCTGGGCCGCTCACCAGGGGCACCCGCCTCCCGCGCCGACCCGCGGCTTCTTTGCAGTCTCCTCCGATTGAGGCCGAATAGACGGCTTATTTGTTTTGACGAGGTCCGAAAGCACGGCTGTCCCAGTACCCTGTAACCTTACACCGGCTTGCATGTAGGCCCGCGCTGGTGTGAACGGTCTTTTTCCGCGCAGGGGGCGGCATTATGTGGTGCCGGTGAGCGTGTGCAGTGCACTGTAATTTCCCATCCTTAATAAGCGGAGCTGCACGCTACCAGCTCCGTCGCTCTCTGTTTACCGCAGCCAGGCGGACAGGCCGAACCGCCTCTGCTTCCGTCTGCATGGACTCTCCCCTTCAGACCACAGCTGCTGCGCTCGCCGGGAGGTGCCCGTCTCCAGGAAACGCTGGAGGATAGTCGGAGTCAGCTGGCATCGGTCACTCCCACCGGGCCACATTGGCACATATGCACCAGCGGTAGCTGTAACTGGCCCCGTCTAGCCCACGGCTACACTTTGTTTGTTTTAGCTCATGTTTAGGATCTTACAACCACAGGAAAATTAAAACTTTTTCCTTGTTAATTCGTGGTGTGGTTCCTCTGTCACACTTAGGGCCTGAATGGATGCAGGAATGGGCTGCTGCCTCAGTGGGTGACAAAATGTTCAGGTTGTACCAGGGGTCCGTGGTACTCAGACCTTTTATGACTCCATTGTCAGTCTAATAGAGTGTAAAAGTTTATCCTCCTCCTCAGTTTAACAGCCTTTATGTAATCTCATAAACTAACATTAAACAGACTATAGAATCGCTCCAGCCTCCGTCGTCACATCTGAGGAAACCTAAGAGACCGGGAGTGTTCTGGTGCCTTGTGCGCTTCTCGCATTATTTTCAACCCCCCCCCATTCTCCTCTCCCACGTGGCATCGCATCAGGCCAAGGACCTAGCATAGGCAAGTAGTTCACCTGACCCTGCTGGCCAAGAGATTAATTAATGCTTTATGTAAATGAGCTTTAGCTGGGCCTCTTTTCTTCCCCTAATTATTTCTGTTATTGCGGTATCAGGCCCCTGCCCCACTTCTGTGTTTAAACAGTGCAGCATGTCTGTTGTGTCCTCCCAGTGAGGCACTGTCCTGGGCCCGGCCCAGTCCTCCCCGGCTGTGCTGTGGATTTTTGTAATATTCTTGTTTATAAGAGCCCTCTAACAAAATAAATCACTGTACTTATAGCTCTTCTCCAGACTGCAGGGTTAGTCTGCAGACTCAAGGTTAGTGTATCTGATGCCGGTCACCAGAGGCGGACATTTCAGGTCCAGAAAGTAAAAATCCAGACCAGGATTTTGTTTCAACCAACCAGTGACTGCGACTCTTTATGTGACTCTTTATGCTCAACTGGTTGGTTCTGCACCTGAAATGTCCACCTTTGCCGGTCACCCTGAAGATGAAACACACAAGGATCTTGGAGTCAGTCTGTAATGGACTTCAGTTGTATAAGAGACCAATCAGGCACCTGGCCCCTTGTAGCTAAGAGAGGGAGTGGTGCTATGTGGCACTCTAAGGCCACCGTAGAGACATGGAGGGCACTTTCAGAAGAATGGGATCCCATTTGTAACTAACATCTTGCTGACTTGCCTTTAAATAGTGTTCTGGGCACGTTTTAACAGCCGGCTCTAAGTTCCTTCGGCAGAATTTCAAACGTAACAAGATAAAGCACATTAATGCTGCGCCTCCTGCACTGCTTGAGCTGCGGAAGCAGACGCTGGTGTGAGTTTAAGCGGTGGTCATCTACTGTATGGACCGCAAGCTCTCACGGAGTCGCACACGCACGTGCACCGGCGCCATCTCCTGATTGTGTGCTTAACACCGCAGCGCATCTTCTGTCCGTAATATGAATCGTCTCCATTAGATTAAAAGGATTGCAAGGGGGCGGGCCATATGGCAGTGTAATTGGCTGTAATACCCCGTGGTGGCAGGGGTAAGTGGGAAACCAATTTCTTAACCACTTAGCAGCACAGCTGAAATGAGCGCCGCACAAATGACGGCAGCTTCCGCATCCTTCATGAGGAGTGGGAACACAGAGCGCATTGAGCAGGCCGAGCCTGCCGATCGGAAGAGCCCGTCCAGAGCGGGAGGGCCCTTTCTGGCATTTAGGACTGGGTGTGTACATTAATGCGTGTGTGTACACTTGTGTGCAGTATCACGGTGTTAATTAGGGGGTGGTTTAGTGCGTGCATGTCGGAGGGGTAAACAGCCTGGCTGTTGGTGAGCCAGCCGGCGGTCTGCTCTACGTTCCACGGGCCGATCCCGTAGACCCGTCTGTGCATCACTACCGTAGCGGCCTGTCGGCACAACCTGGAAAAATTATGCAGTGTAAAACCATCATCATGTATTTTCATAAAGATGAAATATTGGTATCTGTGCTCAGTTACAAGCTTTTATTAATGACACCCTGTCAGGAGCTAGATGCTCTGCATATTCGCATATTAAACAGGCGAGACCAGAAACGCTCTTTTTATTACTACAAGGCATAAATCAGTTTAAAACATCTCATCATTTATATTCCCCCTCAGCTAAGTCCTCTTTTATTTAAATGAATTGGCACGCCATCCTCCCGCTGCATTCAGTTCCTGGCACATTCAGAGTGATACAGGAACAGTTTGAATTGATTTACTGTTTTTCTATTAAAATAGCTGAGGCTCCCCCCCTTAATCCCCCCCATGCGGCGTTTACGGAATTGGAGAAGAGAACACAAATTGTGTTAAATTGTTAGAGCCGAAATGGCTCAAATCCAGCAGTCTTATGTCTCGTTGAATTTCTGTTATGTTGCTGTCCTTAAAATTGCATTTTTCACTCTCTTCTGTAAGTGACTCTCATATTATATGGCCTTTCTGTTTTTGTATTATTCCTCTTTGCTTTTTTTAACGATGTACTGAATTGTGTACAAATTGAAAGCGTGGATATATTATTTAATCAATTAAAGGCAAAATGAATGCAGAAATGATATTGAGTTTGTTTTAATCACAGAGGAACTCTGTATTTGCAGTTTATTATATATAAACACACACACACATATATATATATATATGTATCTGTGTCTATATATATATATATAGAATATTGCATTTTGATATTGTCCGCCACTGTCTCCTGCTCTTTGGTCTTTTTCTAACGAACATCGTTACCGAAAAAACAAAACACTGACAGGCATACAGACGATGATAGTATTCTGACTGGAAACGGGCCGAAAGGGTCAAATTTTACATTCAATTTGTCACATGCCTTAATTCAATAAGGATTCTCTGGGCAAGTTCATTTTTACGGCTGGTGAAATGAGTGCATTTTGGTGAGATTCTCTGTAAATATAACTGCATAACTGTCAATGTTCAGGGGTATGTAACGTGTCTAATTTGTTTTGTATTGTTATGGAGCTGAACACCTACGGCACACAATATTTATAAAACAAACTGTTATGGTGACGACGCTGAATGTGTCGGAGGTGCAGTGCAGCACTCGGACAGCCTTCTTCAGCGAATCCCTTCATGCTGGAGCCAGCGGTGGGCTGTCAGACGTATTCACTGTGACCTCGCTTTGGTGTAATTATGAGACAGACGTTTACAAGGGATAGGCTGCTGAACAGGTGACCCGCAGTGCATAATTCCTCATGAGTGGAATGACACCATCACACCTGTCCCAGTGCATTGTGGGCCAGCACTGGAGGATAACAGACAGAGGTTTGCTGAAGCACACGTTGTGTGAATCACTAAATACCCTTCTGGCAATTGTGCACGATGTGTTTTTCACCAACCCTGGGGGAGTGGAGCTGTCTTCATCCTAAAAACACCTTTCCTCCTATCTGTGCTTCGTCACTCACTCAGCCTCTGTCGTCCCACATGGATCTTATTCTCTGGCTTTCCCGGCGCTGCTTCTTCTGCCCATTGAGGAGGTATGTGTGCTTATGGAGGTTCAATCTTTATACTGAAGTGCGGGTCACATGACCAGCCGCTCGTCCCGCACTTTTAACACAGAGCTACGATGCTGGCACCTGATTAGAACAAGCGTCTTTGAGAGTCTGTTGGCGTCCCTGTGCGTGCTGCTGCCCGCCCCCTTGCTCATACAACATGATAGGATTCTCTCCTTTACATAAATGAATAAGCCCCTCGGATTATTTCCAGCCCAGCCCTCGAAGCAGAGACCAGATCCCTTCCAGGTCCCGCAGAGGCAGAAGACAGATGAAGCAGGCGGCCTTCCCTTTAAAGAGCCGCTCTCCCAACACCGGCAGAAATAATATTAATCTGGACTGGCTGCTCCTTCCATTTACCGCGGGCTCTGCTCCGGGGACAGCAGCCGGCGGCACTTCATACATTTCAAATGAAATATGAACGTTTCTTGTCAGAACGCTTCCATTTGGTAAAAGCCGCTCTCGGTTGCGTTCTGTTTATTTTTAATAAAGTGCAAGCGCTGTTTCTGAGAGGTGTGTGAGGGGGTGTTTGTACTCCCAGCGCTGGGGAGACTGCCGGTGCCCTTGGGATCCCATCCGGCTCCCCTCCTGTTTCTCTCCTAAGAGCGGGTCCTCCGCTTCCCTCCCCCTCGTGCCTTTCTCATGCTGCTCTCCCTGATTTTTCGAACCACGCTTGACCTTGGGGGGGCTGTCCTGTTACTTCGTTTTGACTCCCTCTCCCCGGGGCCTCTTCTTTGTCCCTCCCTGGTCGCCCTTTTGTTTTCTCCTCTCGGTCAATGCTGTCCCCCCTGTTGCGTCAGTCGTGCACCTCAGCCTGGCCCAAGACATAGTCCATCCAGGCGAGCGAAAGCGGTGACCCTTTTTCAGGGCACAGCTGTTCCTTCCTCGGCCAGTGTGAGGCGGTGCTTTGGACGCATTGGCTGCTCCACCCACCCTTCTGTGGAACCGTAGACTCACTCGATGGACTCTGTTGACTCTGTCGGTGTGGGCAGAGATGAAGCCAGACTCCCAGCTCCCGAGTTGTTCATAATAATGACGGCTCTGTCACTTTTTTGTCCTTCAGATCGAGAGACTTATTTGGGGTTTCCTTTGCACCTACCCCCCCACCCCCTTGCTCATTTTCTGTCTATTGAGTGTCTGTAGTCAGCCAGGACCTCCTGTGCAATGAACAGGAAAAGGGAGATTTTACAGCAGCAGCCTGACGGAACGGGATCGCTTCATTTCTGAGCTTGACACCTTCCATATGCCTCGTTCCAAACCGGGGCTTATCGGGGGCCAGGGGGGCTGGGGGTTTGGCATCGATTTCCAGTGTTCAGTCAGGCGATAACAGCAGTGAACTATCTGAGCTGTGATCAGTTTTTAATGGGTCGATTTTCTGGGGTAATGTTTTTTTGAGGGGGTATGACCAGTGGTACCAGCTAAATGTTACCCGTGACCTGCTTCCTGTCCTCGCTGTCATCTGGGGAGGTTCCTCTTGAAGCTGCGGATTCCTCCTGGGGACATGTGAAGGAATCTCAATACCACCCTTCCCCCCCAAGCCCTCTGGCACCTTATCTTTATTCCTAATGACACCCCACAGGAAACCTTGTGTACTCAGTCTGAAAAACAACACGGACCCGCGGAGGCCGGTCCCCGGGTCTCAGGCCCATGCGACAGCCTTATCTTAGCGAGGGGCCACGACACTGAGATTTAGGGCAATTCTGGGTCACAGGGGCCGCTGCAGGGCCCGGGCCTACTGGCTTGATAAGCACGCGGCTGCCGGCAGATACGCTGCACACAACAATAGCCCATTAATCACTGACAGCTTCCTGTCCCCTGTCTAATAGGGATATGGCGGGCGGCGCAGGGCGGCCCCGTCTCGGGACGGCCTCCCAGACCCATTATTAATTAGTCTTCTGGCCCAGAGGGCCCAGGTCCTCATTTGCAGTGCCAGTGCACCCAGGCACCCTCTCCTCACCCGCCTCTCGTCACGCTCAGCTGAGTGCAGGAATGTGGTCCAGAGCAGCTGAGCCGTTAGAATCATGCCGGCGGCTTTGGTTCCTGGAATCCCACCGCATCTCCTAACCGCGCCACCGGCTGCGCTTCCACACACTTCCTTTTCAGTCCCTGTCCTCTTTCGCCATTTTACGGCACAGAATTTGTCTGTGGCTGTTTGAAATATCTCCACTTCTCCCCCGAATTGTACTTTCTCTTCCCGGTTGTCTGTGTCTCTTGGGCTCCCGCTGCACCCGCGGGTCCCACGGCACGGCGTGTGGCGGCCTCACGCCTGCATGCTTGCCGGGAAGCCTGCCGCGGCAGGCCGCACGCCATCATCCAAAGGGTCTCCAGGCCTCTCGCCGTGTAGGGGCCCGCTGGCGCCAGCCGACGAAGAGGAATGAAGATATCAGGCGGCACGGAGTACGGTGTCCGCGGGAACTTGTGTCACCGTGGGGCCTCCTACCCAGTCGTTTCCCAGAACACGCCCCCCCAACCAGGTGCAGACAGCTTTCCCAGCAGGCCAGTCTGTGACTAGTGCCCATATCACAGCATGTGTGCGAATGTCCTCAGCCAGGCCTCCTAAACGCCACCTCCGCCACCACCCCAAAGTCAGCCCCCGCCCGCCGAATGACTTATGGCGGGTTACTTATGCCTTCAGGAGCAGATAATGCATATTCTGACATGTCATCATTCATTATAATGTTATCATGCATATGAAAATTGAATAAGTTAGATTTCAGTGACTACAGCGCTCAGTATTTCCGACCATTGTAGAGCTGAGACTGTTTCTTTGTTTTCAAGGGTCTAGGTGATGTAAGCTCTCTGGATTTTTTTTTTCCCTCAGACATATTCAACACATAAATGCAGAATGACCAGGGAAACTTTAATCAGCTGGCTTTTTGATGGCTCCAGGGAGTGGCACCCTGCTTGCTCGATGTTTGTGTTTAACCCGGGTTTCACAAATGTGTTTATTAGTCTGCTTTTGTGCTCTGCCACGGCTGTGCGCGATGCTCTTTGGAAGAGCAACCATTTCGGTGACATTGAGTCACTTTGAGTGTCGCGATTGAAAAGGCCGTTTGTGTTTACAGGAAACTGTCATGCAGTTTTACACGCTACAGGCCGAAAAGGAAGAATGCCTGGTGTCGACCCCCGCGCCCCCCCCACCAGAGAAGGTTGTCTGTAAAATCCCAGAAGTATTGTGCACACTTGTTTTGTATTGTTCGGGAAGCGGCTCTCTCCCGTGACCCCACGCGTATCGCTCAAGACCTGAGTAGGGGCGTGAATCCGGGAGGTTTGGCCGGGAAGGAGCCGTGCTCCGATGGGTTCTTCGCCGGAGTGGCGCCCCCCTGGGAATGTGCTGTCCGTGGGATCCTTTCGACAGGAGTGTTTAAGAGCTGCACTGTGGTAATTTACTGTCCCTGTGGTGCCTCCGCTATTGCATAACATAGCTCCTTAGTAGCCGTTTTATGTACAGTAATGTGCAAAGCTTGCAATTTTCCTGCTTTATGGATATCTAGTGATGCAGTTCTGTACCCCGCTGCTGGATATAAGAGCCTAAGTCCTTGCTTTAGCTTCTGTGCTCCCCTGGGCTCTGACGTCCCAACGTGGCTTGTCGTTCTATTCCTCGCCTCTCAGGCATCACCTTCGTGACCCTGCAGTGCTGCTTGCCTGCTCCTGCTCCTGCACCATCGTCAGCACCCTCTTTCCGGCATCCTGGAGAGGGAAGCTCGTGCAAGCTGCCCGTTTGCTGCGTCTAATAGCCCCCGCGTTCTTAACGTCGTTCGTTAGATCGCACTAAGGCTACCATAAGGCTGTTCAGCGGCAACACCTGCGAAATAATTGGGCTTTCTTACAGTCAGCTGTGTAGGAGGGGCTTCTGAACAGAAAGAGAAGTGTCAGAATCAATAAACGCTTTTTTCTTGTCTTGTCTTTCTTCCTCATCTCTGTCAAGTTTTATTTATCTTTGGGGTTTCGGCTGCGAGAGCAGCTGGACCTGCTAGCTTGAGCGCATTCATCTGGACAGTGGGGGGATGGAGAGTTCCCCCAGGGCGTCTTTGTATCCCCCGCATCAGGCATCCGTGCCAGTCTCCGCTTTTACCGCCCTGGCATCGGCTGCACATTCCTGCATCTCACGGCAGCATCACGACATAATTTTTATAGTCTCGTCTGGTTGCTTTTGACACAGTGTTTGAAGATACGGCTGACTTTAATTTTTTAAAGCGCTTTCTACATAAAAGCCATTCTGTTTTTATTTGTCTTTTGTTATTTAGCTTGTGTTTCTTTTCATCTGAATTGTACTGCATGTCACTCTTTCCAGGGTTCAAGTCTCCTGATTCCATGTGTGTGGAGTTTGCATGTTCTGCCCGTGTCGTTGTGGGGTTTCCAGCAGGTTCTCCGGTTTCCCCCCACAGTCCAAGAACATGCTGTGGTTTACTGGAGTTAATAAATTGCCCACAGGTGTGCATGTGTGAGTGAATGGTGTGTGGGTGAATGGTGTGTGAGTGAATGGTGTGTGAGTGAATGGTGTGTGGGTGAATGGTGTGTGGGTGAATGGTGTGTGAGTGAATGGTGTGTGAGTGAATGGTGTGTGAGTGAATGGTGTGTGAGTGTGCCCTGTGATTAGTTGACTGCCCATCCTGAGTAGTTCCCTGCCTTACGCCTGTAGGGAGGGCAAGCTCCTGGTTGCATGGATGGATGGATGGCTTGTTTGCATAAGACAGTAATTATTAAGCGGTTTTGTTCTACTTCTGACCGCCCTCTGATTCTGCCTTAAGTGCTGCTCTTTGCTGTTCCACATCAGCCTCAGATGCTTCTTCAACAACCATGAAAAATAGAAATAAGAAAGAAACAACGTGATTCTTTGAAACCGAGCAGTTCTTGGCCAAGTAAAAGTGCCCGAGCTTTTGTTATCCTCAGTTACTGGTAAAATCTAGTTCCGCTACCATTATCTGTGTGAACTGAAAGCTCTTGCTCTGACCCAGTTAGCCGAAATGTGAAAACTGCAAAAAAATGTCCGGCTGTTACAGCCCCGAATTAAAAATCCATTGCTAAAACAGGTCTGCAAAGTTCATTGCGGGGCCTGAGCATTGCTCCAGTGACCTGCCGGGATCCAGCTCTCAGTGTGTTCCTGCTTTTATCACACTTTACGCCTCTGATGCTGCTTACGGTTCGTCACTGGGAACATTGCAAGCACATAAAGGATCCCAGGGTTGGTTTGTTGGCTAGGACCCTTCACATGTATCCTCAGCCCTATCTCTCTCTGTCCGTTCACTCCTCTCCTGGATAACTGGATCTACTCCATACATCCCTCCACGTTCAGTTAGCGCATAGTGCGGCTCGTGGAGGGCCAGCTTTCTGTGTGGAGGGAGGGCGATGCTTTGGTCCCTAGGACGTCACACCCTGAAATTCAGGAAGGAGCCGCGGGAGAAAGGAGAGGCTGGTGGCCTTCATTTGGCACCTTGATTCTGCGAGGTTCCCTTCAGCACACTCTGGGTGACGTGCTCACCTGAGGAACCCATACTGCAGAACAGGAAATGTAATTACTCGCTAAAGTTTTCGGAATGATTATTTGATGCCTTAATCAGAAGCGATAATGCAAGGACAGTTGTTGTAAATTATCTGTTTGTCTGTTTCAATATTGTGTCAATATGACTGAGTGCACACAAAGGTTAGCAGGGTAACATCAGGGAAAATTATTGCCCAAAACTACGGCTCATTCCAAAAGTGCATCAAAGGCTGTTTGATTTACTGTCGGTTCAATGGCTGCTGCTGTGCTCTTACATCTTTCGGGTTGTGGCTTTGATTCTTGCATCGGGTCTTTGTGTGTAGCCTTTCTTCCCATGTTTGTGTGGGTTTCCTCTGCCTACTCTGATTTCCTCCCACTGTCACTAGAAGTTTGGTTTAGGTGTATTAAATGTGTGCGTGTGTATTTATGTGTCTATCCTGTGATTAACTGGAATCCCATCCAGGGTGTCCCCCTGCCTTGTGCCTTTTTTACCTTATGCTCCCTGGGACAGGCCTCAGGATTCCCGATGATGGATGGAGTAGTTGTCACACTTGTTGAAATCATTTGGCAAATCGTAGCTCATGCATGTCCTTGCTAGTTTTTATATTTAGGACTTTCTCCATCTCCCTGTAATGTGTACTTGTCTCCCTCTAACGTGGCTGATGCCATGGGGTGTCATGGAAGCATTAGCTGCCACTTTGTGGGTGGAAGTCAGGCATGTGCCCAGATTGCAGACCCCTGCGCACCAGCGGCCCACCTCCCCATGGTTTGCGGCCAGACGGACAGCTGCTGACCTTGCAGACATGCCCCCTGCACCGCTGAGGTCTTATGATTGAGTTCTTGACATACTTGTCCTTCCGTCTCTCCCTAAGCGACTCGGGTCATTTTCAAGCTGAATTATTAACCATCTCGCACCGGAGCTCCAAGTGAGCTACCGACCCCCTGTCTCGGCCGCCAAAAGGAGGGACGTGCACTAGGAAACCACGAGGGCTGCGGTCCCAAGCCTGGCCCCTTGGAGATGAGCTATGGAAGCCCCTGCTATGTTCTTGAAATTCTAGGCCGTTGCTTTGTAAACTTTGACACGGAAAGCAGGGGCAGTGTCCCTTTGCCTGGTCCTACAGTGTGACGGTTAAATGCCTGACCGCAGATAAGGCCCTGTTGGGATGCTGTGGCTGCGGTGTGATGTGGCAAGCTGTCACGCTCGCTATCTCTGCCTCCGGGAGCGGCTAGAAGGGAGCCTCATGACGTATAATGTTCTTTGAAGCAGGAGTTTGACGTGACCCACATTTTCCACTTCCCCGAATGCTGGGTTTCAGAACTCCTGGCCGGACCCCGAAATGAATCGCGCACACATTCTGGTGACGAAAAAAAAAAATCTTTCTGAGTCATTTCCAAGACACACGGCAGCTGGGTCATCGTACAATATCGCATGTCACCCCTACCGGTCCTTGTGTGGCGGGGAGGGCGACCGCAGCTGCTAAGCCCTGGGGTACACAGGATCGCTCGCTCTTACACAGCGTATCTGCTTCGTCGTCATACAGTAGTAAGCTCCACCTCAGCTCATCTTGTTTTCCAGCATCACTGCTTCTCAGAATCAGCACACGGGAGCCCTCGGCCCGCGGCAGCTCTGCTGTTGTTTTGACTTGTCGCCGAAGAAGTGACTGGGGAAAGGTCTGTAGTTGTTGTGCTAGATGCAAACCCAGGTAAAGCTTATGGTGAGGGAAGCGGGGAGCTCATCGACTACAGGCTGCGAGCGGCGCAATGATTAGGCCGGCCTGAGGACAGCACAGGCCACTGGCGGCTTCCGGAACTCTCCGGCTCGCTGTGAAGATGCCGTCTAAATAGGAGCCAAGTTCACCTGCAGCTCCAGGTGTAAACACGCAGCTGAGGGCATCTCAAAAATCTACATACACCATCTTCAAATGGAGAGTGCCCTCCTCCCACTAAGAAGAGTGCTGATGAAAAAGTGATATTTGTGAAATGGGGGGAGGCGGAACCAGGGCAGAGGGTCTTTCTGCTGCCGCCGCTACGGCTGGGACACTTCAGACTGATGAGCGCGTTAATGACTTTACAGCTAAACAGCTTCTTCCGCGCGCCTGCCGCGCGGTACCACGCTTTTATCTTCTCGTTATCTACCCGTCGTCCCCAAACACCGTGCCAGCTAAGTGCTCCCTTTTACTTGCAAATGTTATTGTTTTTAAATTGCGTTATTATGTTTAATCTCCTTTTGGCTGCGAGGCTGGGAGTCTGGCTGCAGCTCCGGAGCCTTTACCGGTTCTGCCCCCACGCATAGAGCCGTCACGCGCTCAGGCCCACGTGCACGCCTGTACACACACCCACAAAGACTCCTGTACACGCTCCACAGCATACATGCACACACACACGGTACTTCTCACACACACGGATCACTTACACGCATGCACTCTCAAGCTGTGTACAGTACATAAACAAAATGATGTCTTTCTGATGGTTTCTGGTACCCGTACTGTGCACACTGGGAGTCAGTAGTAGGGACCTGATTTAGGATGATCCCAGCACAGCAACTGCGGACCTTCACAAGGAAGGTGGCGCTGTGCCTGTAAAGGCCTAGTTACTCTGAATCTGCTCCTGGACACAGGAAGCGACACGTGGGCTGTGATGTGATGGTTGGACGGGATACATTTACACCTGCTGTGACAGTAAAGGTGTAGCACAAGTGTGACATTTAGCGCTCCAACAGTTTAAGAGCCGACCGTGTGTAGAGGTGTGTCCCGCCTTCTGAATAACATGAAACAGCGGATTTAGGATCACATAAAGCGGAGTCGAGGAGATAAAACCAAGAGAGCGTGTGAATCAGTTGCTGTGACGACGCGTTTCACCAACGACAGTGATATTGATTTTACTCTGTGGCTGACTTTCCGGGAGCTTGTGTGTGTGTGTGTGTGTGTGTGTGTGTGTGTGTGTGTGTGTGTGGGGGGGTTGGGGGGCGGGGGTACCTGAAGGCAGGTGCCTTTACCTTTGTCCTGGGCGGCCCCCGTCACGCAGTGTGTGAGGAGAGTGCCCACTCTGCAGGTGTCACTGCCTCAGCTGTCACTGATAAAGCCTCAATTGGACACAATTCAGAGCTGCAAGTCGCTGAAGAAATAATTACAAATGAAATCCAATTAACACGCTGGGTTTCACATTTCACATTTGCTACGGAGAATAAACTCTTAATCAGGATTGAAGACAATTAGCATGAATAATCCCTTTCAGTGAATTCAGGGAATTCATTCAGATTTAAAAATTCCCTGTTTCGTGACGGTTTTGTGTCCCGTCAGGTACAGCAGATATGGGAGCATTATAATAATGTAATCCTTAGTGTTGTATTCCTCCTGTAATTCTTGTTTACATGTGTTCAGTGTATCTAGATCGGTTTTAAATTTAAGGTGCGTATTATTGCTTCCTGAGGGAATCGTTTCGATAAGAAAAGTTTCTTCGTTAATTATCTCTCGATGATTTCAATGATGCCACAGCCAAGCCCCCCCCCTCCCGGCCCTTGCGCTCCAGAGAAGCATCCCAGCTTTCCCCACGTTCACGCTGGCCGGCTGTGCTGACCTGACCTGAGCAGAGGTCAGAGCCTACCTGCTAGTTATTTGTTCCAGCTCTGTGTCTGCGACAGCAGGTTTTTGGTGCTGTGGGGGGAGTCGCGCTGGCGTGGGCGTCTGGTGTCGGAAGCGAGAGCGATAGGAGCGCACCTCCTTCCCGTCGGCAGATGCTTCTGAAACTCGCACGCCACCGCCGCCGCCTTCTGGCCTTTCGCAGGCAGGGCGGGGAAGAGATTGCGGTGATGGGCGAGATGTAGCAGTTCGCCCAGGGCACCGGCACCGTCTGGCTGCTGCACAAGCCCGGCTTACGGTTTGCACCACATCCAGCACGAAGCTCACCCCGCACTCTCAGCAAGACGCCCATTCTGTTATTTTCACTCCTGCTGCACTCTTGAAGTCGGCCGCCCCGCTTGCTCAGAGTTAAGGACTCGGCTCCCGAATCCTGAAGGGGAGAGCAGAGAAGAACAGTGGCGATACTCTGCTACGATTAAACAGAAATCCAGATTAGCAGGCTGGGAGCCCAGCAGGTCCGTGCGCTCCTGTGGCTGCTTGTCTCTCCCGCGCACGGTCACTTTATCATCGTAAAATAAAATGATGCAAAAAAAATAAATAAATAAAAAAACCTCCTTCCTGAACGGAGAGAGATGCCAAGGCGTGGAAAAGCAAGCAGTTCAAAAAGCACACACACAGACAGAAGGGAACCTTGAAAGGGCTTGGATCAAAGATCAATAAAGACGAAACAGACGTGAGACTCTCTCTGCTGAGGCTTTTCTCCTCTGGAGTAAATACATGCATTTAAATCAGCCACAAGGAGGCTTGGTAACAATGACAAACGACGCTGTATGTAATTTTTTTCTATTAACATAAAGTAATATAAACTGAAGGTTACTAGTCTATAGACAGAGTTAGTGGCTAATGTTCCATATCAGATGTGGACAATGTCAGGACTGAATACAGATTAGGGTGTGCCCTTCTCTCTCTGGGGGAATTAAGCTTTGACATGGAGTGGGCTGCCAAGTGTATTATTATATCTTGCTGGTGCCAGGTCTGTCTCACCTGAACTATTAACCCCTCTGCTCTCCTAGAAGTCCCCTCTTGCGGACCCATCCCCCCGCCCCCCATCCAGCGTAACCCCACTGGAGATTCCTCTCCCCTGCCCTCCTCCCTGGGGCGAATTTGATTTAAGCACTGTGCTATCAGGACACCCAGGCCCGGACAGGGAGGAGGGTAAATGGAGGACTTGTGGAGCTTTATTTTTACCGCAGTGCTTGCAGTGAAGTCCAGCATGTTTGCTGCTCTACTGCGGTTACCTTGGCTCTACAGGCAAAACTTAAGGTTTGGAAACGCGAGTGAAGAAACATCTGGAAGGCCGAGCCTGACCTGTTATGGACATGGGTTTTGGAGCTGGCCCTTGGTGTGATTTCCTGCTATTCAGCAGTCCTTGTTAATCAATATTGTCGTATTTTTGCACTGTTATCTGTACAAAGTGCCCCCCCCCCACCTCCTCAACAGAAGTCAGGATGTCACATTCCCTGCTCTTTTCTTTTTTGGTTTGTATCTATTTACAGGCACCTCCCGTTGCCCTACAGATGACGAGGAGTCATTCCTGGCATAGGTCCTTTTTTTTTCGCACAGATGCGTCTTGGAGTAACCGCACATGATAGGCCTGCGACAACTCGAGTATCCCAACATGATAGGCCTGCTACAGCTGAAGTAACCCCAGGTGATAGGCCTGCCACAGCTGGAGTAACCCCAGGTGCTAGGCCTGCCACAGCTGAAGTAACCCCAGGTGATAGACCTGCCACAGCTGAAGTAACCCCAGGTGATAGGCCTGCCACAGCTGAAGTAACCCCAGGTGATAGGCCTGCCACAGCTGGAGTAACTCCAGGCCTGCCACAGCTGAGGTCCAGCTTGCTCTTGGGTCTCACTGGGGCACATACCTCCAGGAGATGGATTTGCAGTTCTGCAGTGAAAGTCAGTAATAAACTAAGAAAGGCAATGCAAAAGAAGTGTTTCTCTTGTACATGGCAATCGCCTTCTCACAGAGACAGTGAGTGACTTTCGACCTTCACATGGCCTTTGTCATCACATGTTTAGTGGTTCCATGTAGATTTGGATTTGCCTTGTCTCGTTAATATAGGGTTAGCTTGATCGCTCAGTGAGTACGCCTGTAGGGCTCCGGGTTTGAATCCCACCCTTGATATAGGAGTTCTCCCTGTTTCATGCAGGTCTCCTCCCGAAGTTCTGGATTCCGCCCACAATCAAAACTCATGAATTGATCATATGTGTATGCTTTTTTGTACCCTGTGCTGCTTGGCATAGGTTACATATAAGGATAAGTCCTTATATGTAAACTAATGACAAATCAAAAATAAGCCTATATTCTTGAAGATTATACACAAGTTCATTAGTGGGAGAACAAGTTAAAAGGCCGAACCGGATGGAATGGATTTGTAGAGAGACAGAGAATGCATTTAGCAAATTTCAGACACCACTGTAGCATCTAAAGATATCCCACTGTGTAAAGATATTTCACTGTAGGCAGTGCACACGCTCAGTTCCCTCTGAGTTTGTTTTATTAGCAGTGTTTTTTAACCTATACAACTACTGCTTTGAAAGGTCTTAGTTTTTCCGGTCTTGGAATATTTCTGCTCTGGGGTGACATTTATCTTTGTTAAAAACAAAAGTAAGGCCTCCAAAACCATAAAGGAACTTGGGGACAAAGGAAGGAAACTCTGATACTTCCCATGAACATAAAATCCTCGCATGATTTTGCCAGTTCATGCTGAGCATTTAAAGGCAGTTGACATATGGAGGCATAGAAGAAATTATGTGAATATGACTGCATTTCTGCATTCTTTGATATTAGCCAGTGTGATTGAAACAATCCTGTCAGAGTTTTCACAAGAACCTGCTTTATTACACTTATGCTCCGTGTTGAGGAACATCTGACTTGCCAGCGCAAGTTTTGTTTGACAGCGTCCAAGTATTGTAATAATATTTATTACTAAAAGGAGAGTCCTAATGAGAAGGGAAGTTCAGGGGTCTCTGTAGCTACATTTAAGCATCCACCTTTACCTGCCAAAAAGCACCGACCGGTGTGGAGTTTCAGTATTGGATTCCGGTGTATCCCACTAATGTAGGTTTATGTGCGTCTGTTCTTTTGTGCATCCTTTAGTAGAGGTGGTGGAAGTGGCTGGCTGTTTCGCCCATTGACACATCTGCTCCATCCTGTGGCTTCACATGGAGAACGAGTGTGAACCATTGCGGAAAGGAAACTGTGGGAAACTCAGCAAGTGATATTATCTGTGCAGCAAGAGCGACTGGAAATTGTTTTGGTTGAAGGTTGCAAAATTCTGCATCTCAATTGAAATGAATTTGCATGGCTTCCATGAATCAGGGCAGCCCAGCTCAAGTCCTCAGAGGTGTGGACTACCATCCAGTCGCGAGTTGACTATGTGTTGATTCATCTCTGTCTACAGTTCAGATACTGGTTTAGCTTATCTTGTCCCTGTTGGGTGACTTCTTAGATTAGATATGGAGACACGGGCATTGACGTCATCGTTCGAACAGAGCTTTGGAGATCCCAGTTTGTTTGCCTTGCCTGTCTTGTCATCGCCTTCGTTTGCCTTCTGGTTTCCTTTCTGACAGGATGACATGTATGGGGGTGACGTTTAGACAATGTTCAGGGCTTTTATCTGCTAGAAAATACAAATAGATAAAAGTAAGTTCCTGTGTCTTGATAAAGAATCAGGTAGTGTTGGGGGTTAAAGTATCATTTGTGATTCAGCATTGCATAACTTAAGAGAACCTGTTGGATTTTAAAGGACTCGCTGGAAATGCCTGTCCAGTAAATATCAAGATCAGTCTGTGGGAATGTAGCAAGCTGGACAGAGACTTTGTTAGCAGAACTTAAAATTGGCCATGTTCTGAGCTTCTCTTTTGGGTGCTGTGAAGTTAGAAGCACCGCCAGGCTGTTAACTGCTAAGTGGGTAGTTACAGCTCACTCGTGTCCAGGGAAATGGAGAGCAAATGTATTTAGTGGGCAGTGAGGAGTCACCTGACCATGGCTTGGCCAATCGCTGTTTTAGACTTCGTGAGATTGTCTTCGTCATTGCTCTTTGACTCGGATCCATTTTCTGGGAGTCTTTCAGGTCAATGTTGCTGCGCAAATATGGAATGTGTTTTGATGCTGAGAAGAAAAGGTTTACAAAGGAATACATTATGATGTTTTCAAAATCATGATTTTATTATGAATCATATTGCAGTTTTAATTTAAGATTCTTTCATGGAACACATTTTGATCACATTTCATTGCCTTTCAGGAACTTGCAGACCTGTACTGCACTTGAAACCTGATCCTAAACTCTTGTACCCTATTAAATTAAGACATGGTTGTGGTTTTGAATCTTAGGTTTCAAGCATATGCAGTTTATACTGATTGCTCCCTTAAAACTGGGTCTCTTGTGTTTTGATTTCTTATTTTAAACTCTCTTGTAGCTGTCCATCTTCAATGCTCGTTTCCACAAGTGAGCTTGGTGCTGCTGAAAGGCAGCGTGACCCGCATGTATTCCCCTTTGTCCAATGAAAACAGCCCTGAGTAGCCGGCAGGAAGATGTCAGCATTCCTGGATTCTTCTGGCAGGAAGCGGGACCGCTAAGGGCCCAGCGGGGAGACGTTTCCCCCCGCGTTTCCACCCGGCTTCAGGCATGTGTAGACAAATAGCAACGGAACGGCCATAAATATGGCAGATAATGGGTTCTTCATGCGAACCGTGCGCTCCGTCCCCGGTGTGGTGCCGCCGTGTGCTTCACCAGCCGTCTTGTTGGAATGGCTTATTGTCGCTGTCATGTTGGGTAGCAGAGAATCGCACGTCTTATTCCTTTTCTCATTCCACTTCGGCTGTCCAAGTCCCAGCAATATCTGACATGTTAAATTCCTCGGTGCAGCTAAATGGCCTGATGGCCAGGGATAGGAGCATGTCCCCATGTAATATATGGTTCTGAACAAGGACTAGATTTGGCAAATCTTCAGATCTCTTGAAATCTTAACCAGACCATAGTTCCATTCTGTCCCATTTCTCAGCTGCGGATTCAATTACTTTGACTGTACCGAGCGAAGTCGTCTTTGTTATTATGGCTCTAGTGCAACACTGAACACACGTCTCTATAACAAAAGCAGAAAAGTCCAGAATCGCTGGATAAGCTTGTTCTGTTTTACAAGCAGGCGTTGCATCATTTCCCGTTACGTTCGGTGCCTTGATAGTCAAAATATTACATGTGTGTGAAGAATTACGTTAATTTTTGCTCCGCTTAAATCGATAAATGAAAGTAACCTGACGTGTGGATTGTTGTGGGGACGGAAAAGTGCTTTTAACGAGGGAACATTTTTATGATGTTTAACAATAACCAGCATGTTTCCAGCGGCCAGGTTCTGACCTCCTGTGTCTCGAGTTACTTCAGCATGGACGGTGTTATAGGTGGAGCACGTACAGAACAACCTGTGCTCTGCCCCCCCTTGCAACCTCTTCCCAGCCCCCCCCCCCACCCCCCCTTGCTGTGCCGTAGCACCCGGAGCAGCCTGAGTGACACACAGCAGATATGCAAGCTAAGCTATCATGTCAGTGAGCTGTCAGATAGAGAGAGCAGCGGTTACCGTGGAGAGGCTTGGAGGCTATGTGCCCCCCCCCCCCCCATCGCACACATGGTGGACACTGTCCGGCCTGGCTCACCCCGCCAGTGGGGGTGCTATCAGCGGCGCGCCTGCCGTCAAATCCACCGCTCAATTAGTGGGTGTGCTAACCTTGCAACAACTGGGTGACATCCTCATTTTTCATCTGCTTGCTTTCTCCTGGACAGCGGCCTCTGCGCAGCGCAGGAGGTGAACAGGCGGCTGCGTGTCACCCAGGAAAGAGACTAATGCAGTCTGGGAGTCATAGGATTTTTAACCTGTGTCCCTCCCTTTGTGTGCCCTCACAGACTTCTGCCTGCTCCTCCAATGACCAGGTAACAGAGAACTTGGCCAAATGTGCCCCTTGGAGAGTGGTGTGGGGGGGGGGGGGACTCCGGTGTCTTAATAGGCTCAGTATCCAGGACTATGGGGCTGAGTGCGGATGACAGCATGCGTGTTTCAGACATAGGAATCACTGCGCTTCGATGACATGGACGCAAGGCAAATATCACTCAGTCGCTTTTGAGTTGCAAAATTTGATAAAAGCTTTTAATATTTTAGCTCATTCTAAAACATGCATCTCCTGGGTGTTTTTAAATAACCAGGCATTCAAAAGTTCAATAATTTGCCCTTTAAAATGTTTATGTATCATGACCTCAGATTAGATTATGTATCTACTCTGCTGTGCAGCAGCTCGAAATTTCAACTGTGATTTTTGGAGTGTTTTCAATAACTGAGAGAGAGCTGGGGTGAATCAGACCAAGGAAACCCGTCGGACGGGCGTTTAAAAAATAAATAAATAAAGCGGAATAACAAAACAAAGGGCAGCGGGTGATGCTGTTTGCATACTCGGCATGTATATTTATAAGTGGGGATCCTTATTGAGTCCTGGGCAAGGAGCGGCCCGTCCTGGCCTGTGCATTACAATGAGAGGTGAGGAGGCCTGCTACACTCTCACCGGGAGGAGACGTGCTCATTAAAGAAACATTAAAGGCGGCATGCTCTCCTTTATCGAGATCTCCTCCTGATGCTGTTCGGCTGCCTCTCCATGCACCGGCCCCTACCTGATGCTGTTCCCTGTTTGATCTGGCTCTGTCCTCTTCCTCCTTGGGAAAAATGTGCCTTTTCCACGAAGAGCATCCCTTATGGTTTTTCAAGGCCTAGCTTGGAGCTTCTGGTTAGCTCTGCTCAGATTGTGGGCTCTGCTATCTGAGATCCCCCCCACCCCACTCCTTTTTTGTCCCACGTCCCTGGCATAGTCCACTGATGGTTGGAGACCTTGTTTGATCTTCTCTTTCACTTGTGGCCAACAGGTGCTGTGCCATTCTCCCTCAAGGCTTCCAGTCGCTCTTTAGAAGGCAAACAGAGTTAAACCTGTGGACCCATAGTGTGTGAGTTACCCTGTGTCCAAGCCTGCATTCTGGACAAGACAAAACAAGGTGTATCAAAGAAGATGTGAGGACCTCTATGTTTTTCTTGATAATGTCCTTTCCGGATGAGCACTGTCAGCCTTGGTAAGTCCCTTTGCCGCGTAGACGAGGTCTTTAGCGATGTGGCAGGACTTGCCATGACCCGTCACTTTCAGTGTATTGATTGACAGAAAGTAGGGTCCTCAGTCACGAGAGGCCTTTGCCACTGAGGCCAGTCTCATTCCAGCAAATCAATCTCCATCCCTCACGTTCACACACATTTTGCTCTGCTTGAAGGGACCTCCCCTGGTCCCGCTGCACCCGCCGGCCCGCGCAGACCCGCGGATGATTAAATGGATGTAATGTATATGCTTCCTGTTTGGGGGTGGCGCAGTGTGGCGCCTTCCCTTTCATCCTGGATGTCTCAGTTATCCATCATGTGGCAGAGTGATAAATGGCAGCTGCCGGACGCTTTGCTCACTGCGTTCCCGGTGCCAGCGAGCAGCGGCAGGGCGGGGCGTGGCGTGGCGGGCGGGGCGAAGCCGCAGCAAGGGAGGGAAGAGCAGAGAGTGAGAGAGAGAGGAAGTTGAAGTTCCCCTGTGGAGCAGAACTGGCACTCTTGACCCGGTAAGACCAGTGTTACATAACGGAAGAGCCTGAGGTTGGGCTGTCATGATGAAGACCTGGGTGACCTCTTACAGGAATGGCATGCACAGATAACGGGGATCCTCTATTGTCTTATTTCTTTTAGTTTTTTAACTGTCCTGTCAGACAGTTTTGTTTTTGTTTTTTCTTTCTTTCCCAGAATGGCAACTATATACTGTGTGTTGCAAAAGGGGAGGGGAGTTTAACCATTCTTCACTGTCTATTATAAATACAACTTCCACAATAGCCGTGCATGAATCTTTATAACAGTGACAACCTGTGGCTCGTGGGAGAAAGATATCGAACAGAAAATAACCGCTCAGAAAATAAATACATTGTAATATGATCAATAACGCATTATTTATGTTTGAAGTTCACTTTGTCTGGTTTTGTGTAGTTTGACAAAAAAAAAATACGGAAAAAGATTTAAAAATGGATGGAAAAGTGATCTTGGATTGTATTATGGATGATGCGATGATGACAGAGGGCTTTGTTTTCTCTTTTTTTTCACCTGAGTCAGACCCTGTCATCCTTTAGCACGCCGTTTCAAAAAAGAAAGGAATGCGCGTCCTTTGCCGGGTGTGCCGGCGACAGGGGTGCACCTGATATATCCCTGGGACAGTGATAGTGCAAGCTCAGCACCCGCGCACACACCCCCATCCCCCAGGCATTTCTGCCGAGTATCCCGGTCGTTTTGGGCCGCTAGGTGATTCCGAACGGAAGGTGCCGTATAAGCAAAATCACCTTAAATCAGAGAAAACTGCCAGTTATCTTTTTCGTTGTAATAAGAATATAAATTGAGGCTGAATTTTATTATGAAAAATTGACCTTATCGGCCATGCTCCTTATCTGCCGACCAGACTCACTGATAAGGTTGCATCAGGTAAGGTGACAGATCTGATCAAATCCTCTTTTTGTAAGCGCTATATTTCAGTAAAACAATACCATTAATAATCCTGGCAGCCTTACTGCCACGTTGGTGCAACACGGCCTTTCGGGGGAGGGAGAGGGTGTCTAATGAGGCCCCAGACCGCGTTTGCAAAGCAGCCAGGCAAACTGCTCCTCCTCTTGCTTGTAGATGTGAATGTAAGTGTTTTAATAAAAGGGCTTTAATAAAAGGCTTAGTTCGGAATATGGAAGGTCTACAGGTGGATAAGCTTTTGATTATCCGCTATCATGGCACCTTAATCTTGACAAACACTTCTGATGCAGCTCCAGCGATTTTGAGAGCTTCTCTATCCCAAGGCTCGTGGCCTCCGGCAGCCAGAGATCAGTGTGGTCAGGAGTGAGGGGAAGCTCAGAGCCTGAAGTTTGTACCTACAGCCAGGGGACGCTGTGGAACAACCCTGCTCACACGGACTTTATCATCTCAATCGCATGAGACCGCTTCCCACGTTTTGTCTATCCTCAGGGGTGTCGAATGGTTAGATGCATTTTAAATAGCCACATCGTTTGCAGCACTGATTTTTTTAGAGAGACTAGCAGTTCTCCACCTTTTTCTGCCCCCCGCCACCCGCACAGCGTGGGAACATAGACAGTGTCCTGAGTGCGAGCTAGCAGCCGCCATGTAGGCTGGGGAAGCGGACCGGCCACAGCGCCCGCCGCAGCGCCCGCCGCAGCGCCCGCCGCAGCGCGGAGTTCTTGCATGAGGGCAGGGAGGTGGCCAGGAGGGCTGCCCGGGGCTGTGCCTGGCTGGCAGGTGACATTTGACGGGACCATCTGCAGGCCTGCACCCCGTCAGGCAGAAGCGTGCACCGGAGAGCCGTGGGCGGCCCCAGCGTCCAGCGGAACGTCGCTGCACGGGCTGGCGGTGAAATGTGTGGGACCTGAAGCCCCTCCTCCTGCCTCGTGGTGTCCTTTGGTTTTCAAGTTCATATAAAGAAAGGCCACAAACCAAACTGTTCCTGCAAAAACTGGAAGACAGCATTTCCCAGCTGCAGGGGGTCCTTGCTCTTTGGACCTGTGCCGATGCTGTAGCTGTGTTCCTCTCATCTCCCATGTATATTTTTCAGCTTGCTAACGTTTCGAAGGTGGTTGCCTTTGGAGCTGCTCCTCTTTCCGCTTTCATCATTAGTCATCGGACTGTTGTCGTATTACAGATTTTTATGTTCGTGTTCTTCCCTTCTCTGACTGCTTTCATAATATGGTCACAGTGGATCCCACGTGCCTGGATAAAATAGCAGCTTATATATGTAACATTATGATTGTGCCTTGTTTCTCCTGTAGAGGTCAGGTTTATCCGCTCCAGAAATTAATCAGACATACACCCATAACCCCAGGGGCACCCAGAAGTACACACACACACACACACACACACACAAGCTGGAAGTTCGTACAATGCTTTTCTGAATATTACTGGGTAAAAATAACCAAAGAAGAGAACCTTATATAGAAATGTAAGGAATGAGAGAATGGAAGGATATTTTGAGTGCAGGATAGTTTGACGGTGACACATAATAGGTGATTGGAGATGGGTTTGGGGATTGACTCCCACTAGGGGCCCCCCAGGGATGGCCGTCCTTTCTCCTTTGGTGTGGCTCTCATCCGGGTTCTTGTCCATAGCAGGGCACACATACGCATACACTGTGTCTCAATACTGCAAAAGAAATCCTCTGAAACTCAGGGAGTGCGTGCAAACTCCACTCACACAGGACAGCGGCAATATCTGAACCCCCAGGCTGTCAGGCAACAGGGCTGCCCACTGAGCTACCACAATCTTATGTGTTTAACTAAAAGAGATCTTAATTATGACACTGGAGCTTGTGGGGTTCTGTGGTGACAGGGGTTAGGGTTCTGTTCTCTTTCTTCCCCCGTCACTTTGTGAAAAGTGCAGCCTGTATCAAAGTTGAATATTCATAAAACAATTGGTGCTGGAGTGATGTTAGTTGGAAATGTAAAATGTCCACGGGGGAGCCTTCCTTGCAGGGGATATTCCTTACATCTGAAACTTCAAGGGCACCCTTTAATTTAAAGATCTACTATAAATGATTAATTTAATATCTATGAATATTTTAAATCTCTTGATAAATGATTATGTATGCTATTAAGGACTACATAGATCTGCTGATCAGGAGGGCTGGTTTTGGGAGACTGTGCACACGGTGCGTCAGATATCTTAGGCTGCTTTTTGAGAATCTGAATTATGTTTGCGTTTGACTGTTCCTGCATGAGGGTACGATGCCACAGTTAACAGTGTGTCGGTCTGCTAAACTTGTCAGGATGTGGTACTGAATGTAACTGCATTCAAATGCCATCCCTCCCTCACCGAGCTGCCGATTACTTGATTTTAAACAGAATCGAGCTGACAGTAAATGTATATAAATGTAGGCAAATGGCGTTTTGCTTTCCGGGGAATTTGCAGTGCCTCTACCAGTGGCTTCCTTGTATTAAAGATAATATCTGATATGTCTTCTTAAAAGTGTTCTGGAACACTTCTTTAGGTTGATATTCGTGCCTTAGGCCATATGTTTACTATTAGAGTAATAGATTTGTCCTGGAGCAGTGTCTGTGCTCATCTCCTGTCTGCTACACGCCTGCTATGCCCCAGGAACAACAAGAGGACCAGCAGTTTGTAAAGGCAGTGCTGTCAGACCGATCGGAAGCACGTTGTATGTCAAGTATACATGAAATAGCTGAAATAGATCTGAGCAATTTATTAAAACAGGTTTGACCTACAAAGGATATACAAGCACTTCAATGATTAAAACCCAAAGTACTAAATAATAAATTAGAAGAATTTGTTAGTCGTCTTCTTGAAACTAGCTTGCCGATGTTTCTCCTTGTCGTAGCGTGTGTCTAATCAGGACTGAAAACGGAGTACACAGCATCGGCAGAGATGAGAGGATCGTCCTTTTTCCTTTCATTTCAGGACAATTACATTTAATTTTAGTCATGGGTAACCTGATAGCTAACCTGTTCCCACGTGTGAAGGGTTTTGCATGGCACCATGGGTAATGGGAAGTGAGGGGTACTCTGCCTTTCCTCCTGAGACCGCCCGCGGTAGGAATAGCGGAGCAATCTGTTCACTCAGTTTCTCAAAGTCACTCTGCAAGAAGTGAAAAGGTGAGAATCACTTGCTGACATTATACCAAAGGGTACAGCGCATCCCATATATATGCAATCCAGTGCATTGCAGCATCCCATATACATGCAATCCAGTGCATTGCAGCATCCCATATGCATGCAATCCAGTGCATTACAGCATCCCATATGCATGCAATCCAGTGCATTACAGCATCCCAT
>JAABNX020000008.1:1905999-1916093 GCA_015163995.2 Mormyrus lacerda
TGCCCAGCAGCATACCCAAGAAGAGTGCTAGGAAGACTGCCCAGCAGCATACCCAAGAAGAGTGCTAGGAAGACTGCCCAGCAGCATACCCAAGGAGAGTGCTAGGAAGACTGCCCAGCAGCATTTCTGAGAAGAGTGCTGGGCTGCCCAACAAGAATGCCAAGAGGATCACCCAGCAGCATGCCCAAGAAGAGTGCTGAGAAGGCTGTCAAGTACTGTGCATGAGAAGAGTGCCGAGGGGATGTTTTTGCAGCATACTGGAAAAGAGTACCAATGGCCATCCTGCAGTGTGCTTGGGAAAGGTGTCAAGTCTTAAGGTTTTTTATCACTCCTTAAAAGCATAAATGGCTGACTGAAAGTTTTTCTGTTCGATTTAGATCCAGCTGCATTTAGCTTTAAGTGCATATCCCTTAGCCCTGTAGGCGTGCTTTGGTAGCACTTCATCATTTGTCTGATGAAGAGTATAGAAAATTAGCGCAGGAGGCTTCCATGGAAAAGTGAAACAACAGTATGTGGTGTGGAGTTTAACATTCAGAGAATATGAAGTGAAAAACACATTTTATAGTCATTGAAATTACCACAAGAATTGCAATTGTCTGAATTGATTTATTTGTTTTGTTAGACAAGTTTTTAAAAGTGCTCTCAGGAAGTAAGCATATTATATTTAAAATTGGTTTTGCATGCAAATGGTAAAGTATTGGTGTATTTTATACTGCTTTTGTATTTGGTTTCCTGTTTGGTTTCTCTGTTAGCGCTTAGCCTGTAATCGTGTCACGCTGAGGGTACCGGCACCAGAACAGGCCCTGCTGGGACACAGTGTCGTCTTCCTCCCCAGTAAAACCGCGCTGCAGACAGACAGGGCCTCCTAGCGCACGGGCCATTTCTGCAGAGGATTGTGGCTTCGTTTAGAGCAGCCCTCCGGTGTCGTTTGGGCCAAGGACCCAGCTGCTCCCCCATACCTGAGTAGTTCTTGTCCTCACTCTCCCCCCGCTGCTAACGCTCTACCTGTTTAAGAATAGATTGTAAGCGATGGGAGTGGTCTCCAGGTGACTGTGCTCCTGGTGAAGGACACTGAGCTCCATGTGGCTCCGTGTAGTTATTCTCAGATCCTGAAGCACCACCCTTAGCCAGGCGCCTCTCCCACAGCTATGTCTCCATGAAGGAGAGGTCTGATCTTACCCACTATCGTTTTCTGGATGACCTCTGCTTTCATTGCCTGATGGATTATCTTCAGCTCATAGACATTAATTTTCCAGCACAAGGCAAAAAAATAGATCTTTCCTCACAAGCAGGGGGTGTTGTTGCTGGGTAATTTTCTGAAACAACAACAGTGATATCAAACATAAAGCTAGCTAGTGCTAGAGTGAGCAGCTCAAAGGAGCTGAAAGCAAAGCTGTTGGTTGGTAACACGAAAAACTGTAAAACTGACACATTTTTAAATGACAAAATTTCCAGAAACACGTAGCAATTTCTGCAGTTGTGTTCAGGACATATCAGCTGCAGTAAAAGGCAAATCAAAATATTGTCTTTCCAGTGCATCTCACATATACACACACACAGACACACAAACACACACTTGGAAGCCCAGGAGCCCTGTTCGTGTGAATCGAAGTGTCACATGTTTAATCAGCAGACCGAGAGTCAATGCGTTTGCCTCACTTAGGAAGCATCTTTATCTCAGTGCCCTGTGTTATCAGCAGGTGGCCCAAACCCACCACGAGTGTAGCAGGGATGAAACCTACTCAGGGGCCTTTAGTAGAGGATGACTGAGGCTAGCGTTGGGTCATGAGTAAGGCCTGCCTCATTGCAGATCTCGACGTAGCACCGGATATGCGGGCGATATTTTGATGACCGTGGAAAATGCTCTGCAGACTTCTAGGCAGTCGTGAAGCTGCCATGAGGTTTAATTAAAAAATTTGCACCTGCTTATGTTAGTTCTGCGGTCATCGGCTTGCGAGCTGATGCCGGATGTGAAGTGTCATTTTGCACATCCGCACTATCGGTTACCATAATTTCATAAATCCATTTTTCTGGTATACATCTCGTCTGTGGTACGCCATGCCATCAAAAAGATCATAATGGTTGCTGGGAAACTACCATGCCAGGGATTCTGAAACCCTCAGTGTGTATACAAGAAACCAGCATCGCTCTTCAGGAATTGATATGGCACACTGGCAGGAAGACCTCCTTTCACACTTGAGGAGGGAAGAAAAAGTGAAACGAACAGAAAAAAACGTTTGCACCAAATAGCTGACCGATCTTACGCAGCACTTCTGCAAGCAACGGCGCATCACGGCAGCTGCAATGGTTTAATGGAATCACCATGTTAACCCATCCTGGAACTCTGACCCAGTGCTGTGCCAGGAGCACGTCCAGGGTTAACTAGCAGACTGACACTTGTCCTATTTCTTGAGCATGCAGTGGCATCGATGCAATGAAACAAAATCCTGTAACCTGGTGTACTGCGTGGGTCCTGAAACCTTGCTAGTCGATTTTATAACAAATCTTCTTCCCTTATGTAACATGATTTTAAAAATAAAATCAGTTACCCAGATTTTTTTTATATATGGCTGCTCTACTTTATCTGGTGAATCAGGGATACGTATTTGGGGTTAGCGCTTCCTGTATTTCCATTGGAGTTTGTAGTCCCTGAACAGTGGAAGGTCCTGTAATTACCTGAAGCTTTCTGCTGTTATGAATAGCGGTGCTGATGAGGTGAGCTTTCTCTTGTTCCCCTACCACACTTTGGGGTATTATCATAAATACAGCACATTAACACTTGTTCCTCTCTGTCAGGATATAAATTAAGTCTGCTCGTGTCCAATGGAGACTTACCCTTGGTACTAATTAAACCACGATAATTAGGTTTGTTACATTCAGTCCTTTAAATTGAGCTGTCCCTTTGGAATCCAGTAATGACACGTTGTGGGATTTCCTGCTATGTCCCAAAATCTCAGGTACGTAAACACATCAGCTACTTCAAGTTTCATTCAGTAAAAAACATATTTTTGCATTTAAACCATGAACTATGGGTGTAATGTTTGTTGGTGGCCTTTACTGTATATGTGGCCCCTGCATTGATACCAGACTCCCCATTTACGGCGCGTGATTGGCTGTGTCTTTTCTGAGCCAGAGGATTATGTTGAAAGTGCAGTAGGTATGACAGTAAGTGAGGACATGAACTTGCCAAAATTATAACCAAAAACTAAACTGTACTTTTCGGAAAGCTATTTCATTATGAAGATGTCTTAGTGTGTCAAGGGAAAATAAGTTTCCTGAGTTTATAATTAGTTCCAGTATTGCTCTGTGAGTGATGTAAATATTGCTACTAAGCATTAGTGCTCTGTCCTTTACTTTCTCATAGGTTAACAGGGTGTCGCTTGTCACTGCCATCACACGGTAGCCATGACAGGCAATCCAGAGAATTCGCTTATTTTACTTATTTAACTGCCGTGAGAGCAGTAGGGGCCAAGCCCGCTCATATGGTGCTCGTAGTGACTTTTGGAATGAGCCCTGTTATCCCCCATCCTCACAAGCCACATGACAACGGGGAAGACTGACCCGAGAGACAAGTGGCGCATGAGGAGCCCAAATTAAAGATGAGAAAACCGAGGCTGTGTACTGAGTTGTCAGTGGGCCAGCCGGAGCCGCTTCCGCTAGAGTCACATGACCAGCCGGAGCCGCTTCCGCTAGAGTCACATGACCAGCCATGAGCTGTCTTGCACCCTCTACAGGCCAATCTTCCAGTATCTCCTGTAGCCTCCTGGAATGCGTACTTCATGTTTGTTCAGATTTCTCTCCATCTAGTAGCTGGTAAGAAGTAAGAAAGTGTGTTGCAAACAGAGTGATTGTTATGGTTGTTGTTCAAGGACTTGTTCTCTTTTAATAGAATTGTATTTCTTTGTCATTTTATTTTTTCAGTAAATGAGATTAGCGCTTCATGTACACATGACCTAGTCTCCAGACTCGCGAGTGATTAATTATCTCAAGGACGTGATGACGGTCACTCTCTCTTCCTCATGAGTGTGGCACCTGCATCCACGCATCCGGCAGAAGAGGTTGTGCGCGCTGTGGAGGGAAGGCTCTGGAAAAGCAGGCGTGGGGGTGGGGGTTGTTGAGGGGAGGGGGGCTCCCTGAAACGCGACCCTGGCAACCCCCGCTGTGCCCACGTCAGTGCCGCGTTGCCGCAGTGCTGCATGCCCTAGCTGGGGAGCCTCGTTCTGGCGCATTTGCCGGGAAGCCTCTCTCTGGTGTTTTTATCGCACATGAAAGTGGGAGGCCCGGTTTTGTTTACGTTGTGCTTTTTCATTTCTCCTAATGACTGTTACTTGGCTGTCACCTCTCTTTGTAATTTCCCTGCTTTTGGCAAGAAGGAATGATACGTTTCGCCAGAAAAGTCTATTTGGCTAATAATCAGATTCAAATTTATGCCTGTTCTTGTAAAGGCTTGTCTGTAATGAGACAGGCACTGAAGGAGTCTTCCTCCTTCTGATCCCATTCTGGTGTCAGGGGGCAACCCGGCCCCTGGGTTTTTTTAAGGGAGGGCCTTTTAGCCGCTGTACCAGACACTGTCTTCCAGGTGGACAGTACAAAGTTCCTTCCTGCAGTCAACGTCATGCACAGCGAGCCTTGGGATTTCTGGCACTTTTTCTTGAAGTACGTTCCAGCCTGTACTGCTAAGGCCACATAGCTGAAATTTAGACCCAGCCTGTCTGAGTGCTGTGTGGAAGGAAAGGAACCAGGATCGGCAGGTGCTGGCCCCTGGAGGCGGAGCTTTTCCGTCTTCATTGTTCTGTGAGTGTAAGAGCCGGAGCGGCCAATGAGGCAGCGGACGACCAGGGCATTGTTAGGCCTAATTATCCCCACGGAGCCTCGTATTATCACAGGGGACACAGGCCTGTCCTGGTTCCTGGTGGCCTTTTCCCATTGGCAATAGCCCAGCAAGACCTGTGTGAGGCTGGAGTCCTCCAGCCCATCGAGTGCAGACAGCACAAGTGAGCAAATAAAGGGGCAGCAGTCCGGAAGCCTTAATCAGTGCCTGCCCATTAGAGTAATTAGAAGGCCTTTCCCCTCTGACATGAAGGAGACGGAGCAGTCGAAGCGTGGGCTGGCCTGGTTTTGGGAAGGACTGGTGGCATTATCTGGGCTGGGGGGGGGGGGTTTCTGATATTGTGCCATGTCCTCTGACCTAGAGGGTGGTGCTTTATCTCCAGCTTGAAGTTCGGCCTGCTTCCCTTCAAAGGGCAGAATAGTCCCTCTCTTCTGTTTTGGCGGCGTTTAACCTTCTCTCCCCCTTGACCTCCGAAGGTTGCTTTACCAGTTAATGGAATTTAACCTTGTTTTAAAGCACACCAATAATCTGCTCTTTCTTTATAAGATTTTTTTAGTGATCCGCTCTTGCTGAAGAATGTTTCTTAGTGACTTGCTCTCTTTAGTTTGTGTGTCTATACTGGAAGGACTTGGTCATAGTCTCTTAATGTCCTAACCATACCATGCACTGAAATTTCTTGCGTGACAGTGGAAGCATTGCACAACTTGTGCAGTATTTTAAACTTTGTTGAATTCCATACACAATACCCATTTTTCTGATAGATTTTCAAAACATCAGCCCATATATACAACTGCATAGTAAATTTTTATTTTCTTTTAGTTTAATTCTTCTAGCAGGTCCTGATTTCAAAGCCCCTGGGCTGTAAAATGGATATTTGGGTTTGCCTCAGTTCTTTTTATTTTCTAAATATTTTCCCTTCTGTCCCGTCATTGATTTATACTTAAGTATCGTCCAGGAAGAGATTGCAGGGTTTGAATGGAAGTCATAAAGTGTGACCACATGAAGAAGAAGAAGCGGGCGATGTGACCGCGACGCCTCCGGAAGGGGCGTCATGGGTCGGCCGAGTACCTGGGACTCGCATTGCGTGTGCATGCATGTTTGCATGCGTGTTATATGCACGGTGCATGTCAGTGTGAGCGCTCCGTGTGCCTTGCCTGACGTCCCCCTTCAGGGATCCGTGTCTTCACGGTGTTCACACCTCACACACCCTCTGCCTGCAAACCTACATCCATTTTCACATCATCGCTCCAACTTTTACCTGATTCGTGGGTTCGGGGCATCTCTACGTTGCCCCCTCCTCCCTCCATAATTAATTTCCTCCGCACCTCGTAAGTACTACCCCGTGCCTGGGCGTTATGAATGTGCGCGTCGCTTTGAGGCTATGAACGAGCTTTGGTGGGGCTGTTGATTGTGTCTGGCTTTTGTTTATACAGACTCCTGTGTTTGCAGCTGCACTCTGTTCATAGTGGAGTGGTGTGGGGGGGGTTGGCCCCAGAGAGGTCAGTTTTAGCGTTGGCCCCTTCTTTACTGCATCATTACCCCCGCAGCTCTAAACAGAGTCCCCTTGTTTCCGTGCCGACGGCGGATGAAAACGTTATTGGGGTTCTAAGGAGGCACGGTCCTGTGTTCAGCAGGGGGAAGTGGAGGCTTGCAATAGATTTATGAAATGAACCATTTCAAACGGCATTATCTTCCCACGGCGAGGTGCATCTTTCATAAATCACGGCAAGCCAGCACCAAAGGAGAGTGTTTGTTGTTTCTGTAACGTGTACATATTTGTGTATGTGCTTGTGAGGGTATGTACCTGTGCGAGTACTTTTATATCTTTATGTTATTGTGGTGTTTACCCTTGTTTACATACTATATACCACCAGCTATAAGCACTAAAAAGTCACTTACAAGGACAGTGCTATTTTGAAACGCTTATGTGCCCAGTCATTTTCATTAAAAAAAAAAACCTTTCCCTGTAATCGTTCCCCTTGTTGTGTGTTCTCACCCCTGAAATGTATATATTTTCGGAAGCCTGGCTGGCAGCCTGACGTATGAGCGCTAAGGGCGTTCTGTTAGCAGGACAGTGGTGCGGCACAGTGTGGGAGGGGCCGGGCTGCTAATGACGGGCGGAGCTGGCTGGCAGAGGCCGGGGAGACCTTTTGGGCAGGTGGCGGCAGGCCTCGGGGACACAAGGCCACTCGGCGCAGGGACACAGCGTGCCCAGGGCCCAGCAGGCGGCACTGGGTCCCTGGTGGGCCCCTGTTGTCACCATCCTCCGGAGCTGTCCTTGCTGGGGGAACTGTTCTCATTCTGCGCCACACAGCCCATTCTGCGGCTGCATTTCTCAAAAGCAGGAGGATTGTGCGGGCGAGAGGGGCGGCTCTGCTTGGAAACATCCCTTCCTGTACTGTCAGATCACTTTCACTTATTGAGAAACACTTATTGAGACTCTATATGGAATTAATTTATTCCAGAGAATATGACCTCATAAAAGTCTAATAGAGCAATAAAGAATACTGGAATAATGATTGTTTAAATCGCATTTCCAGAATTTTGCCTTCAAAACGCTTCTCCATGGTAATTAAGTGGTTGGTCGCATTTTTTTCCCTCTTTTGGAGAAATACATGTAATCTCTGTAATATCTGACTGGTCTAACGGTGGGTAAACTGTGTCTCTGCCATTTATTAAATACTAAAAAATATTGCTGTTAATCTGAGACTCATTCCTCACGTGAGTAAATGGCAGGAGTGAGCTTCACTTACTTCTGATGTCCATGTCAGTCACAGAGCCCCAGACAATATTCCCGTTATGCATTTCAGTACCGCTGCTTATTTCAGGAATCTGCTCCTCTCCCCGTAATACTAAAAGCTCTCCCCACACAGTCCCTGGTGATGATGTCACGGTCTGGTCACGGTTAATTCAGCCGTCAGGGGTGGGTTCACGCCAGTGAATCTCTTTAGCATGCAGGTCCACGTGCTGCTGTGGCAGTGATAGAAACTTTAGACAGGGAGGGTTTGCTGGTGACGTGGGGGGTGGGCAGGGTGTTATTAAGCCAATGACGGCGTCCCCCCCTGCTGGGCCCTGGTGGGGCTTTCTGCTGAGCAGGGCCAGGCCTGTCGGATCTGCACAGGTATGCCCTCTGATTACGTGCTGTCACCTCCCCCCCCCCACCACATCCAAGCCACTTTGTATAACCTTGGGTGTCCTTTCCTGCTTAACGTCTTCCTCTGTGGCCCAGTTCACCCTTCCGGATGTGAGCTACCGTGCACTCGCTGCTTTTGATGGCTTCTCTCACTGGGCCCCGAGGAGGGAAAAAAAAAGGCAGAAGAGTCACAGGATAAAACGCAGAGAAGGAGCTCAGGGTGGCCTTGCTTTGAGAGACGGCTTCCTGCGGGTGAGCCGCGTCCCCTCACCGGCGGGCCGGCACTGGTCCTGACTTGGGGTGCAGCCGGAGTCCAGTGGCCAGCCGAACGGATGCAGCGCACTATGCTCTGTGACCGGCTCTGTCGTGCTTAATATAAAGACACCGAACAGCTCGGGTTCGGTCTTAGACCTGATGCTGGAGTTTTGCCTTTCACTCTGGAGGGCTGCCTGTCTCCCTCGGTCCCTACATACATCTTTAGACAACCTGCCACTTTTCATTCCTTTGGTTTTTAATGAAGCTTCATTATTAGTTCCCAAAAACATTCTGGAATGGAAACAGGCACAGCCTGACAGGGGGGTACCTGAGGCTATGGAGACGAATAGCACGCTTGGAGAGACGGAACGAGACCATTGATTTGAGCACTGCACTGCAGACAGCCTGTTAAGGATCTCCAGTCCATACAAATATTTAATTTGAGTGTGTTGGTAGGCAGGGGCAGAAAAGATAATTTACTGCTCGAGTAAATTATTCACCTGACAATTACAAAGAGGCAGCCGTAATTGACACTCTTTGACGCTGAAAAGGGAAAAAAAAGGTAATTTTTCAATTGCTACACAAGGGCTGCCCAGTTTGAATCTTCAAGGGCCGTACAACTGGCAGTCCAGCAATGAAAAAAAAAACAATTAAAGTATTGAAAGGCACGGATAGATGAGTAATTGGTCCATTGAAGCCACGGGAGACACCAGCGATGGAGAAAAGCTCCGGAATAAGAAAGAGTTCCACTTCAGCCGGAGCCAAAGCCCGGAGTGTTTCAGACACATTGATGTCGATGACAGGGTGACAGGGAAGCCGTTATTCTCCAAGCTGACGTGTGCATCCTCACGCAGGACGCCGGTCTGTCAGGGGGCAGCGGTGACTGATTTGTCTGCACCTTTTATCTCCAACTCACTCCCCCGGATTCATCGCATGCGGTAAGAAGCCCCTGAATGATCGTAGATGATGGGGACCCTGACCTTCGACCCCTGTGGGCGGCCCCGTAACAAATCATCCCGCTCATATGCTTTATCTGTGTTTTTATTTATCTCCACGAGGTCACCCAACCTGAACGGGAAAACTGTCATAAACATCCAGATTACATTTATCTCTGTACGTGCACTTGGATAAAAAATGTGAACATTTAGATGTAACTTGTTTGCAAGGAAAACCTAACAGGATCATTAAATGTCATGCATACACACACACACGCATACATAAATATGCATATGTGCGTATATGTATACATATATCTGCGATTGTATTTACAATGCTCGACTACTGTAAAAGATGCAATCCTGTTCTTCTGGAAAGGTCTGCCCTGCGTTACCTGTAAGAGCGGTACTTTTGGTATCGGATCTTCTGATCACACATCGGACGCCAGCCCCTCAGGACAACTGTGAGGTGGCCCCAGGTTTGCCCGCAGTGCTGCTGGGTGCAGGTGCTGCTCCTGCATCATTACAGGAAACAGGACGGGGCCTCGGTGTCCCCCAGTGCCTGTGCGTCAGAGGACGGCCGTCGTCCCGGAGCGTCGGGGACACTGTGCCTGTACGTCGTCACCGCATTGTTCCAGACCTGAGCGCACACCAGCTGCTCCACTTTAGCGCTGATATTGACTCACTCAGCTGGGGTTCCGTCACAGCAAAGTGGCAAAACAATTCCAACAAAGCAAAAGGAAGGCAGAGAAATAAATGTTCACAAAAAGACTGGATCACACCCCCATTCCTGTTATTACTGCTGTTCGCTTGGATTTAAAATTTCCTCTAATAGTGCCTGGGACGTCTCTGCTTCCCGAGCTGTGGAGGGAATTCCCAGAGTAAATAACACCCCCGCCCACAGTGAAACACACCCCCCCCCCCCCCATGATTTATCTGC
>JAABNX020000008.1:1917066-1939626 GCA_015163995.2 Mormyrus lacerda
GGGTTGGGTGTCGACAGGGACACTTAACGAGTAATTAAGCGGCTTCTCACGTAAGCGGCGCTACAAGTCGAGGGGTCTCAGTGGGGGCTTTCGGGTTTGGGGAGATGGGACAGGGGCCCAGGGAGCGCGGTGGGGGTGGGACAGGGCGGGAAGGGGTGGAGTTACAGGCAGATAATATAAGCATAGCAGATGTTACTCCAGAGTCCCTCGGGAGCATGGCTCTGCCTCCGAATGTGTGGTGGGAGGAGCTTAACGCGGGCTTTGCTCCCCCCCGTTCCTGTATTTAACATTTCTCGCGCTCCTCATGTGACCTGTATGTTTCCAAGAGCAGGGGTGCTGTGATAAAGCTCCGCCCCACTCCGTCTGCACGGTGACCCTTCTTCTTTGGGTCCTTTCAAAGACACCAACCTGGCATGAGACGTAATGGGGCCAACCACAAATCCTGATCTCTTTGAATATTTAAATGCTGTTAATTAGACAAATGTAACATGCTGTCTTTTCCAGCTCGATTTCTGCTGCTCTCAGCATTGCACTGTGTGCTTCAAAAATGCTGTTATGGGATTCAAGCGGACTATGGTTCATTTCTATTGTTAAATGTCTGGAAGTATTTTAAAGATGATAGGGTCAGTCACATGAGCATCACAATATTGTGTGTCATTTACAAAATAAAAGCATTTTATTGGATAATGTGCACAATTTCTGTTCGTATACTTTTTTAAACTAAGTATAATGCTATTTATAACACCTGAATAGCATGACAGTAAGTAGTCATTAAAAGTCGCTGCCATCTTTAGCACGCCTCAGTTATGGGAAAAGCCTCCTTGAACTCTTTGTACTCCCTTGATGGATTTTGCAGTACAGTAAGCAGACGGAAGACACTTCATTGAGTGAAATCTACCTAAAGAAATGAAGTTGTGGCATGGCAGTCGAACCCGGATGAGTGTACTGGCCCACCTGCAGCCAGCAGCTCTGCATATCATGAGCAGTGCCAAACTGAGCGCGGTGTCCCTCCACATGTTTACCTCTTCCTCCTCTTCCTCCTCCTCACATATACCATTACCCATCGAGTTCTGCTTTAAAACACAAAGGGCAGTCTGTCCATTCAAGCTATACTGCTAAGAATCCACTCCAAATCCTATTCCACTTTTTCCCAGGTTATTAAGAAAAAAATCGGGGGTGTTTTTTTTTCTTTCCCTTTTTTATGGGTGGGGACTGGTTGCTTTATAATATGTGATTCCGCTTCTCTCTCATCCCACAATATCTAGAAATTTGAATTCCAGTTAGGCAGCCTGTATCGTAATGGAGAGTACTTGGTTTACACCACCCTCTTCCCCCCCTCCCCCCCTACACACCCTTTGCCCCGCCCTCCCCTCCCTCCCCTCGGACATGACAGTGCATGGGGATAAGGGAAGAGTAATTATGGTTCAGTGGGGCTGCCAGGTGTGATGAATGAGTAATCAGCATGGAGCAGTCCCCGGTCCTCAAAGAAGGACTATTACAGTGTTATCTGCTGCCAGCCGCGATACTGCACTGAGGCCAGGGACCGAGGCCCCTGCGGGTCTGCCCGGGCGACCCCTTCAGCAGTGGGCTTGGAGGTGTGCTGCTGATTCTTCTTCCTCCTCCTCCTGTACTTCATCACAGACTCTGCTTTATGAATAATCCCTGCCTGCTTCCGCTTAGAGACATACGCGTGTGATACGCTGCTGGGCTGGGCTGGGCTGGGCTGGGCTGGGCTGGGCTGGGCTGGGCTGGGCTGGGCTGCCACCTCGATCGGTCCTGAATCATGTCTGTCTGCCGGGGTGACTGTAAGATGACTGCCCCCGCCACATGCCCTGTGACCACGCCCTCCTTTATCGAATGACCCCGCTCCTGCGATCATGCCGCTGGCAACACGAGCTCACTGTCTCCTAGTGTCTGGTTTACATTAGTGTCTGGAGGAGTAGCCAGAGCTGGGCGCATGTGGAGATGAACGGTGGCCTGTTGAAGGGGTTATCTCTAGGTGACAGTCCCCTGTAGGTATTAAATGCAGCTTATGGTCGTCAGGAGTGCTGGGGTGTCCGTCAGGGCTGTCGTGGGCTCTGTGGGGCAGCGTTCCTGGCCATGGGAGAGGGAAGGAGGGAGTGAGAGAGAAATCTCATTTCATTACAGTTAATGGCAAAGGAAGGGAGGCTTTCTTATCAACCTCCGGGGGACGTCGTGAGCGGGAGGGGCAGTTGGATGGGGAGGCTTTAGATGAGTCTGTCTGGATTGCATTTGCCTTTTGCACCCAGCGTCTGGATGGGGGGGGGGGCAAGTTTGGCCTTCTACACCCACAAATTCTGGCTTTAAAGTTGTTTATTTGAATAATTATCGAGTCTTCTCACTTGTTAATCAGTTCTTTTCACATCTCACTGAAGCTTCTAATGAATTAATCGGTTTGTTTTATATTTCACAGAGATTTCACTTCAAATTGATGTACAAGAGAGTATCCGCCAGTATCCCTGAAGTAATAGTTTAAGGTTTAAGGACTTTGCTCAAGAACTCCACTGTAATATGATCTTTGAACCCATAACCCTCTAGATATGGGCATAGACCCGTGATCTGATGCGTTATACACCGATCTCATTTTATATTAAAGTAAGAAAGAACTCAGAAGATCAGTCAGGGTCTGTGAATTGTTTTGTATAAGCACAGGGTAGGCATAATGTGTGTGGGCCGGCACTGTACAGAAGAAAAGAAGGGGGGCGGTGCTCAGCAGGGCAGGGGGGTGCAGATCCCACCACTAGGCTTGGGATCATGTTTTTAATTGATCACTAACCAGACATCTCCATCCATTCCAACAACAGCTTTTCTAAAATTGTTTGTGACAGTTCAGCTACTAGTAAATGACTAAAGCCTGAAGTTTAGCAACCCTTTCATACTGGTTTTTGGTCTGGCTGAGCTGTTAATTAATTAGGCATGATTTAGATATTAATCAGATTCATCCATCCATCTCATAATCACTTATGCCGGTCAGGATCACAGGCGGGGAGGGGGGGGCTGGAGTCTATTGCAGGCCCCCCAGGCAGCACAGAAATGCACAGGGTAGCATCCCCGGATGGGATACTATAGTCTATTGCAGGGCACACAGTTATGCAATAGAGACTTCAGAGATGCTAGTCGGTCTGACTGCGTGTCTCTTGACTGAACTCCACAAACAGCAAGCAGAGTTGGATTCAAGACCCTCAACCCTGAAACTGAGTCGCCCCCCCCCAGTAGATATTAAAATGTGCTTTAAAGGGGCAAAACCTAAGATCTAGAAACCTGTAGTTATTTTTTACCATTTCAGGTATTTCTGATGATTTAATTTAACACAGTTCGGAGGTTTTATCGGCTGTATTTCGTTTATTGTGGTTTTATTAGATTCGTAAAACTGTAAAATTTAAGTGATTTATCCAGTAAACATCTTGAAATGTTTTGGGGCAGTGAGGCACTGAGATCCAGTGCATGGGTGTGCTGAGGATCAGCCTGGGAGCTGTGATGCTCGTACACATCAGGCTCGGGGTAGGTGTCCCACACACCATGCCGATTCACACTTTTCCTCTTCCTCCCATGCTCGCCCCGGATCCAATGTCCAACTTCCAAATCACAGGTAAGAACTTTAAGAACTTTACTCATTATTTCTCACCGGTTTCACCTGTTAATCCTGCATCTAATGAAAATGAAGCCTTAAGGTTGTTGCACTGACAGTCGTGACTTTTACTAAGCTCAAACAGCGGTTCTCAGCCATTCCTGCTTTCACCACCAGCTATTTCACATTTTTGTTGTGTTCAATTGCTAACACACTTGATTTAGTCCATAAAGTGGTTGATTAGGGTTTCAGTTATTTTAATGGGTTGTTCTGGTGATGGTGCTTGACATGGGAGTGGCTGTTGGACCATGCAGGGAAGGGCCTGGAACCTGTGGGTTAGCACGGCAACCAGACCGCGTTCATGTTTTCTTGTTTTAGAGAGACGTACAGTCTGAGGCCAGTCTATATCAAATTATTTCACATCACAAGACTTTCACAAATTAACTCCTGTGTGCCGTTAATTTTGATTTGTGTTTAGGCGAATGTTTAGTAGCCAAAAAAGAAAAAAACAATCTTGCATCTCATTTGCACAACTCAAGTGTTTCCTCCCTCGCTCACATGACCGAAACTCTGCCCTGACCCCAACCGTCTTGTTTAATTAGGCCTTGAAATAAGAATTTCACTTGTGGAGGTTTTCCACTTATCCCAGCAGAGTTTATATATTTTCTCTCTGTAGAGGGATAAATAAGGAAAAGTATGTCTTTGACATTAGTACAGTAACTGAAGCATTACTAACACGGGCATTAGCCTTTTAAAAGCTTATTTCCCCTGTAAATATAAATTGTAATCTATATCACACATTCTATTACTTAAAAGTGACTTGTATTTTTCAGAGTATTGTTAGCATACATCTTGGGTAATTGCCCTGGGGAAAGGCATTTATTTCCCTTAGTTTAGATAAATTAAATTAAATCTGAGTGCATAATCACGTGGACTGCCAGGTTTCACGGTTTTAAACAGTGTGTATAAATCTGCAGCCTAGCGATTGCCTGCTCTTGGCCGTAGTGCGGATGTGGATTCTTCAAGTTTATTCATGAATTAGAAGAATTGAAAGGGGAGTGTTGATTAAAATACAGTAATTTTTTTCCGGTATCATCTTTAAGGATCAGTGCATAGGGAAAGAGGGTTTTGGAATCGCACTCAAGGGAAACAGTTATTCTCAGAGATAAGCATTTGTGCAAGACAGAAATATATCACAGCCTTAGAGAATTTACCTTGAATGGTTTCGAAGTGCATTTATGTATGTGGTAATTCCTTAGCAAACTCTGACTTCCATTATTCTAAGGCAGACATTTTCTGATTGACGTCTGTTGATTATAAGTGCAGGTGGCTGTGTTCAGTTTTATACATCAGTCTTATAATGTAACAACAAATTAGCGCCATGTGATGTGTGAAAGCCATAATAAAGTATACGTGTTCCAATAAGTGGATTTTAAATGCCTGAGATCACTTGCGGTGAGGGGGGGATTTTTGGTTGTCTGTCCCCAGTACAGCTTTTGGAAATGCGCTCAGTCATTGCTGTCGCAGGTCCCATGAGCAAAGAGAGGACAAACGGACAGAGACTCAGAGAGAGTGGTGCATGTCTTCAACCTTGCTTGCTCTTGGCAGAGTATGATGAGTAGTGGGGGGGGGAGGAGGAACTCATGTGTGCTGAAGAGGGATTGAGAGAAGGCTGGGAATCTCACATCCAGCTTTGAGGGGGAGGTTACAGTTGGCATGTTTTGCTAATGAAGAGGACAGTCGTTCCAGTCATTCTGGAGATCCCTTGTGCTTCTGTTATAAATTGAACATCGTAGACATATTTCTGGAAGCCCTAAATCAAATGCTGTATGCTTTGATTCTACTGCTGAGCTCCATAGTTTAGTTTGGGTTTAGTTGAGACTCTCCTGTTCTGTTTTGGCATTGAGCTTTGAAATTCTCTTTTTGGCTTTTAGTTCACATGAACCCAAATTAGCAGCTTTTAGCCATCAATCAGGAGACGACAAGGTAAGCATCTCGCTGCCTGAAGTACCACCCAAAGTGTTTTGCAAATATTGTATGCTCGGTGAAGATGTTTGGTGATTTCGTGGTTCAGAGAATCCATCTATCCTCAACCAGGGTTGTCAAGTTACACGGGCCCCAGAACCACTGTGTGGGCCAGGTCTTCACATTAACTGCCCTGGGCAATGATGGTAGAGATCTTTGCTGTTATACAGTCTTGAGCTTGTACCAGCTGGCTTGTGGAGGAAGCCCTCCAGAACACAGCATAGCTGAAGCAAGCCAGTCATCGGCCCATTAATAACAGGTTCCAGTCCAGTGCAGTCCAGCGAGCAGCTGACAGAGGAAAGGCTTTCGGTAGGCGAGCAGATGGATCACTCGGTTTTCAGGTGACTGGCTGTTGCTTTGCTGATCATTAACAAGAGATGTGCTGTCAGTCAACAGTTTGCAAGAAATTATCAACTGAAGAATGTGATTCATAGACAAATATGAATTTGGCTGAATGTCAGAATTTGGTATTTCATAGAATTGTAAAATTTACGATCACGTTGTTTAGTGAAAGATGAATGTACCTAAAATGTCACAGGGGTCACTTCCTGTCAGACTTTGATCCTCTGCACCGGATTAGCATTAGGTCTCTTTGGGTGGTGGCTCTATGTCCACTGTCTCCTCCTCCCAGAATACAGCACCTTCACAGGGTGCTGGGGGGCAGGTATTTGCAGGTGCTTCTGTTGATATGAAACAGGTGAGTCGGAGTGTCTTGCCTTTATAAGAGCGCTTCTGAAGGGGGGCAGCGGAAAGAGCGCAAAGGTTAATCCCTCAGACACCTTTTCACGTCAGACAGTGTTTTCCATAAACAGAGGCCACCTCTGTCACGAAATCCTGCTGAGTGAATCTTGCTTCGCTCTTCTGGGGGAAGGTTGTTGTTCAGTGTGAAATGGTGCCTGTTACCTTTAAGTGCAGGTCTGCTCTTAAACCCCCAGCCGTTCCTTAATCCCAGTGGCTCCCTGGAGATCGTTTTATCTCCCCCATTTCCTTCCTGAAAAGCGCCTGGGACAATTTAATGGGCCCATTTCATTGTCTATCAGATATTCAAATGGAAGCCGAGCATGAAACAATGACTGCGCCGGGGTGACATACTTGTCCTTGCGAATCACCCAAGTCAGCCGTTACTCCACTGGGCCGGAGGTGCCGCGTGCCGCGACCCTGCATTACAGGGGATCGAGCTTTGCGGCTCTGAAAATGCCACTCTTGGAATCATCTGTGGTCAGAACCCCTGGCATCTGCTGAATCAGGTCAGTGAAACACACACATCTGCCTTTTCTGTGCAGCCTTTGCTTAATGACAGCAGTGGCAGATAAGTCCCTAAGTGCATCTGACTGTGTATTGTGACAAACTGGTAGTGTGTGCAAGTCCCTTGGCCCACCCCGGCTATCTGGACTGCTTAAGTGCGCTGCCCGCCCTCCTATACCCTCTGACATGCTAGGATTGGTCTGGGCTGTTGTGGGCGGAGCCAGGCCTCTGCTGGCCAATGCCATTGGTAGGGGCAGTGCCCAGTGCACCGGATAGGCCTTCCGCAGAACACCCCCCACATATGCTTGCACACCTGGTTCACATTGTTACCTGTTTATAAATGACCAGAAATTTTCTGCTTGGTTCAGCAGCCGCCTTCCTCCCCAGTGTCATAATTAGAACTTAAGAGTTCATGCCTGGTTATTACTCCTGCCTCTGGTGGATTGTCCTTCATGTTTTGTACACGTAATCACATCCCCCCCCCCCCCCCCTCTTTTATCGGCACATTTTCCACTAAATTATGCGCGGTGGGCCACACTAACCGTGTTTCAGCATGCTGTCTCTGATATGTGTTAGTGCGTGTGGGCGGTGCTTCTGCTAATGTTTCCAAATAAATAATAATTTTGTACGTTTTGTTTTTTACCTGCAGTTCACGGTACATTAAGGGCGGGTGAGACAGGCGGTGTGGCCGTCTCACACATGGGAAGGGGTCAGGTGACCCTGGCAGGATTATGCAGGATTATACAGTTCACCTGTTCCGGGTTTACTTGTACCATAAATATCCCTTTCATTCCCATCCTTGTCCTTGTGGCCTCAGCTCTGGCCTCTACACCCACGCGTTCCTGCCAGCAGATTTTCTTTGTCTTTGTCTTCGTCTCCGTCCCTGTTCCTGCTAGTCACAGCGCCCGCCTTCCCTCTGCCATCCCATGAGGCTCCGTTCCCCATCATGACCAGAGTGTTTCTGACAGTATTATTCAGTGACCGTTTCCCTCTGATTTAGGATGAATTCACATGAAACTGAGATTAATCAGTTTGCCACCGTGCACTAATTTTAATATAAGATCTGCAAGGACCTCTTCAACTCAGATTCTGCTGCGCATCCAGAAGTTCCTTTATATTGTCATACTCTCCGCTCATTTCCTCAGCTAAATGATTACTGGAATTTTGATGGAACAAACCCTGGGAGCTGGACCAGAGCATTTCGTTGTCCAGACCAGTTCCATAAACAGCATGCTGTTCTTCTGGCAAGTGTTTTTTTTTTGCTCATAAATCCAGTGAAACGATAAAAACTCATTTAGTGTTGTAGTCTCAGTGCAGCCAGTTCAATTGAAAAATGTTAACAATAAGGTTAATGATGTTAATAATGCATATTAAAGCCGTAGGCTACAGCGTGGTTAATTATGGAGCAGTGTAGTAAAAGACAGTGACACAAACAGCCGCTGTGGAGTTTGGTCTCTGAAATGCGGCCGGGAGCAGGATTTTTCGGGCGGAGGAGGTGGGGGCCGTGCAGGAGGTATACGGAAGGGGCTGCACGGGCTCGTGCTCCTCGCCGTGTCTACAGGAGCATACTTCTATTTTTGTTTTTAATTTTATATTTCTATTTCAGTGTTTTTAGCATTTTAGTTGGTTTATGCAATCTGTCAGCTGATTGGCTAATTGCTTCCGTCACCTGTGTGTTCATTCCTGTCTTTTGATGGTTTTACAGTTTGAACTTTTTATCGCATCTTTAGCCACTTGTTGCACGCAGAGAGAGGAGATAAGGCATGACCCAGTGTAGGGGGAGTTGCCAGTTATCAGCATTGGCTGATAATTATATTGTATATAGTATATTACCCTTAATAGTCCAAGCTAGATGGGCAATCTTTGTTATTTCTCTTCCCTTATTTTCATTTCTCTGTCTTTGTATTATAAATCACAGTGATAAAAAGCAGATGTTTATTAGCTATTTCCTGTAGCAAGAGAGTAGCATTATACTCTCTATTTACAGAAGGCTTCTTGCATACCTGTCTGCCTCTTGATTTACGCATCTCTCATATATCTATCTTGGTTTAATTTCTGCTTATTTGAAACCATGCAGATATAAAACCGGACCCTGACGCATCAGCCGCATGAATATCTAACTCGATTTAGCTGGAGGAATCCCAGCGTAACCCAGGAAGCACACGCAGTGGTGGATGAGGGGTTTGAGATGTTACCCGCCATTCTCATGAATGGTTTGGTGAGCTAATCTCTAACATGCTGGTAGCGGACCCTGTCCTGCACGTGGTGCTGCAGCCAAGCCCCACCCCCTCGTCCGCACGGAGGCCGCTCCCTGTTTAATCCAGTCTCGCCTGGCATCTCGCTGCTATGCCATGGCTGTCGTACCCAAAGTGCCCCGCTCAGCCGTGGGGATCAAGCCACCATGCTGTCCTTTGTTTGTTTGCTTGCGCTGACGTGGAGGCTTAAGCATGCCGTGTCAGTCCGGTAATATGCAGATCATATTATCTCCTCATGTTGAGAGTCAGCATCCCGAAATAAATCAAATTCAGCTTTAAACTGTTGAACTATACCAGGATTCCAACTTATTTAGAATGGATATCCAATTAGTTCATAATGCAAATTCCAGCTAATTAGTTTTATAATTCCTTTCATGGTCCTGGTAAGGCATTGGTTCTATTTAAATGTAAGCCTAATCCTTTTGGGGTGCCCTTAATCTTTTTATATTAAAAGCCAAATTGTAAAATGTGAATATTAATCTAATTAGATGTGGCTGGTCCTCGCACTTGTGATCCATTAGTGCACGTTTGTAAACTCTCTTAGCTGGGAAATCGTGGAATTCATATGAGGTTTCTTGTCCTGATCTTATGAACCCGGCACTTATTTCTAAGCTGCCTCCTGCTAATGCGCATCGCTGCTGTAGCCGTCCCCTCCGTGTAGCCGACACCCTGGGAAAAAACACAGGAGAGGAATGGTGAAAAAGGGCTGCCCGTGTGCACGCCGGTCCCCCTTAAACCCTCCTGACGTGTCACCTCACGCTCTTGCCGGAATGTCAGTGGCAGCGGGCTCAGTGTAGCCGGCCTGGGTGCCTCACAGGCAGCTCCTGTCTGTAGGATGACACAGTGACTCCGATACACCCGGTGCGACAAAATGAATGCAGATCCTGATGAGTGTGCAGTAAAGAAAAAAGAACAGAAAAACCTTTACAGCTGTTCGGAGTTCAAGGGTACGTTCACAGCAATGGACGAAAGGTTGACAGAGTTCAGCTTGAAGAGGGAGGTTCTTCTCAGTATTTTCTTTCCCTGGTGTGACTCAGTCATGTGACCTTTTTAACTCTGTAGCATAACTTTTCCTCTTACTATCTTTGAAGAGCAGTGATGTAAGGTACAGGCGTACTTCCCTAAAGCCATGCATTCGAACACGGCTCCCATCCGGTGCATGGCATAACCAGAGAGTAGGTTCCTCCGCCTTTATGTCAGTGCTCTCGGAGGTCTGCTGCTGGCAAGCCTTTGGGCCCTACAGTGGCCTTTGGGCTGAAGTAAACATGCTGTGTCCGGTAATATAATCAAATATACGTGTATATATCATGCTGACTGCAGTCATCTGAGCTCGTGAGATGGTCAGTCAGTGCCATGCTTTATGTTCATCTGATGAGATGCGGTAAGGTTTCTCTGATTACTGGTGCCGGTTACCAGGATTACTGGTGCTTCAAGGAGGCCCCCTCATCTTCAGGCAAAGTGCCCCCCACCCCCCACCCAGGAATCTTGTTATCAGTGATGGCTGCCTGCGTGTCCGTGTCTATAGCTGTACCCAGCTTGGCCCTGCCTCCCCCAGCCCCCCTGCCTCCCCATCTGAAATCCCTCCACCTCCACAAACGACCACCAGTGGGTCGCTCCTTTCAGAGTGACGGAAGACGAGTCCACAGAAGTTTATCGGTCTGCTCCTGATAAACACTCATCCATCGAAAGCTTCAGACTGAACCCTGTGCCTTCACCCGCTTTAATTTGCGTTTTCCTAAAGCATCAATTTCATCATGATGGCTTCCCCTTGGGCCTGTGCTGGCGTGGCGAAGATTTATGCAAGAAATTAGTCAAATGTGATCATATTCTGGCCCAGTTAATCTTCCTCAGCTGAGTTTATCCAGCTTTTTCTTGAGGCATAATTAAAGACAACTGTTTCCCTGACAAGCAGCACCAGCCCCGGCGGAGCTAATATTAAGGGCCTCCCCTTGGCACTGTCATGTTGATAAATGTTTACAGCGTGACACGGAGAAAGGGAAGATTGTTTTCTTTTTTATTTTTTAACAGGTACATGCTAACTCTCCCCCCCCCCCATCCCCAATTGGTGAGAGCCATTTGACTGATTGAATGTAAACCTTGCTTTGAAAACCGATATTGCCTCATTTGTTAAACTTGACTTGTTAAAACGTCTCCAATCGCTCATTCGTTCCGAATTTGCCTTCTGTGTCCAGTTATGCATGAATCCAGGGTACATTCCCCCCACTGCCCCCTCCGCATTTTGCCCAGTGCTCCGGCATGCCAGTCGGAACCTCCAGCAGATTCGTATTTGAGTGGCATGCTGTGATTTCACCGCAGTCGATTAGGGGCATTCTTTTGACAGTCAATTGAAGCAGGTCGTATTCTCAATCTTTCTCTATATGTAAAAAATAAGCACCTCCTTCCAACCCCCACACTGCCTTGGGATTACATGACTCCATCTCATTCGCATGACAGAATCAAGTAATTATATCCACATAAAAATGTGCAAAGCTGTTTGCTGTATGAAAAATGATAATGGTGTGGTTTTTAAGTGGTATATCTCCCTAGAGCATAATGAAAAGTACTTTTAATACGATTCTGAGGAATGAAGGCAATTGAAGCCTCCTTGGCATGGCGTGGACCACTCAGAGGCTTGGAGTTCAGCTCCCATCTGCATGGCTGATTTTACACGCTCCGCAGAACCGTTCCAGCTGCTCACTCCTTCATCTTGGACACCGATGCTTTTGATCATGTGGAGATGCAGATTTTGCCTTATTCGTGTTAAGCGGACGGTTTAGAAGAATTCGACTTTTTGGGCACGTTATTACATTGATGCCGTGTAGAGGTGCGTGTGCTGTTTTTGCTTTTCGTTTCATTAAACCATCCATCCATTCAAACATCCATTCTTACTAAAGTAGTACAGAGGGAGCAGAAACCCAAAGTTTATTAACTATAAAGAAGCTCAGAATTCATCCCCAGTGGTGATCAGATGGGCACGGCTAGTTTAACTGCTTCCTTTATTAAGCCTTAAATGCTGATGGTGGGGCCTGAGACTGTGTGAAATGCTTGGGTTGCCCAGAGGTGGCGCCGTGCCAGGCTTTGGGGTCAGCAGGGATGGCTGGCACTCTCTGATAGCAGCCTGGCGGAAGAGTGCCGACGTGCCCCGTGTGGAGTAGTCTCATTCCCATGAGCAGGACACTGGATCTTGGAGCGGGTTAGCGTACACCACAGACAGGAGGAGGCGAATGGGGGGGGGGGCTCTTGGTGCTTGACAGTGAGAGGTGTGTGGCGAGTTCCTCGCCCTCCCCGCCACTGCCCGCCTTTCACACCATAGTGCCTTTTCTCTCTAATCCCCCGTCCCCGTAAACCGCCCCAACGCCCTCTTGATCACTGGCACGCCCGTTGCTGATTTGTGGATGTATATCATGTTTACATGCATATCCCGTACACATTCACTCGATCCTTCTGTCAGCATCTCGGTCTGTGTTTTCTGCTTCTCTCACATGCTCTCATATAATCTCTCTGTGTATATGGACCCCCCCCCCTCAGCTCTAGGAGCCTGGCTCTGGATGGGAGGTATCCGGTGCTTCTCTGATCTGCACTCACCGTGGGCTTCTGTTTAGGTGGGATTTGGGTTAACCACGAACAAATGTTCTGAGTCATGCTCTGGGGTCTGCAGAGCCTATAGGAGGTGACAGCACTGCTCATCTGTAGCCAGTGGTCCTCACTGAACCACTGCAGTCCACTGTACATTTTTCTATCACACAGGGCCACCATACTCGGCCCACCACACCTCAAACTATTTTTGGTGACTTTCATCCAAATAACTGAAATTTCTTGTTTTCTCTTTTTTCCCCAACCTTCAAAGACTGTTCATAGAGCTTTTGTTTTTCTGATCGGATGTCTGAGGCGTCTTGTGTTGCTCATTCTCTGAGTAATTACTGAAGCCGCCCTTATCTGGCTCTTCAGGCATTTGTGTCAACCTAAGAGTGGTTTGTTCACGTCGCTGAGATACAGAAGACAGCGGTGAGCTGCCTTTGCACTGAAGTCATTCCTTAAAAACTGTCTAGTTGAGCTGGTAGAGGAGTTCCTCATCAATAGCTTCTGCCTGTTGAGCAGGTCTTCAGTCAGCGTCTATTCTATCTATAAAGGAACCTGTTCTCTCACATTCTCTCTGACGACTTATTTTTAACTGTCAGTTTCACCGCTTGTTTTTATTTTGCCTTTATGATTAATAAAATGAGCCCCGTTTGTGATTAAGGCAAAGGCGTCGGGGCCGGGACAGGAAGTGGTGAGCAAGCAACACCCAAAGAGAGATGTGTGAAAGTTGGAGAGGAAGGCTGACGAGAGACGGAGAGAACCGCGGTGGCAGCATGGAACATAGTGGTTTCACTCAGCACTAAGAATAGCGTCTGTTTCTTTGAAGTTCTGTCACAGATGAGCCACGTTACTGGAATTCTCACCGGGGTTTAATAATTAATACGTGAGTGCGACCGCAGGGCCGCGCGGCCGTTAGCACTGCGGAGGTCAGCCGTGGCGCACGCGGGCGTCTTCCACCCCTGCACGTGGGTCCGCGCCTATGCCTCTCCGGGTGGGTGGATTCTCCAAGAGCTGCGAATATCCCAGCTGCGGGCCTCTCCACTCTGCGGGCTGACGGATACCCGGCGTTAAACGTTTCCTCTTCGAAGGCAGCTTGTCAGATATGTGGTGCGTGACTCTGGAGTCGCTGTCGGTCGCTTAGCGCCTGCCTGCACGTCTTCTATATCTTCGCCTGCAGCGAGGGGTCCTCACTGTACTGCTACACACGCAGTGCACTCACATCTGACAGAGTGACTGTGCCTAGTCAAACAGGAATTTGTGGCTGCTTTAAAGTATCTTCCTCTGAGAGTTTCTGTTTGTTTATTATCTAGTTTGTACACACAACACACCTTCCTATACCCGTCGGACTCTAGGCAATGTGTCGTCACTTACTGTGCAGTGATCGCAACAAACTTCACTGGCATAAATTTTCCTTAAAGCCACCTTCAGACAAAGCCGATGACTCCAGTAAACACTTCCGGGTTAATCGAGACAACAGCAAAACAATCTTAGATTAAGTGTGAAGAAAATGTCTTCTGTTATGCGTAAAAGACATCATGAGCAATTCAGAGAGCTCTGCCTCTGAATTGATATGTGCTGAGATAGAGAATTAAAAAAATTTCTGTTACTCTGCAGCCTCTTAATCAAAATTAAGACTTAGCACGCAACTGCAGTCAAAGATGAAAGAATGCGCGGCTTTGACATATCCTAGCGGTCGCAGCCCAAATGTCAGCGGTCTGCCCAGCTTGTCTGGGAGCTGAAGCGAGTGGCCTGGCATCACACGCAGCCCAACATGGCTTCGAGACTCAATGCCCTGGCCGTTTGACTCCGAAAGCGAAACACGCTCCCTGAGCGACAAGAAAGTCAGGATGTACAGCGACACACTGCCAGCCGAGAGGAAGAGGGGGCGACCTGCATGGGCTCACGTGTGCCACGCTCGCGAACCCCACGACCGCGCTGAATGCTCTGCCTCTTGTTTTCCGTTCCCTGTTTCTTTGGTGTCTTTCCTAACAAAGGAATATGTTTTCTCTTTATCGGTTTTGCAGGGGAAAAACATGTTTTGTTCCGTGTCATAGCAGGAGCGTAACGGCCAGTGGAGGTGCCGTTTCTGTGTGAGTGTGCGTCACCTGTGTGACTTTCACTGCTGTTTTACAGCCTGACAGTTCAGAAGCTTTTTGCTTATAGTCAGGTGTGTCTTTAATGAAGCTTTGATATTTGAAGAATGTGGGCCAAGGCACAAACAGGGTTATTCGCGCGGTGATAAATTTATACCTGAAACCCCAATAGTCAGGTCGTCACCATGCTTCGTGCATGCGTGCGTGCGCATGGATATACATGCATGACGTCCGCAGACTGACTCCAAATGACTCCCATCGAACATAAAGCTGACGGCAGAAGACTCCGCACGCTTGACCTAAGCTCACGGGTCTTGCCAGTGAGAAGGAAAATGCATCAATTTTTGCGACAAAAGAGCACGGCGGTGTGGAAAAGCGCAGCTGGTGAAAGAAGCCACAGAGCAGCGTGGAGCCGTGGCAACAGCAGCCGGCGTAAACAGAGCGAGCCGCAATGAATCAGAGAGCGTCTCCTCGCTCGTTCTGGCTCCAGACAGGCGTGTCACTCAGGGCAGAGCCCGTCCCGTCCCGGCCTGTCAACAGGCTCCTCGCCGCTCCATCCCGCGCTGACGGATTTGTGTGCGTCCCACTGTCGGCTGACTGGCTGAGCGATGCTGGGGGCGATGGGGGGGGTGGGGCTGTGTTGGCAGCAGCCCTACAATTAGAATAATTAAGGGGGGCCAGGCAGGCATTTGGGTCTCCACCCTGGGGGTTTCTGTAGGGATGAGTGCGGCAGCATCGGCACGCGCTGTTCACACACGCACAGTGCTGCCATTACCGTCCCATCATCCATCAACTCACCGTCCCACCACTGACCCCACAGGAACAAGCCCCCGCACCCCCCCTCACAAAATGTTGCCCTAGCATGCTTGAACACGATTCCTTCAAGAGGCCACTCTTAGGCCTAGGCTTGTGGGGAGGTGCTGTACATATGCCGTCCAGGGTTTCATCAGATGACACTTAGGCTATGGGGCAGTAAAACGGAGTAGGGAGGCAGGCTGTGGGAGGCAGTGACTGGGGGCTTCACCGCGCATTCAGCACTGCATCCGTTTTAGGAGAGTTTGTATTTAATACAAATGTAGGACAGGTTTTAACAAGCTGGCAGCCTCCATAGCTGAAAACATGCAGAGAGACAGTGTCGTCCCGAACTCGTAATCCATCCAGAACTGGGGCCTCCAGCCGTCTGTCTATTCAGAGGTATTTAGCTGCTATTCCTCAGGGCCCACTGGCTCTTCCTAGTGGCCTTTAACCGATCTGTGAGGGCTGTTGAATTCTGTAGTTTTTGTTAACGCATTCCTTACTTTGCAGTTCAGGAACGCGGAGACTGACCTCTGCGAGAAGTAAATAAATCACGCTTATGTACTGCGTGAGACAGACAGTGATTTCTGACAGCTCCACTTAACCCAGAAGATTAAGGAATCCAAAAAAAAAAACCGTGTCTGGCCTTCATTTCACCACAAAGATAAACAATTTGCTTGTATTGTGCGCTAATTATATCTGCGTTCTCCTTCTTCTGGATGCAGCTTATAATGTTCACAGTCATCGCTCGCTTGTTTGCGACGGCTTAGTGGATTTGGCTTGTTCTGTGCCGCTCAACCAAGTGTTTTAGCCAGAAGCAGCACCCAGACAGCCCTGGGTGGTGGCCCGGGCAGGTCTGCTGCCAGGACCGGCCCTTCCCCCGCCAGGCGGAGCCCCAGACGGAGTGCCTGCCTCGTCTGGGGTTTGGTGCAGACGAGGGCCATACCCTTTAAAGCGATCTCTCAGTTCAGAAGCCCCCACGGCCTTGAGGGACCCAAAGTGCTCCACATCTCCAAATCCAGCTGGTTTATGTCCTGCGTCCACCCTCTCATTCCCCAGAGGACCTTGCCGAGGGTCCCAGTTGTCTGTTCCCCCTTCGGTGCCCTCACTCACAAGCGCACCACTCTGTCAATGTCACCCTCCCTCAGTAGGATGCCCCCCCACCCAAAGTCCTTAAGGTGAAGGCCCCCCCGGCTGTTAAAACACTAAGCATGTTTCAGAGGAAGACCCCACATCTCCCCCCAACCCTTAGCTGTTTGACCGTGACCTTCTGCCTCTGAGGAGAAGAACCTCATTGTTTGCCAGACATACAGATGAAACGTTTTCAGGCAAAGGCCACAGCATCATAGAGTTCACTCCCACAGGCGCCATATTTCACGACAAGGCTTTGGCTTTCAGGAGTGTGGTTTGATAAATATTCACATATATTCTCTGAATAAGAGAACAGCTCTGTTTGGGGTAAGAGCTCAGTCTGGGGACATTTGCTGCATCCTGAAATTTCAGCTCTGCTCTGTCAGCCACGTCTTTCTCTGAAAGATGACAGGCAGACACTGCACTGGGTACTTAAGCCGCTTGATAATTCCCTGAATGGCTGCAGCCTTCATTCACCAACCACTCTGAACAGATTTTCTAATAAAGGTTTATAATGAATTTGGTTAATTTCCATAGAGGAAAATTCCAGTTGTTTAAGCACAATAACTGCATTTTGAACTACAGTAAGGTCACCATGACTGTGCAGTATCTAATCAGCTGTTAGTTATAATTGATTAATTATTCATAGTGTCTTAAACAGTACGAATGTAATGTTACTGTTATAACTGTCAGTATGATTATATATATATATATATAGCAAATTTTTTGGGTGTGTTGTCTTATTTTAATCCACAAAAAATGTAATAAATTGATCACTTTCCCTGCTTCAGATACGGCAATATCTCAGTAGCTGTTTTTTGTTATTTTAGCACATTCAGAACTTCTGACTAAACAGAAAAACCTGCCGTGCTTTTGTGCTGCTGGAATGACTCAAATTTGAGGTATAGGCATTTCCAACAGTAGAGATTCAGTGCTGGTTCAGGGAATTTGAGTCATTTGAATCCTCAATCCCTGCTCCTCACACAGCCTGACTACTGATGAAGTGTGATCCAGCCACAGAAATCATTAGGAGTCGGTAGCCTAACAAGGTGCTCCCCCTGTGCCGCGTCCTGAGTGCACCGTGCTACCCTAACCATCTCCAGACTCTGAATAACGGCAGGTGACCGGCATTTTGCTAACGGCTACACGGTCCATTAGCTACTTTGTGGATTGGTCACACCTCATTGTGTGCCCTGAAAAGTGGAGCACCAGCCTGCGGAAACGTTCAGGAGCACCTGCACAGCGTCGGACACCTCGCGTTCCAGGGTGTTAAGGGGCAAAGATTCTCTGTGTCATTGCAGAATGACCTTGGATCACTTCTGACATTTGGCCTGTAATGGTTTAGAATTGAAGTCAGCTGACCCAGAGTGACACATTTAGGTCAGAAAGCAGCCCTGTCTGAGTGCCCTCCCCTCCCTCACGGCCCATGAAGGACATGGAGCTCGCCACTGATTGTTTTCTTCTCACTCAGGTGATTTAATTTTCCCTGCTGCCAAAACACTGGTTTGTATGCAGTGTGAGGATAGAGAAGATCTGCCATCCAGTCTTCACCAGCTTTGGCCGCTCAGTCAGCTTTGCTTTTGCCATTAAAGCTGACCCCAGATCAGGTCTTGAATAATGGTTTCTGTTATTCTTATTATGACAAAATGACTGAAAGCAGACACCGAAAGTGGTATTTTTCTACTGTTTTGATAAAACCTACGCCGTGAAGCAATGTGCCACTCTGAGTGCTCATGTCCATAATGTATAACCAGAGGTTCCATGGCCCTGATCCTGTACTGTATGGAATCCTCAGGGCAAAGGGCAGGGATGACTTCTGTTTGACCTTTCAGTCACCTGAAGAGGCTGCACAGCATGCTGGGGGACGGAATGGCGGAAAGACCGACATGGGATCTCAGCGCAGGCCGGAGGGGGATTGTTTCAAAGCTTTCTGTGTAGATGCAAGGCAAGCCTGTGTGGGTCGTGGTGCGGAGCCAGCTGTGCATTTACCGCTAAGCCCCCGTGCCGCCTCCCCGACAGGGTGCAGCACGACTCCCTCTCCGTTGTGTCCTCCTTGGCATCCCGCTGCCCCAGTGCAGTAGCGTGCCCCATTTATCATGCCTGCTCTCCAGCGCTCGGTCTGCCTTCTGTTGACGGTGTGCATCTAGAGTCAGCCCCACCTCCCAGTTACATCTCTGCTGCCCTTCGCTGTAAATTTACTCTGTAAATATTGTATTTTCAAAAATATCAATTCTAATAGGTTTAAAGAATACTGTGTTCTTCCATCTAGAAGGACAGTGCTTTTTTTTGTACTCACAAAGTGTCACAAATGTGCAGGCACATTTGGTGGTTGGAATATCATGGTAAAAGAACATTTGAGATGGTAATTCCAGGTCTTATATGGGAGATGTTTCTTCTGTTCTTTAGGAAATGACATAATCAGACAAAGCAAAGTTGAAATACTTGCACACTTGAGCTCAATGGGATTGATCTTCAGGATGACAGAGAGAGACTTCTAAAAAACTTTGCCCATATTCATCTCTGATTTTGTATTTCTTTGAATTTATTGGAAAAATTGTAGAAGAACCCAGCCTCTTGTGTGGGCAACACAGAGACCAGGTGTGTGATAGTCTGTGCTTGGCAGTCATAGTCTTTGTTTAGTCAAGTCGTAACGGGGGGGAGGTCTTTAAGTGACCCATCTCAGATGAAAGGAGTTTTGGGCATATTCCTGGTCACCTTGGAGATTTTATTGTTTAGCTGCGGTTGTGTCTGCCTTTCAGTGGCACAGTTAGAGTCAGCCAGACGGGTCGCTTTGCTTTAGAGTTCTGAGCTGACCTCTGGTGGTCTTAGTACCACCCAAGAATGCCTTCCTTAGCAACACTCTCTGAATAAGCGGCAGCATTTGTTTTTGTGGTTTTATTTAGAAAGTTATAACGTAGAACATTTTGTTTTATTACCAGAGATGGTATCTGAGTAAGCAGTACCATGAGTATGCAGTACCATGAGTAAGCAGTACCATGAATATGCAGTACCATGTCTTGCTCAGTGTAGTTTCTATAATGTCATATCTAAGAATGCTCTCTCAGACCCAAATCTCAGTCCTCATTATTGGAATATATGGGCTCAATGCTGTTTCTGATACTCTAGACCTTGTGATGTGACCTGACCTGTGCTCATTTTCCCAGATCTTCCAGGCTGTGAAATGTATACACACTTCGTAGAATGGGCAGGCATACATCACTGTCAACAGGCAGTGGTAATTATATCTCTTAGTTATTCAAACCCACCCTAAAATTAACAGGCATCTTATGAAACCCAAGAGCATAGATATATGTCTTGGCCCTGCTGTCATCCTAGCGTTTCAGCTTCCGTCCCATCGTCAGGTGACCGTGATTTCTCACCTGTGCTGGGTTGAGTGTGTTGCTCAACCGCGTAAGTAAACCTCCTCCGATGCCGGAATTTGGACCTCTTGGGTGGGATGCTCAGTTCTCGGGGTACTGTAAAGGACAGCACCACCAGGCTGACAGTGCTGGGGGGGGGGGTATGGGGTCAGGTGCAGACGTGACCCATGCTTCTAAATAAGAATTAGAACGTCACCCCTTGACCCATGACACAGAGGGGGCCAGGAGAGACTGACAGTCCCTTTTGGGGGAGGGCAGTGGCCTCTGGCCGAAGAGGCCGGACCAGGGTGGGCCCCGATGAGGCGAAGAGGTCGGCTTTGACAGCTCTCGAAGCCCGTCCTGTGCCGCAGTGACACATCAGCCTGAATCTGCCCCTGGCGATGGTGCCCGGAAGCAGAAACACCCCACTGCCAAGCGAAGAGACGCGACTTCACCCTGCTTGGGCGTTTCCCACCATCGCTCGGCCGTCAGTCACTGGCCCCTGCTAACAGCAGAAGAGACCGTGAAGATTTAATTTGCGTTGTTGCTGCTCGTTCTAATGTCAGGACATAACACAGAGCAGGCACCCGGCTTTAACAGATAACTACGTGCGCTCTCGGTCCAGGCGGGTCTCCTCTGGTCAACGTCGCCTCTGTAAATCAGCGGTATTTCCCCCTCTTTCGTATGCTTTGATGAGGTGAGAGCCGCTGTCCTAAATTTCCTAATCGTCAGGTTGCACTCGAGCAATGGCGACAGTTTCAGCCACATTTTGGGGGAAGGTGGGCCAGTAGGTTCCTGCGAGCGGGGGGGGGGTTCTTTAATGAAATGCGTTTGAAAAAGAGTCAGAGTCAGAGGGAAGTCTGAAGCAGACCGCTGCTGGCTGGCACCTGTTAGCCAACTGTGTCTCCTCGCAGAGCGCTGATGAAAACACGCCAGACTGCGGGGGGGCCTGGTAATTACCACCAAACAAAGTAATCACACAGTCCATGCTTATTCCTTCTGTTGTATTACGACAAATTCATGAATTTGCCACATAGTTTTGATAAAATATTTGAGATTTTATTATAGCTTTGATAAAATATCTATACCGCTGAATGACATAGGCGGCCTTTAACCTTTCCATGAGGACACGGGGGTGGGGGGTGGGGGTATGGTATTCTCCATCTCTAATGAACAGTGATGGTGTTGCCCACCCTGCTCAAGGTTGTTCAGATCGAGGGCCAGCATATTTCCGTTCTGCCTGCCAGTCTGTGTCTTCCAGGTGTGCGCTGATGTGTGCATGTTCTTTGGCTGTAGATATATGCAGGATTCGTGGATGTACTTTGGCCGTGTGTATACACATCTATGGCCAAATTGCGGCACGTTGAGAGATGGATAGATGTATGTATGCGCGTGCGTTTTGGCCGTTGGTTTTAAGACTTGGGTCCATGCCTTTGTTCACTGGTGAGGGGCAGTGCTGATGAGAGAGGTTTTAAAGTGAAAAAGTCCTCAGAAAATGGCTCAGTAAAGCTGCTCTGAAGTAGAAGCTATTTATAAACTGGCTTTATTCCAGATAAACCTCTGGGCCAAAACGCTCTGCCATTTGTCAGTTTTTAAAAAGATATAATTGAAAAGAAAGGGTATTTTTCTCTCTCAGCTTCTCGCCTGGCATTTCTCAGATACTTGTGACTGCGTCTTAAAAAGTATCCCACCAAAATCACCGCAAACTGCTCAACCATTTCCTCCCTGCTGCTTCCTGGGCTTCTTTCTTCTGTTGAAGAACTCTGTCTCTCCTCTGCATGGCTTAAAAGTGTGCTGCAAGTCACTTTAAAGAGGCACGAAAGACGTGTTTATGTACGACCCTCTGGGCGTTTGTTGAAAAATAACTGCTGGATTTTTGGCTGTACAAGCGTATCCTTCTAGATTTGCTCTACAATTTTCACTCCAAGACGCTTAATATTATGATTATTATTATTATTATTATTATTATTATTGTTATTATCGTCTTTGTTATTTAATTTTTGGTTCATTTAAACTCATAACGTAAGGCATACAGTTTTTTTTTGTTTTTTATCATCGCTTCAAGAGGTTGAGGATGAGGTTGAAGTGGAAAGATGCAGTGTGTCAGTGAACAGATAATTCAGTCGGCTCTCCTGTTGTGTTTTCACCGTCTTGTTCATTGCCATGTATTTGGCTGTGAACTTCCACTTTGTGTTACCAGCATATTTATATCAAAGGCAGAACAGAAGGAACTGAATTTGATTGTGATTTAAGTGAACCCAGACTTTCTGAACCCCAGCCCCCCCACCTCGTCTTCTATTTTTTTTAGTCCCATTTCTGGTTTCAGAAGTTGTGTTTGCTTGAAATTAGACCATTTAGAGGCGTATGTGTTTGGTTGTAATGAACGGCAGGCCATGAGAGTATTGCAGGTATGTGACACACACACACACACACACACACACACACACACACACACACACACACACACACACACACACACACACACACAC